>JARGCV010000296.1:652500-1015000 GCA_034064705.1 Bothrops alternatus
CCCTTCAATTTGAATTTCGACACTAAGGTTCTCCAGTAACCACCTCTATGGGAAAAGAGTGGAAAAACAAGATTGGCCCTGCACTTGTTTCAAACAAGCAAACACGTGATTCATGCAGGATCAACAGGTCTCCTGGCTATTTTTCAGCATTATCCCTGAAACCATCTGCAAAGACAGAGGGGGGGGGGGGAAGATTCCAGCAGGATCTCAGCAAAAGCATCTTCCAACAATGACCCAGAGGACCAGTTCTCAAACTCTGAAACTTTGTGGAAAACAAAGGGAGGGGGAGAGGGAATAACAAAGAGAAGGACGGGGGGGGGGAACATGATAGCAGGGTTCCAATATGTCAGGGGCTGCCACAAAGAAGAGGGAATCAAGCTATTCTCCAAAGCGCCTCAAGGCAGGACAAGAAGCAACGGGTGGAAACTCATCAAGGAGAGAAGCAACCTGGAATTAAGGAGAAACTTCCTGAAGGTGAGAACAATTAACCAGTGGAACCACCTGCCTCCAGAAGCGGTAAATGCTCCAACACTGGAAGCTTTTAAGAAGAGACTGGACAGCCATTTGTCCGAAATGGTGTAGGGTTTCCTGCCTGAGCAGGGGGTTGGACTAGATGACCTCCAAGGTCCCTTCCAACTTTACTACCGGTATTATTATTATGTCTGCAGCCTTCCAGCAAGGATAGGATGGTCGGTTGGGCTTGGAAGCAACTTCAACATTATTATTATTATTATTATTATTATTATTATTGTTGTTGTTGTTGTTGTTGTTGTTGTTGTTGTTGTTGTTGTTGTTGTTGTTGTTGTTGTTATATCTGCAGCCTTCCAACCCAAAAGAGGATGCCGAGCCCGGCCCATCCTTGCCTCTTTCCCCATGGACCAAACCAGCCACCCAAGTGATGACCAGGAACCAGATAAAGGAGGATAGGCAAGGCAAGGCAAGGCAAGGCAAGGATAGGGTGGTCGGTTGGGCTCGGAAAGCAACTTCAACCCGGAGCAATTGGGGGAGGGGAAGGGGTGATCTGTCCAGCCAAGAAAGCGGGGGATCCCCCTCCTTTCTCTTCCTCCAACCACCACCACTACCATCATCATCAATCATCATCAATTATCATCATCAATCATCATCAATTATCATCATCAATTATCAATTATCTTGCCCCAAGCCAGTGTATGTCTGTGTGTAGGTTGAATGATTGGTTTTTTTTAAATTAAGGGGTTTTATATACATGTATTTTTAAATGTTGATTTCTATTATGTTGTGAGCCGCCCTGAGTTCTCCGGAATAGGGCGGCATAGAAGTCAAATAATAATAATAATAATAATAATAATAATAATAATAATAATAATAATAATAATAATAATAATAATAATAATAATCCTCCTCATCCTCCCAGCAAACCCCCTAAGGAGAAGCGAGCCAAGGGAGGCGGGAGACCATCCAGCCGGCCCCTGGAGGCCTCCCTTCCCCATCCCAGAGAGGTTGCCAACTTTCCCAGCGGCCCTGCAGCTATGGCAAGCCCCCCCCCCGGGGGCGAGAGGGAAAGGATGCCCCCAGCCAGGCCCGGACTGCGCCGCTGCGATCAGTTGGCAACCTCGCTCCCAACCCGGCCCGCCTGCGCCGTCGTCCGCCGAGGGAAAACTTACAGCCAAAGTTTGCGGCCAGAGCGAGCGCCTCCGCCTTCTCCTGGCGCTCCCGCTTCCCGGCCGTCCGCGGCTCCTCTGGGCGGGCCTCCGGGCTCCCTCGTCCGCCTTTCCTCCCCGCCAGGCGGGCCCCAGCCGTCCTTAAAAAACCCCCCCGCTTCTGCGCCCCCTTTTCTTCTCCAATTCCCAGCCTGCAAAGAGCAAGGCTTTCTGGGAACGGTAGTTCCGCCCAGCGGCTCAGCCGGCGAGCTGCCCCGCCTTGCCCAGGGCGAAGACTCCATTTCCCAGCATGCTTCGCGGCCAGGGCTTTTTTTTTTCCCCCCCTGCTCGGCCCGGGGAGGTTTCCCACGCCGGTGACTCTGCTTTTGTCTCTGACGCTGGGGGGGAAAGTCAAGCCAAGGGCGCCCTCTGGCGGGGAGCCTTCGTTTAGCACAGTGTTTCTCAACCTTGACCATTTTAAGGTATGTGGACTTCAACTCCCAGAATTCCACAGCCAGCATTGCTGGCTGTGGAATTCTGGGAGTTGAAGTCCACATGCCTTAAAATGGTCAAGGTTGAGAAACACTGGTTTAGCAGGAGCTAGCTGCCCGGGAAGTTTTTTTGTTTTGTTTTTTTGTTCATGTTTTTTTTTCTTTATTAGATATATATTTGTAAATGTAAACAAAGAAAAAATTCAAGTTGAATGCTATTCAACTTCATACAATCATTTTAAACTTGTAAACATTCTTCACTCGGTATATCAAGATTTAATTTCACCGTTTAAAAATGAGCAAAGTGCGTGAAAGGGGGAAGGAAGTCAAAGGAGAGGAAAAGTGACAGAAGCAGGAGGGAGAAAAGAAAAAAGGGAGAGGGGGGGAAAGCAAGAGGAAGAAGAGAGACAACAGGAAAGAAAAAGAGGGAAGCGGGGGAAGAAGGAAGGAAGAATGGAATTTTTTTTTTTTTAATGCCAGAACCAAAACCTGCAACTAATTCACACAGTTTAAAGTAAGTAAAAAAAAGTAGGTGGTTTATGAAATCCATATTTGGCAGAGGCCTCCCATAAACTCAGTCTAATGTTGGGCCCATGTCAGGGAAATCCAATGTGGGGCTGCAGCCACTCCTCTGGCAGATGGAGCCGAGAGCGTGTGGGAGCCTCCAGGCAGAAAAAGTTGCAGAGGACCACATGAAAACATTCAGCAAGAAGCAACTCCTGCACAGGGAGAAGCCCTTTTTCTAAAAGATGCTGCCCTTCTGCTCCTGTGATCCAAGGGCCCGAAATTACAGATCAGCCTGGATGAACACTGACAATCTAAACCAGGGGTTCTCAACCTTGGCAACTTTAAGACTTGTGGACTTCAACTCCCAGAATTCCTCAGCCAGCTTTGCTGGCTGAGGAATTCTGGGAGTTGAAGTCCACAAGTCTTAAAGTTGCCAAGGTTGAGAACCCCTGATCTAAACTAAGAGGGGACCAACATGCTAGCCACTGAAATGACCATACATTCCTTTTAATCATCCTTCCTCCAGTGAGGAATTCTGGGACTTGGAAGTCCACAAGTCTTAATTAAAGTTGCCGAGTTTGCAGGCCGCTGCAATCAATGCAATAAGGTCTGGCAAATTGTTAACCACTGGCGTTAAAGCAGGAGGTGGTTAAGTGTGAATGCAGCAGGATAAAAGACATTGGCACCCAGGTCCAAGGAGAATTCGAAGCATTGACCCCTACGCTGTGAAAACCAGAATATTAAGTCTTGTCTTTGGAACCTAAGGTTTGTTTTTTTTTTCCTCCCCGCCACCTGCTTCTCTTCTTACGTTGCGACTTTTCAAACCATGAGGTGCCTAATGTATGCCATTCAGCAATACAGTCTCAACGTTTGCGAGGTCCGGGGTCATACACAACAGAGAGCTTGCAAGGAAACAGCCTCTCAAGGATAAAAGCTGATTCTAGAAGCCCTAGTTTTCTATGTGAAAGGGGGAGGCTTTGAGATGAGGGCTACCGTCCAGATGCCATTTGGCGAGGATTCCCTTGCACTTGCAATCAAACTTTTCTGGACGAACGGGGTGAAAATTGACTTCGTCTCCTCCAGGGGCTGCTATGTCATTGGGCCTTTCCGCCAAGGTTCAAAACGCACAGAATTTTAAAAGAATTAAATGAGAAGAAAGAGGAGAGTGCCACTGAGAAATTAGAGAAGACAATTTTGGATGCCTGATGTACGGTAGGGAGGTGATATCGTACAACGTGACTTACTAGGAAAACAAGTTATTTTGTCCTTGCCATCTGCCTTTCAAACTACCACGTTCCAACGGCTCCATAAACCCGTATTATAATTTGGCCTCTTTTTCAACCGGTGCTGCCCGCAATGGCCCAGCCAATTTGACTTTGTCTGGGCTCAAATGAGCGAGTCGCCTTTGCAGCTCAAGGCATTTGCAATTACCTTCTCCAGCGCTTCTAAAGAATCCGCAAAGGAGAAGTGGGGGGGGGAAAGCCCTCTCTTTTGTCCTGCAAGCTTTTGGAGATGCTTTGGGCTTTTGTTGCAAATGGAGTGGACCCATCCTTCCCTATACTTAGAACAGCAGAAATGCCAAGTTAGCTTTTCCTCAGCCATTAAGCAGAATTGCTGTTTGGCTCCTAGCAAGCATGGCTGAAATTACCGTGGAGCCGTTCATCTGCTCCTCTTAGTGGGCCTTGCCAACAACGGGCTATAAATATGACAAGATAAACCCATCTCACTGTCATTCTGAAATATTGATCCACTCTACAAGCTGGAGCTGGCTCGGACTTCGTTTGCCTGGGGCTTGATTTTTGTAGCTTAGTCACTTGCCTTGCCACTGGAAAGGCATTCTTGAGAAAGAAAGAAAGAAAGAAAGAAAGAAAGAAAGAAAGAAAGAAAGAAAGAAAGAAAGAAAGAAAGAAAGAAAGAAAGAAAGAAAGAAAGAAAGAAAGAAAGAAAGGAAGGAAGGAAGGAAGGAAGGAAGGAAGGAAGGAAGGAAGGAAGGAAGGAAGAAAAAGAAGGAAAGAAGGAAAGAAAGAGAATGAGTCCCAATTGTTGTCAGTCTATGGAATATGTAAAGGGCTTCCTTTAAAAAAAAACATCATTTATGATGTAAAATAAGGCATCTTGTGGCCTACAATGGAAGTGTCAAGCCGTATATTTTAGAGCGTGCCTCTATTCGTGTCACCCAGTTTTCACATAGGAGCGAGTTTGCATCATGACATCAAGCTATGATTTATCTAAGCATGGTTGATTAAATAAACCAGTTAGCTGAATTTACGGATCAAAATACAAAGGGTAATTTACCAATCATTGTGATATCCACCAAAAACAGTAAGACAAAGCAAACCGTGTTATGGGAAGGGCTCATCTCTAGAGACTCAAGCCATGTTCTCCTACACACTAAAATCAACATCCCAACATTTTTGCAGTAACGGAAGGACGAACAGCTGCCCTAACGAAATATACGTGGATGTGTTTTGTTTTACTTTCCAGTTGTTCAGCAGACTTTAAAAACAAAAAAAAAAGTCTCATCCTTTTACAGCCTGAGAGATACATTATTTAAGATCCAGCATGAGGAAGAGATCCAGGGAACTTAAAAAAAAAAGTGTGCTGCTAGTTTTGTGAGTGTCCTAAAATCAATAAACAGCCTGAAGTGGCATTTCCTCCAAAACAGCCAAATGCCATTTCCATTAAACTTCTTTTAGTATTTCAAAAACTCTTCCTCTTGGGATGGAAGAGAGACAGAAAGCTGGAAGGCATCGGGCATTAAGCAAAGCCATGGTTTGGTCCACCGTGGTTTGGTGCATAAGTCAGTTTTGGCTAGCTAGAGAGTCCCACAAACCCAAACGCCGGAGTATGCACTTCCAACGGGCTGGGATGGGGCAAAGTGGCTCAGCCAAACCCTTAACAGCACTTGCAGGATGCCAGGGGGAATCTGTGCCTCCGAAGCACCCCGTGGCCAAGAGAGGCTACTAGTCCGAGCTTCGAGTAGAGCCGCCAGGCTCGGGAGCAGTCTATCCGCTGAACCTCCCTCTCTCTGCTTGGGGAAATCCCTGAGGCTTCAGTCCTTGTCTTCCCCCGCTGGGAACTTCGAAGGAAGCCTCCTCCGGTCTCCGGGATACCTACCCTAAGGCATCCCCGGGGGCCGGCGTCTTTCGCCCCTTGCATCCATCCGCCTCCCCTCCCCTCCCTTTAGCCCTTCAACGTCCGGCCCCTTTTTCTCCCACCGCCTCCCCTTTCCTTCCTAGTTCAGCTCCGCCCAGCTCCGCATCCTTCGCTCCCTTCTCCAAACTGTTTTTTCCTTCTCTTTTCCCCTGCCTGCCACGCTGTGACTGCCCCCCCTCCACCCAAGTTGCCCTCGCTGGGGGGGGGGCTCCAGCCATCTAGGAAGGGACGCAACAGCCCGGGGGAGGATCCCGGTGGCTTTCCTAAGTCAGTTTCCCGGTGGCTCCTATTTTTCCCCTTCAGCCCCTCTTCTGCTTCTTCTCCTTCTCCTCCTCCGGTGGCAAACTGAACTGAGACTGGCCGAGGGGCTGGGAAGAGTGAGCAGCAGCCTGGCCAAACCCCTTTGGAGACGGAATTGATTTCTTCTTGGCTTCCCGTTTCTCCCACCAGAGAGGATCCTGGCTGTGGATCCCAGCAGTCCAGAAACTTTTACCTTCCCGGGTTGCTAGCTTTTGTTCAGGACGGCACTTTCTGTTTTTTTTTTTTTTTAAAACAAACAAACAAACAAAGCAACTCCTCTTCTGCAGCCCCCAAGTTTCTGGAGCTTTATTTGCACACCTGGATCTGGGTGCCTGGGTGAGGGGAGGGGCGGGGAGAGAGAGAACATTCCAGCCAATATTTTAGAAGAGAGAGAGAAAAAAACAGAAGCTCCTTCCATTTTTCTATTCTGTTTCCCCCCCTTCAACTCCAAAGCTTGGCCAAAGATACTTTTTTGGGCTGAAGCCGACCCAATGCCTTTTTTCCTTTTCCTCCGGGCACAGAGGGTGAGAATTGCCCGGCCTGCCAGCCAGGAGAAAGAAGACTGAACAAGTTCTATTTTCAACCCCCTCCCGCCCCCCCCAAGCTTTAAAGGAAAAGAACATTTCTCTCCTCCTCGCCTGCCTGCCGGGAGTCCAAGCCAGATGGCAGACTGGTGAGAAAGAAGAAAACGGAAGGGGAAAGAAAAGAAAAGGAAAGGAAAGAAAGAAAGGCGGCAGGGGGAAAAGTCTCCACCGCTTTCCAAGATGGGCACTGCCCTTTGTGGCAGAAGGCAGAAGGGTCTTTTGCAGACGGGGTTTTGCCTCCTGGCGCTGGCCTGCCTGGGCTCCGGAGTGCTCCTCTACAGCCACCTCCAGCAGAAGGTCAAGGCGGCCGAAAGCTCAGCCTCCAAATCCAGACAGCAACAAGAAGCCCTCTCGGCCCAGCTGCAAGGTGAGGGGGGGGGAAGCTGGGGTTCGGGGTGTGTGCGGGGTTGCTGTTGTGTTTTTCCCCCCCTCCTAAGTATCCATCTGCCGGGAAGTTCCCTCCCTCCCTCCCCCCCACATGGGCTGCCCTCCCTAGTCTTGCCACAGTGGGATGAAGTCGAAGCTCCAGCCCCGGAGCTCCCTTCCCAAGTGAGACAGTCAGAGAGGTGACTAAGTGAGCAGGAATCTCCCAGGATGTCAGCTTGACATCCTCTCCCCCCCCCACCGCCAGCATTGCCAGGTAGGAGGATCAGGTGGGGAAGGTAGGCTTGGATAAAACCCTCAAGGAAGGAAGGAAAGAGGGAAGGAAGGAAGGAAGGAAAGAAGGAAAGAAAGAAAGAAAGAAAGAAAGAAAGAAAGAAGGAAGGAAGGAAAGAGGGAAGGAAGGAAGGAAGGAAGGAAGGAAGATTTGCATAGTTTTTACTTTAGGAAAGAAAGGGAGAGAGGGAGGAAGGGAGGAGAGAACAAGGAAGGAAGGAAGGAAAGAGAAAGAAAGATTTGCATAGTTTTTACTTTAGGAAAGAAAGGGAGAGGGAGGAAGGGAAGAGAGAACAAGGAAGGAAGGAAGGAAGGAAGGAAGGAAGGAAGGAAGGAAGGAAGGAAGGAAGGAAGGAAGGAAGGAAGGAGAATGAAAGATTTGCATAGTTTTCACTTTAGGAAAGAAAGGGAGAGAAAGAGGAAGGGAGGAGAGAAGGAAAGAAGGAAAGAGAAAGAAAGATTTGCATAGTTTTCACTTTAGGAAAGGAAGGGAGAGAGGGAGGAAAGGAGGAGAGAAGAAGGAAGGAAGGAAGGAGAATGAAAGATTTGCATAGTTTTCACTTTAGGAAAGAAAGGGAGAGAAAGAGGAAGGGAGGAGAGAAGGAAGGAAGGAAAGAGAAAGAAAGATTTGCATAGTTTTCACTTTAGGAAAGGAAGGGAGAGAGGGAGGAAGGGAGAAGAGAAGAAGGAAGGAAGGAAGGAAGGAGAAAGAAAGATTTGCATAGTTTTCACTTTAGGAAAGAAAGGGAGAGGGAGGAAGGGAAGAGAGAACAAGGAAGGAAGGAAGGAAGGAAGGAAGGAAGGAAGGAAGGAAGGAAGGAAGGAAGGAAGGAGAATGAAAGATTTGCATAGTTTTCACTTTAGGAAAGAAAGGGAGAGAAAGAGGAAGGGAGGAGAGAAGGAAGGAAGGAAAGAGAAAGAAAGATTTGCATAGTTTTCACTTTAGGAAAGGAAGGGAGAGAGGGAGGAAGGGAGGAGAGAAGAAGGAAGGAAGGAAGGAAGGAGAAAGAAAGATTTGCATAGTTTTCACTTTAGGAAAGAAAGGGAGAGAGGGAGGAAGGGAGAAGAGAACGAAGGAAGGAAGATTTGCATAGTTTTTACTTTAGGAAAGAGGGAGAAAGGGAGGAGAAAGATGGGGAAAGGAAGGAAGGGAGGGAGGGAGGGGGCTGCCTCTTTGGGGAACTGCCTCCCAGTCCCCCCCTGCCCTTTCAGCCTTGAATGACTCTAAAAGAAAAGTGAAAGCAGGGCTGGAGGAGAAAGGCACCATGAGAGGGACGTTTAGGGGAGGGTCTGCCTGTGGGCACCATCTCGCCTCTCCTGGCATTCGAAAAGTGAGAATGGGCCCCAAGGTTTCTCTAGGGCAGCCTTTGGCCACTGTGAGAACCCCGTGGCTGCTCTGTGACATCCTCAGTCTAAGCAAAGAAAGCGAGGAGGGCGATGGAGAAGGCAGAAAGAGATCCCAATCCCCATAACGACGGCACAGGGAGTCCTCGACCTACAACCAAAATCGAGCGAGACCCTTAGGTGAGCTTTGACCCCCTTTTACGACCTCCCTTGCCACAGTTCCTAAGTGAATCACCGCCGTTGTGAAGTGAACCTGGCTTCCTTGCTAACTTTGCTGGTCAGAAGCTCGCAAAAGGGGGGGTCACATCACCCTGGGGTGCTGCAGCCCCCGTGGCAGTTGCCAGGCCCCCCACTTTTGATCACGTGACCATGGGGTCGTACATGTGAAAAACGGTCATAAGTCTTTTTCCCCCCTCCCCCCCCCAGCGGCACCACAGTAAATAAATGGTTGTAAGCTCATGTCTTCCCACCTGATGGGGCTTAACAGGAAACCAAAGTCCAACTGAGTGATCGGTTCTCAGCACCTGGTGGTGCCCTTTCCCAACATTTCCGACTTGAAACGAGCGGGGGCCAGCCATCTCCTTCGTGGGCCCTGAATCGTGGCTCATTGCAATCGCCACGGCTGGGTTCAGGCATTTGTGCAGCTCGCCAAAGAAAAGACGTAATGTGTTGGCCCGGTTCGTGCAGTGTGGAAAGGCGAAATATGGATTGTGTTTCAATTTGACCAAGTCAGGGTGTGTCGCACAGCAGTTACGCAAACGGCCTCTTTGGGAGCAAATTCCACAGTTTTTGTCTGTCTGCTGATTGAAAGAGGATTTCCTTCTGTCTCCAAATCCTGCAGAACTCTCTTCCTGTCTGAAAGGTTAAGCTGTTTTCCCCTATGGTGGTGTGTGTGTGTGTGTGTGTGTGTGTGTGTCTGTCTGTCTTCAAACCTGGCCCTTATAGGACTTGTGGACTTCAACTCCCAGAATTCCTCAGCCAGCTTGCCCTGCCCTACGGTGTGGGTTTTGCACATTATGATTAAATGGAAGACTTGTTGCTGCCCATTAGCCAAATTCTAATATTATGGGGCTGGGGTGGGGGGGTGTAAACAGAAGTTCTGCCATCTTCTCTCCCCTTCAAACATGGCCCCCCATTTGATTCGAAGCCTGTATTCACAGCCACGAGGACTAGAAACATGATCTGAAAATCCTTGTGACCCATTGCTTACATACGCGTGTTTATTTCAGCCTGCTAGTTTGTGCAGTGTTGTTTTTTTTTATGTTTGCTTGCTTGGCACAGGACTTGGCTCTCCGCTCAGAAATTCTGGCCCAGGGCCAGTTCCGGTCATTCTGGTTGGAGAGCCTTGGCCTGTTTTTCCAGCTGTTTCCTAGAATAGATCCGCAAAGAAGCAGAGACCCGCAAAAGCCTATTTAGCTTTTCCAGGCTAATCCCTCGCAGCAAAACCAGCCACCAAGTTAATATTTTGCCTATAAACCGGATTCGTCAACGCTTTTTTTTTTTTTTTGCATGTCGTGCAAGGCAGAAAACCCGAGTTAACCAAACAGTTAACGTCCACATCAGGCTAAAAAGAGGGAGACAGTGAGTTCAAGTCCTGCCTTAGCCTTAGCTGGGTGCCTTTGAGCCAATCACCAGGAGACTCTGAGTTCTAGTCCCGCCTTAGGCATGAAATCCAGCTGGGTGCCTTTGGGCCAATCACCAGGAGATTGGGAACTCTAGACCCGCCTTAGCGTCAAAGTCAGCTGGGTGACTTTGGGCCAATCACCAGGAGATTGGAAGTTCTAGTTCCATCTTAGTATGAAAGCCAGCTGGGTGCCTTTGAGCCAATCACCAGGGGACTCTGAGTTCTAGTCCCGCCTTAGGCATGAAATCTAGCTGGGTGCCTTTGGGCCAATCACCAGGAGATTGGGAGTTCTAGTCCCGCCTTAGCGTGAAAGTCAGCTGGGTGACTTTGGGCCAATCACCAGGAGATTGGAAGTTCTAGTTCCATCTTAGTATGAAAGCCAGCTGGGTGCCTTTGAGCCAATCACCAGGGGACTCTGAGTTCTAGTCCCGCCTTAGGCATGAAATCTAGCTGGGTGCCTTTGGGCCAATCACCAGGAGATTGGGAGTTCTAGTCCCGCCTTAGCGTGAAAGTCAGCTGGGTGACTTTGGGCCAATCACCAGGAGATTGGGAGTTCTAGTTCCATCTAAGTATGAAAGCCAGCTGGGTGACTTTGAGCCAATCACCAGGGGACTCTGAGTTCTAGTCCCGCCTTAGGCATGAAAACCAGCTGGGTGCCTTTGGGCCAATCACCAGGAGACTGGGAGTTCTAGTCCGACCTTAGGCATGAAAGCCAGCTGGGTGACGCTGAGCCAATCACCCTCTCTCAGTCCAATCCACCTCAAAGGGTTGTTGTGTGGAAAACAAGAGGAGGAAAGTGTGTTGGATGTGTTTGCTGCCTTGAGTGAGTTGTAAAAATAATAAAGGCGAGATGCAAATTAATTCATTAAAAAAATCCTAGGAAAGCCTCTCTCTCGCATCCTGAATTTTGAAAAGCGTGTGGGCTTTTTCCGAGGAGGATCTCCTGCTGCCTCTCATCAAAAGAGAACCCTGCAATATGCAGGCTGGATGGAGACTGTAGAAATGGGAACACTCTGAGCATTTTTGAATGCTCAAAAAAAAGATGCGTGCCTGGCATGAAATGCGGAGAAGCTTACCAGCGGTAGCCTGGTCTGCCACATTCCACCCTCCTGCCTCACAAAGCTTTCATTTTGGCATGTTTCTAGTCCTCAGGGTGCTGCTGCCAAATGTTCTCTGAAACTTCAGATCTGATTCAACCATTCTCTTTCCCTGCCAGGCTATCAAAATTTGATCAGGTTTTTTTTTTAAAAAAAAAAAACACAAACAAACCAAACTTTGTAAAATGCCCAACGCCCTTTTCGAGCTTACAAAACACCATTGTTAAATATCCAGGTTTTCAAAGAGGTCTCGGTCTTGTTTTGGCTTAGCGGATGGAAAAAAAATAATAACGACGGCAAGGAAGACGTTTCCATATTTTTTTTTTTAAAACTCAAAAGGTAAAAGCAACAACTTCTAGTGCCACGTGCAAACTTTAGCTGGCTGAGGACAGAAGCTTTTGTGTTAGGTCGCCATCTAATTTCAGGCTGAATTGGGAGTGCTTGCCAAACTCAACTTCCCATGTCATTTTATGGGCCATCAAGTCATTGTCCACCCTTAGCAACCACATAGATAAGACCATCTGTCCCTAATCTGGTTTTTCAGGTCTTCCAAAGGTGCAGCTATCCTAAGTCAACATCTCTTAAAAACCCCCAAACGTTTGGCTGTAATTTTGGTGGCAAAGATTCCGGGAGTTAAATGAAACATAAAAGGCTAAAAGACTTAAGACAGTAAACTAAAAATACAGTGCAGGTTTGATTAACTATTAAAGCAACCCTGAATGTGGTTTCTTAATCCAATGGGTCAAACTTTACATTCTTTCTTTCTTATATACAATTCCTTTGCTTTTGAATGAGCTGAATAGGGCAGCAGTTCTGCTGCAGTTATCTTTATCCTCCTCATCGTTAGATTAGCGTTTTGCTTTTTTAATTTTCCAGCAAAATTCTGATCCTTAATCGCTATGTGGCAGGCAGGAATAATAATTCTTCATTATTCATTAGGTGACTGTATTTACTGAATTTGATGGATGGAAATTTCAGGCAATCCGTTTTCTGAAGCGAACTGGACTCGTATTTTTTTTTTAAAAAAAAAGAAATAGAACTGTGTGAATGTATGGGCTGTATTTGTTTGTTATTCCGTGCACTTCTCTTTTCAACTCGGTTGCAGTCGTTTACGAACACAGATCCCGTCTGGAACGTTCCTTGCAGAAAGAACGCGGCGAACACAAGAAAACAAAAGAAGGTGGGTTTTTCCTCTCAGATCATGATCAGGTCCAGTGGGATTGAATTCTTGACATTTAAGCAGACAGAGGCAGGTTCCATGGGCCACAAAGGCAGAAGTGAATAGTGAAATCTTGCAGGGCAGAATTGCCCATGTCACAAAATATCTTCTGTGCCTCTTTAGCACCATGATGGCTACGTTTGTCTGGCCCTGAAGAATTCAGACGATAATCTAGGGCGGGGGGGGGGGTGTCCAACCTTGGCAACTTTGAGTCTTGTGGACTTCAGCTCCCAGAATTCCCCAGCCAGTTGAAATCCAAATATTGCCAAGGTTGGACACTCCTGGATTTAGGCTCAGGGTTATCTAAAAAGTGGATGGCAGAAGGGCTAGGTTCAAATCCTAGAATTCCAGATGGGCCACCAATTACGGGGTCCAACAAAGGTCGCCAACAGCTCGATGGGGTTGCATGTCAGGACCCAGAGAAGTAGGTCTCAGTCATGGAAAATGTTGCAGCATTGAATTGCTTTTTCATGCTACAAAATCCAGGCCCTCGCCTGAGCACATCTGATATTGGTCAGTTCTGTTTCCAGGTGTTGAGCTACAAGGGAGCAAAAGCAGATGCTGGAGAATAGAGTGTAGAGGTGTTAAAACAACTGGAAGAAAGCATTTCTCTTGGGCTGCCAGGATAATTACTCAGATAATATCCGGGTGGTTACCAGGAACTGTGTATGTCTTGAGGGGGCCTTATCTTAAAAATAGAAGAAGAAGAAAAAAGAAATCAAGCAGACATATGCAGTCCAGATTACTACGGTAGCCCTTTCACCGGAAGGGCACTTGTGATTGTAAAATAATCGTACAGATAAAGAAAAAGCAATTGGTCATTTTTAGACCATGGAAGAACTGACTTAAGAATTGGTGTTTCTCCAGCCTTTAGTAACGGTCGTGATTTAGAAATGATAAAATCCTTTCCTGTTAGTTGCAAGATCCTAAAGAACCGAGTCATTTATTAAAACGATGAATCCTCCAAGACAAAATGCAAGGGCAAAATTATTTGGGTCTCAAAGGAAGTTGCTTTGGAGGATGCACGCCTCCTATAAACGGCTGTTGGGTTTTTAATGCTGCAGTGGGACTGAACCAACGATGCTACCCTAAAAAGGCATATATGGGTATCTATTGGATGTAAATATTGGTCTTTAAGTCGACGTAATATGAAATGTATGGAAATGCAGATATGCTAACCTTCCATTAAGATTCATCCACTGTGATTGCTTAGCAATAGGATCTTATGTTTAATGTTGATCACATTAATATTGAAACAGATAGGAGAAACACCAATCAAATAAAATGTAACAGGAGTATAGTTGAGGCTAGACGCGAGGAGTGGGGGAAAAGGCTTACTAATTCAGACGTTTTCAAAGACTAATACCTAGTATTGTATACCAGGTGTCATGATGATTGCTGCATAATATGTTTTTATGTTCAATGTTGATTGTTTTAATAAAAGAATTTTTATATTAAAAAAAAAAGATTCATCCACTGGGTTCTCACAATTCCCTTACGTGGGGAATTGTGGTGGGTGGGAGTGTGTTTGGGGATTATGTGTGGTCTTTGGGTGTCATGTAATTTCGTTGTATGTGCATACTGTGTATACACACACATTGACAATAAAGCTATTATTATTACTGATAACTCCCAGGAAAGCAGTGCATTCCAGGAACCGCTCATAAATAGGTATTATTAGCTTAGACTAAAATTTTACTTGCTTGCCCAGGAATTATTCTGTTTAAATAGTGGGGGACATTCCGTCCTATTAACTTCATAAACTTCTCAGCAAGGTAAACCAACTTTCAGTAAAGCTGCGTCTCACTGATTTCCGTACTCTTATTTATTTATTTTTGTTCTGCTTTGCCTTGTAGATTTTTTAGTATACAAACTGGAGGCTCAGGAAGCACTCAATAAAGAAAAGGTAGGTAAAACCAGATCCCTTTGGAGGGCATAGGTGTGTTTAAGAAAGGGAAGGAGAAAGTTTTAGGGGACTGGTCTAGATCCGAGGCATGCTGGATTCCAAAGAATATTTTTCTCTTCTTTTGCTAACCCATCCTTACTTGAGTTCTCGGGAAGGGAAACTGGGAAATTCAGTGTGCAAAATCCAAGTTATCCACCCACTGTCATCTTTGCATCTTTGTGGCAGGGTTTAAAGTTGTCCTTAATAAAGAGAGAGTGCTCACACAATACGTAGACCAAGAAGTTGCATTTTTAATGTGCTAAGTTTGATTTTCTTGAATCTGCAAGGGGATCTTGGTAAGTTAGAAGATTCTAGTCTTATCTGCTCTGAGGGCGACTCGATGCACTGTGTGATTTTGGGAGGGGGTTAATTCAAGACTAGGTGCAACATTCAGTGAAGGCCATTAAGCGATGCAAACCCAGCTGGACAGTTGAGGAGAGGGTTCATGCAGGTTTACGAGACAATAGTCAATTATTTGCACAGTTAGCTGCAATCATTATTATTGTGATTTTTTCACTGCAGCAAGATTCTATGAACAGATATGGTGCCTTAAGTTCACAGCACAAGATACTGAAGGTAAGAAGAGGCTTCTTCGTCTTGTACTTATAAATTAGGTTAGTCTGGGTAGACTCTGGCTCTCTAGACATGCACTAGAGAGGCAATGTAACCCAGCATCTTGTTTTTCAACCGCATTCAGGTACCCACAATTCAAACCTGAGATAAGCCAGGTTTCTTCCAATTCTTTATTATTATTATTATTTTTCAACTCAAATGTATTTTATTTGTTCATTTCTTGCATTTGAAGTATTCTTCGATGACATCTTTGGCCTGAGATTCTTTGCCATAGTCTTTAACAACCACACAACTGCAACCCACAACTTTGCGAGGTTTTCCTTCTCTGTCAATCTTGCAGAGACCTACCCACTCGCCAAGCTTCTTGTTATCATCAACCTTTATTAGATTGATCTGCTGTTCAGCACAAAGAGCTTCAACCAGCTTGACATACATAGGTTCGTCACAATTGGATGCAAGGACACAAAGATGGGCTTGACCTTTGTCCAAGGCTTTGGCAGCTTCACAAATTCCACGAGCTAATCCATCGTGGATAAGTGCAGTTTTCAACACTTCTTGAAGGGCGGTGTTGACATCCATTATGCCTCCAGCAGTTATGCCTTCCTCGGTCATGGTTGGTGGTAATGCTCCCACCAGGAGTTCCTCACAACTTCTGTTTCCAACACTGGACAGCTCAACCACTTTGGGAACAAAGGGATTTTAAAACCCCAGGATCTGACTAATGTTGGCAACCCTAATTATCCTTTGCTAATTGCCACAGACCACAGGGGGGTTGCAGAAACAATGAGGAACACTGCAGTCAAGAAGAGCCAGAATGGCAAATATTCCTACCTCATTCAATTTAGCACACACACACACACACACACACACGCAATCCCTGCACACCAACCAACATGCTGGAGGATCCATGGATGGAAACGGGCCAGGCTAGTAAGACCCCATAAATCTTCCGTAAAAGCAGCAATTATTTTGCTTGTAAACTTGGCCATGTTAAGTAGCACTGCACCATTGCGTCATGCCATCGGGGTATCGATTATGTGTCAGCGTTGCTTGATGGAGCAGTGGCTGCAGCCCTGCGTGCGTTTCCCCAAGGCTCACTCAGGGAGGAGGGACTTCAACGAATCTCCTGGATCAGCGTGTTCGGTTTAAATGAGAAACCGGCCCCTGAGCCAGTTGCAAAATGGGCTCAACTGGATAAGGACACGTTAAGATGTAAGAAAGGCGAAACGTGCCCGGTTCCGAGAGAATCCGAACCCAGCAAAAGTCCTTTTGCAGGAAGAATTGCAATCCTGTTTCTTCCCCCCCCCCTCCAACTGGATTTTATTCCTTTCAGATGCCAGGTTTAGGGAAGAAATCCTCTCTGGCTGCTACTGTACTTAAATACAGGTGGTCCTCAACCTGCAACCACAATTGAGCCCAAACGTTCTGTTGCTAAGTGAGACATTTGTTAAGGGGGGGTTCGCCCCATTTTATGACCTTCCGCAGTAATTAAGTGATTGACTGCAGTTGTTAAGTTAATAGCGTAACCTTCCCCGTTGACTTTGCTGGTCAGATTGTGGCAAAAGATGATCACAGGACCCAGGGACACTGCAACAGTCATAGATAGGAGTCAGTAGCCAAGTGTCCGAATTTTAACCAGGTGACAATGGGGATGCTGCAATGGTCATAAGTGTGATAAAAACAGTCATAGGTCGCTTTGTAACTCTGAACGGTCACTAAACCCACGATTGCAAGCCGAGGATTGCCTGGAGCTTGGACTCTGCCTGTCATCTAAACCCGCCCAGTTGGGCTTAGGAAGAACAGATAAAATTATGCGGTATAAATTGTGAAATTGGGGACTTTTGGTCTGCTTCTCCCCAGAACCAGCACGAAGAAGTCAAGAAGCAGTTTTTGGACCTGCAGCTGCAGCACAACGGGCTGAAACTGGAGCATCGCAAGGCGGCGGAGACTCACAGCCAGAAATATTCCCAGTTGCAGCGGGAGAAGGAGAACGAGGTGGTGGGATTACAAGGTGGGGAGGCCAGAGAGGGCTCTCCCGGCTCTGAACTGGGCCCAGGGTTGCAAGGGGGTGCCTCTCTTAAAGATGGCATCTGAACCCCCCTAGCAGGAAGAGGGGTGTGTGTGAAAGAAGGGAGAATGCCTTTTAACCGAATTGAATTGAATTCCTAGATACTATTTCTAAACTAAGGGAGGAAAGCAAACTACTTCGCAAAGCCCACCAAGATGTTCACTCACAGCTCCTCAATGCTCAGGTAACTCCATGCTCGTTCCTCCGTGAAAGCCCTTGGCCCTGTCTGGAGGAGCTGAACCTCAGCTCCCATGGTCCACCACCAGCATAGCCAAAGCTAGCAAGATGGGTCTCTCTTAACAGAAGATAACAACTCTCCCCAAGATAGCAGATGGGCAACGTGGGGCACGCCAAAGGAAAGGCCGCTTTAAGGGATTTAACCTGGGGAACTCACTGCCCCTGGATAGGAAGACTATTCTGGTAGACGGCTTCTGAAAGCGGTTAGAGAAATTTGGGGAGGAAAGGCAGATCAAGGACAACTTGGGGGCCTGGATAACTGCTGTGGGGGAACGGTACGAAGAAGAACCGGTCAGTCTCAGCAGCTTTATCCCCTATAGGGACTCAGGGAATCCATAGCGTGATCTAATAGGTCTCTTCTTAAGCAAGATCTAAAACTTTGGGACTTTGGTGGACAGCCTCTTCGTTGCTCTCCCTCCAGGTCCAGATGGAAGAGTTCCGGAAACTCAAGGAAACCCTTCAGAAGATGCCAAGTTTTAAGGATGCAGGAACAGCCAAAGAGCAGCAGATGCCACATCGTTATGGTCAGCCTCTGGGGTCGAGCGTGTTGCAGTTTGCGAGACCCAAGGTACAATATTCCAGTTTTAAGTTCCCTTCCAAAGGTTTGACCACTTGCTTTGAAATGCCAGTGGAAATGCCAGGCTGGTCCCAGCTTCTTTCTTCTAGAACCAGCCAGAGCTGGGTTTTTTTTTAAGCCTGGGATTTTTTTTGAATAAGCAAAGAATTAGGCTAAAACAACACCCACTTCTGTTTCTCCACTGCCCACCCACCAAACTGCTTGGGAGGCAGTTGGTTTGTAGCAAAGAGCTGCTGACCTGGTGATCAAACCGGCTTGGAAAACAAATCAATCATGTAAGAAAACAATTCCAACTCAAAGAGGTTGCTGGCAAAGCTGGCTAATTCTGGGAACAGCAGTTTCAATAAAGCTGGGGCCAGTATCCTCCAGATATTTGCCAGAGTTGAAATCAGCTGGGAGCCAGAAATGCCTTATCTCCAGTTTTGGCCTGCTTCATTTCAGAAGGTGAAGAAGGTTCAAGGCTGACCTTAGGGAAAGGAGTGACAAAGTCCATTGCTTCCAGATGTATTTTCTCTCCCCTAACATCATCCCGTTTCCTGGCACTCTTGTAGGATACATTGTGGTGGCCTGTAATGTTCTCATTTCATTGCCATTTTTTCCCACTATGTACATCTGGGGAAGGATTTGTAAGTTGCATTGGAAGACAGGAGACATGTCGCTGTAATAAATAAATGGGAGATGATGGGCAGGTGATTTAGCAAACCTGAGCTGCTCATAAATTTGGCAGAGATGTCACGGTGAGTTACGAGGCTTAGACTTGTGCTAGACAAGGGACCAGAAGCCAGAGCAATTCCTTAAGGGCTAATCTGGTGTGGTTCCAACTTCTCATCCTAGTTAGTAGCCCAGTCCATCAATGCCAGCCTGTATTTTAGAAGACATCTTTCTCCAAATCTGAATTGTTTATGGAGCCAAAACATGATCAGCAGGACTGGGGAAACCCAAAGGTTTAGAGCAGGAGCAACGATGAAAAGAGGACACCGAAAATCAGCAGAACAGCTCAAAAAAGAATTGGATTTGATTCAGTGGCACTGGAAAAGGAGAATGGAATGGAGTTTTATGGAGGAGGAGTTTGCAGTCTTTGCGGGAACCTCCAGCCGAGGCACTCTATCACGCCAACACTTGGTTGCTCTGTTTTTGTTCCTGGACAGTCTTTCTCAAGTCTACTTTATGCTCCCCTTTCTAGGCTTCCAAGGGCGATGGCATTAAAGCACCTTTGGGACCTCAGGACCAAGCTGTGGTTCCAGGTGGGAACTCGTTTGCTATTCCACCCCCTGGGATCAAACGTCAAGAAGAGAACCTGGTGCATGAAGACCGCATTTCACATAACAATGGAGCCAGACCCCAAGGGGACATGCTGTTTGGTCAACTGGCCCCGCCTAAGGAAGTTAATTTGCCTTTTGCAGCTCAGCCACCAGCCCAGCATAAAGATGCACCCATGGTTCGTTACACCCGGATGATGAATAGTGTGCAGAACCAGGTGAGAATATTCATATGCTTTTGGTCCAAGCAAAAACTAGGTTAAATAAACTTGGGCAGACAGAATCACAGAAGCCAAGCTGAGTGGACGAATGAAGTCAAGTAAGAAGTCATCAGCACCATGGACAGCTTCCATTAGGTGCTGCTAAGATAGCACCCTTCTACACCACACTTCCCTGCAAGCCATGGAGACTTGGAAATTGAGGACATGACATTGTTGGGATAGGATTTCTGCCTCCATCAAGCTTTTCTTATGAATATTGGCCTCCTTGCTACCATTCCAAGGTGTCTGGTTGAATAAAAACATAGTTATTGATTTCTTAAGCGAAGATAACATCTCTTTTGAGTTGAGCTCAATGGCTTGACTCTTTGGGACCGCATATGGAAGTGGTTTGATGAGGTCTCCTTTGGTAGAGCCACCAACTCTAGAGTTTCCTCAGGGTCTCCTATCCAGATCTGGCACTCTGTAGCATTTAAATGAGTTTGGTTAAATCAAAGTCATAGGTTCAATAGGCATGGCTTTGCATGTCATACAAATAATGCAGAAAAAATCTTTAATCCCTGTTCAGTTCAATTTTCCTTCCTCCTTTCAAGGGAGGTGAGGCTGAGAGGCAATCCCTGATCTAGAATCTTTCCGACAATTGAGAATTCGGTCTACACACCACACAGTTTTTGTTTTATACTTTTTTTCATTTCAGGATCCAGAAGCAGGGCAGAACATGCGCGGGCAACATCCAGCCACTTTGGAGGAAAGTCGGGTTTCAGAAGAAAAACTCCCCAACAAGCAGAAGCAACAGGTGCAGAGGTATTTGCTCTTTCTGAATTGAAAGGCCCGGCCTGGCTATGAAACAACGGGGTGTTGTTTGCTACGAAACAAACAGCAGTGTCCCAGGGTCATGTGATCCACCTTTTGTGACTTTCTGACAACCAAAGTCAATAGGGAAGAGAGCTCCACTTAGCAACCAGGCTACTAACGTAACACCTGCCCTCATTCGCTTAACAACTGTGGCATGAAAGGTCATAAAATGGGGCAAAGCTCACTTAACAAGTGTCTTTCTTAGCAACAGAAATGTTGGGCTCAATTGTGGTTGTAAATCAAGTTACAAACAAGCAATCTGCATTAGGGCTTAGTATACTATGTGACCTCAATGTTAACACTGGGCAAGGGCAGACAAACAGTTGGACTCCAGCATCAGATATTTGAAGCGTTGCTATGTAAAAACTATGGCAATCATTATTTCCCACACTACTCCCCTTCTTCAGATCAGCTGCAAGCTCGTTATCTCTCCAGCTCTGCCTCCTTTTGACTTAAGAGAGTTCTTCCCTTGAGCCCCTGCCAAGAGGCAATGCAATGTTCATGAAAGCTTGAACTGTACGTAATGTTAAAAATAGACCAGCATAAAAGACAGAGGCGCCGAGAGTGAAATGAGTTTTGTTTTTCACAAAAATGAAAAGGACGTCTGCCTTTTGATCTGGGATTTGGATTCACGGAGGGATTGGACCCTCTTCTTGTAACAAAATTTGTTTCCTCTTTTTCCCAACAAATCTTTTATTTCCTCCCCCCCCCCGGGATGTTTGGGGTGAATGTCTTCTTGCTCTGTTAGGCATTAAGTGCAGACATTCAAGAATATCCTTGATGAGAAAAGCATAGTGGAAGGAGAGGCAGGGAAAATATTATGGGGTTGGCAGACCACCACTAGGCTCTGCAGGGATGCCGGTGTGTGCCTCTTGACTCCAGTTGAGAAAAGCAGCAATGCACCGCACGCTGCTGGCCTGAGGTCACTTGACCCCAAGATTAGTTCAAATGTTCCTCATTAAGCGGCATGAAGCAGCACTTCCAAATTGCCATGTCCTTCTGCTGGCCTCTAATTAAACAGCCACCCATCAGGCCTCCTGGAAGAAATGCAAGGAGCGATGGGACCCCCACTCCCATCCGTTATTCCGAGATTGTGATCCTCGGGAAGCAAATGCAGGAAAAAAAAGCTAACAAGGCTAATAACACGCATTTCAAACATTCCTGGCCTAAATGCAGGCGACGGAAATAAAAATTTGGGCCTCAAGGTTATTATTATTATTATTATTATTATTATTATTATTATTATTATTATTATTATTATTATTATTTATTAAATTTCTATGCCGCCCTATTCCGGGAACTCAGGGCGGCTCACAGCATAAATAGAAATCCAATATAAAAAACTACATAATACATATATAAAAAATACATATATAAAAAAGAGAACCCCTAAATTAAGAAACCATTCATTCAGCAAACGTACACACAAACATACACTGGTTAGGGGCACGATGTCAACCGCCCCAGGCCTGTCGGCAGAGATGTGTCTTAAGGAGTTTACGAAAGGCGGAGAGGGTAGGGGCGATACGGATCTCCGGGGGAAGTTGATTCCAGAGGGCCGGGGCCGCAACAGAGAAGGCCCTTCCCCTAGGCCCCGCCAGGCGACCCTGTCTGGCTGACGGGACCTGGAGAAGGCCGACTCTGTGGGCCCTAACCGGTCGCTGGGTTTCGTGAGGTTGTGATGATCTCCTAGCCAGGGCCACCTTTTTGCCTTGCATCCATTCGGCTAGTTCTAGCTCTTGTGGCACGTCCAAGAAGGAAACACAAAATTGTTTGATATTGATGCACAATAATAACAAAAAAAATAAATCTGAAAACTGGAGATTCTCTCCTGCAGTCCTGTGCTCAGTTCTCCCTGGCTGCATTCACATAACTCCTTTAACCAAGTCATGGGGGGTGGGAACCCTAGCAATTGGTATATGCACAGTTATGCTCAATTTGGTGTTTATCTTGGTTTGCTTGGGAAGGGTTTGAATCGGCCCTTTCGGTCAGTTGATGTTTAACAAGGAATCAGAAACTCTGAGTGAGTCCAGAAAACGGGCTAATTCAAAACACAGCCCTTGTGTGAAAACGGTGCGTGTTCCTGTGCTCAGCGTTGCCAAAGTCTTTTGTCTGTACCCCAAGAGAGCGCTAAGGGACCACTTTTGATATAAGAAACATGGCATTATCCAAAAGGTATGGGAAAACAGTGCTTGTAACGGTCGCTTTCCTCCGCAGCTGGCAAGAGGGAGTCAACAAAGGCAACTTGCAGATGAATGATGGGAGGGTTTTTCCTTACCCACACAGCTATCGACTGGATACCACCGTATCTGAGCAAGGCAGGACAGATGGCAGTCAAGCACAGACAAGGGGGCCTCGGCACACCATCTGGGAAAGTGAAAAAGGAGGAGCAGATGACAGAGACCAGCACAGCGGTAAGACTGAAGAGGATGGATTGAAAATGTGGCCAGGTTGGTCCCATTGTCAGAGACGAAGCAGGGGAAAATTGTGTAGAGTTTCTTCAAGATACAACAGGTCTGAGTTATGAGGATAAGGTTTGGGGTCCTGTTATGTATTGTCTTAGATGGGCAGGTAGTGAGTGGGACAGCCAAGGTAGATCTTATCCAGCTTCTAAAGGTCCTCCTCCATCTTTTCAAGGTGAGCCAAGGTGGACTTGGACAAGTTTCCAAAGATACCAGAAGTTGGGCTGACTTTAAGGCTTCTTTTGTTATATTTATAGCTCACTTTTCCTCAAAGTGGGTCCTTGGTTCCATCTTCAGCTGAGTCTTCACTTCATAGCGAGGGTCAACCCATAGGCCCCCAGGACAGGGGACCTACTTCGATCTCCTCATTCTTATTCCAACAATTTAGCCTTGATGATCTCCAGAAGCATGGTCTTCAACTCCCAGAATTCTCAGCCTTGGCCATGCTGGTTGGAGAATTCTGGGAGCAGAAGTCCTTGTATATGGTAACTTCTCAGCTTGGGGGGGGGGAAACTGCTGTGAGGACATAGCACACTATCTTTTAAAATACGTCCTCCACTTTACAATCTAAAATAACTCGGGATTTCAAGCTGTTGTCTTTCTGCGGTCCGAAACGAACTCTTCAACTGTGGCTCCATTCTTCGGTGTGGAAGCCATAGCAGCCTTCCAGGCAGAGGCGCAAGGGACAGATGCCCTGCTGGCCCAGAAAATGGAAAAAGCCAAGGGAGAGTTATAAAAGCTGCTCAACACCCATAGAGAACATTGACCTGGCAGAAAATGGAACAGTGAGAAAGCAAATCTCCTCTGGAATGTGACCGGCCCCAGGCAGGTGGCTCTAGTTTTGCCACGTAAGCTGTCTGCAAGGAATATAAATCCTTCCGTTCCCCACCATCCAGTCGGAGCTGAAGAAGCTTCTTGGATGAGAAGCGAAACATCTTCAAAAGAAAAACAAGAAAGCCCAGTTGCCTCTTGGAAAAAGCACCTTTGGGACATCATGATCAGTAGCTCCAGCAACTGAGTTCCAGGCACGTCTGTGCTTTTCTGTGTAAGCTGCGGTCACTAGACCGATGTCAACACTAGAAAGTGTCTGCAGAATATCAACATACACTCAGAGACATCAGTTGGAAATTGGAGGGTAGGAGCAATAGAAAAAAAGACATTAAGAAAGTGGTAGGGTGGCTTGGCCAGGAAATGTGGAAGTAGGCAAAGTCTTATTAAGTTTTTTTTCCAATCTTTTAATCCCCCCCCCCAAATGTTTATTGACTTTGCTTTGTTCAGACGCTGGCCTGATGAAGAAAGAAAACCACACACACCTACAGAAGGAAGCAATTATCCAGAAACAGATGGTAAGCAAGGATGCTTTTCTCCTCCTCATATGTAAAGAAAGAACTTGGGATTTAAAGCAAGGTCTGAAAGGTTATTTTTTTCCTGAAATGCTCAAGAGTTATTTAGATGGGAGCAAACCCAGGCTTCAAATGAATAAGAACTGCCAAGTCCAGCTGGCAGTTGCATTGGGCTACAGTTGAGGGTGGGGGGGGGGAAAACAGGATTTAAGGCCCTCTGGAGCAGCTAATAGCTTTCTTTCTCAATTTCTTTAGCCTCTTTTCAAAATCATCCATGCTAGTAACAACCATCACATTTTCCAGTAGAGTGTTCCAAAATGTAATTAAATGGAGGGGGATTTAGTGTTTGCCCAATTCAGTTTGCTAAAGAAAGCACTGTGTACTGAACGTTATGCAAACACCGTTGTATTTTGCTAAGGGGGGGGGTAAGGCGTGGTGGGAACCAACCGTGGTTTGACTGGTTCAGTCTGTCTCTTCAGCTAGACCTATGTTAGTGTGATTTAAAAAAGGGTAGGGAAATTTATTTCTACCCCACCACACACACCAACACAACGGTGTACATTTTATACATATATTTGTCTGAAATGGTATAGGGTTTTCTGCCTGAGCAGGGGTTTGGACTAGATGACCTCCAAGGTCCCTTCCAACTTTTATTATTATTATTATTATTATTATTATTATTATTATTATTATTAACTACTGACAAATTCTTTTCCCTTCACACTGAAATTAATCCGCATTACGGACAGAGTTGTATATGGCCTTGCGTTGGTAAAACAAACATTCCTTCGGCCCAGAAATATTTTTAACTAAAACCAATACCATATATTAAAACAGCCTCCCCTGCTTCTTGAGGGCAACAGTTCTCAAACATTTGGGATCCCTTTACATTCGTAAAAATGATTGAGAATCCCAAAGAGCTTTGGCTGATGTAGGCTATATCTGGAAATTTTAAAATATTTGATTTTGCAGACACCCCCCCCTGAAATGGTCTTAGGACTCCCCCCCCCCAAGAACTGCTACTCTAGGCCCCAGGATGTGCGAGGCTGAAATTTGTGAGGTGAGGACGCGATGGTTCAGCAGTTAAACAGGTGGAATTGTCAGCTGGAAAGCTGGCAGCCCGGGTTTGAGACCTAATCGCTGCACAATGGGTTGAGCTCCTGTTGCTTGCTCCAGCTCTGTGTTCCCTGGCCTATCGTCACGCTGGCCATATGACCACAGAAAGGGTCTTCGGACAATGCTGGCTCCCTCGACTAAGAAGCAGAGATGAACACACACACACCCCCCAGAGTCAAATACAACTGGACAGGAGAAACCTTTACCTTTACCATTTATATCGAAACTATCCAAAAAAAAAACAACCCAACACAAATAAATTCCCTTGCTGTCTTTAAATTTCATTATACTGCATTTATCTCAAGAGAAAACGGGTGTCCCCTTCCAAATAATTGAACCTTTTAAAATGAGAGGGTTGTATTTGATGGGCTAACAATGAGGCATGGGTTGTGTGTGGAAGTTTTCCTTCCTTTTATCTTCTCTCTTTTGGGTGAGTAGAGCCACTTTTAATTCTGATTTGTTGTCTTTTGAGTAAATGTGGCAGATGCAACTGGAGCAACAGAGAAGGGTGGTGTGGAAATAGAGAAAGCGGAGTCGTATGAGATGGTTTAAATATGCCCCTACCAGAAGTTCTTAAATTACAGATACCCGTTCTGTACAGAAGCGAGCTTTGACGTCATTAGGCATCATGTGAAGCCTATAAAGACAAGCAGAGATAACTTCGACAAAGATATTCAGGGACTGCCGACAAACGGAATTGACACCTCGGTCCTTGAATAGACAAGGTGTGACCAAGACACTCAAAATAACCCCACTTTGGTTTTATTTGGTCTAAATGGGGGCAAAATCTCTGGCAGGCTTTCAAGATTCCGTTGTTTCAACAATTATGTAGTGTTACTGGAATCGTGGCGAAAAATCCCTTTCCTGACCTGGTTTTACCTCGAAGGGCTGACCCCTTTGGTAAGTGAGCCTTCTCTTCTCTCAGGGACCTAAAGATGTTGCTGATCCAGCTCAGGATCCCAACAATCAAGGGGAAGAGGAGTCTGAGGAGGCAGAACTGGAACGGCCCGGCTTTGAAGAAAAAACGGATCCGGCTGAACCAACCACCCACCGGACAAATCGGCCGGCTAACGCTGTGAGCAAGGAGAAGCTTCCGGTTCGTTTTATCCCTCTTAGAAGGTGGGTGGAGGGACACAGACACCAACATGAAAGGGAAGGTGCTTGTAGTCCAACCGACAGGGTGGGCCCTGGGATCCAGAGCGCTGGGATCCTCGGCGATCCCTCCGGAGAAAGGAGCGTCTGGTGTTTTCCGATTGAAAACAAATGTGTCACAGTTTGAAAAAAGTGGCCTGCTTTGGCTTCCTTCAGTTGTAAATAGTTTTGAATGGGGATTTCTTGCCCTCAAAGAGGTTTAGTTTGGCTGGGCTGAATTGTCAGTCACCTCAAAGCAGAGGGGGATCCTGAGGCCGCTGGCCTTTAGCCACCGCAACCCCGCCATTTTAAAGACCTCTTTATTTCTTAGCATTTCACTTGACTAATGGTTATTTTGGTGTGTGCTTTTTTCCCCAGGGAGCTGATCGGCCAAATAAAGCCACCGACAGTTTAATGGATGATTATCAGGAGGACCAAGAACAAGATCCTGTATGAATTTAGATTAAAATTTTAGATTTTAGGTTTTAGATTTTTGGAAATGTTGAGATGTTGTTTTTATTTATGTTGTTAGCCGCTCCGAGTCCTCGGAGAGGAGCGGCATAAAAATTTAATTAATAATAATAATAATTAATAATGAAGCTTGGGCGGGTTTTTTCTCCTGTTTTTTTTTCCTCATAGGCCATCTTTCTGTGAGCATGCTGGTTTATGGGTAGAGGTTTCCTAAGTGCTGATCTGCTTTCAAGCGAGGCTGGTTGCTCAGGGCAAGTAAGGGCCCTTTCCACGTGACCACGCTTGCAAATTTGGAATAGAACGTGGTTCTTTCCTTCTCTTGGTTGTCGCAGATCTCTCGACGACAATATTCTGCTTAGGTAGCTTAATATTACAAATCTTCTCAACAATCACCCACAAAGATATGAGGGTCAGGCAACCGTGCAGCTTCCATCTCGTGTCCATTCATCATCATTTAGATTGTTCTTTCTTCTCGTGCTGGCTGGCGTGTGAATTAACATCATTCCCAAAGCTTCTGGAGGGCACCAAGCATAGAAAGGTTATGAAAGTGAAGCTGCTGGGATCAGTCCGTCCTTGAGCAAGGCGAAGGGGCAAGGAGTTGTGAGCTGGGTGACTCAGGCACTTGGGGAAATAAGCCAAGGTCTGTCTGCCTCACCTTGACACCCAGGCAGGATATTTGGGAAGAAAGCAAAGGAAGTTTCTGCTAGGGGTGTTCATTTGATCCTCTCTGGGATTGATTGGAAGAGTAGCAGGATAGAATAAAAGAGAATAAAGGAATCGGAAGTGACCTTGGAGGTCATCTAGTCCAAGCCCCTGCTCAGGCACAAAGCCCTAGACCATTTCAGACAAATGGCTGCCTGATCCCTTCTTAAAAGCTTCCAGTGTTGGAGCACCCACAATTTCTGGAGGCAGGTTGTTCCACTGATTGATTGTTCTCACTGACAGGAAATGTCTTCTTAGTTTTAGCTTGCTTCTCTCCTTGATTGGTTTCCTTCCGTTGCTTCTTGTCCTGCCTTCACGGGCTGTGCTCTTCTTTTTGGCAGCCCCTCAGATATTGAAACACTACCAGTCCTTCCTTTTCTTTAAACTAGACCTACCCAATTCCTGTAACGGTTCTTTATGTTTAGCCTCCAGTCCTCTTCTCATCTTTGCTGCTCTTCTCTGCGCTCTTTCTACTTCCTGTTTTCTTTGCAGGAGGACCATGGAGGTGAGGTCGGTGACCCTGAAGATTTGGAACAGTTCCATCAGCCCAAAGGCCACGTTGGAGATGTTGGCAGAAAAGAAGACTACTTTTGACCATGGGCTGGGCGGCAGCACCAAGCCACCAAGTTCGATCCAAACCAAAGACTGACTGTTGCAATAAACTTGGGCTACTTTAGTTGAAACGGCCAAGGGAGGTGAAGAGTTAATTCCATCTGTCTTCAGGAAGTCATTGGCTGCGTGGACCAATGGAGATACTATATTTCCCCACCTCCTGTTCGTGAGGGCAGGATTGACACGCAGTGCCAACCTGTCAGTAACGCTACCGTGAATACAAACACCAGAATGTTTCTTCATGGGGGTAAGGAGCTCAACCTATCAAAAAATCAAGGATTGTGTTTCCCTTTGGAAGACTCCTACCCTCTTACTCTCATTTGGACCATAGGCAAAGCCTGATGTAACGCAGGAGTACTGTGACCAGTTTGGCCAACTTGCGTTTCCTTTCGCCCCATTTCCTTTCAGATTTACCTGACTTCCGTTCAGAGCAACCTCATCACCTTTCTATGTATGTACATATATAAAAAGAGGGTCCATTTGGTAACAAGGTGTCCATTATTTGTCCAGGTTTTGTTATGGATCAGTAGCCAGGGGGAATTGTCATTGGTTCGATGTAATGGGAAGAGAAAGAGAGCTCCACCGGAGCCTGCTACTGATCGACAAATGCGTAACATGCAAAGGCAGGCACGTTTATTCAAAATGGATTCATCCTTCTGCAATTGACAACGTGGGACCTTGGGCCAGCAAGCCACTTCAGATTCTTTTTTTTTTTAAAGGGTTGAGAAATAGTTGCATATTTATTTCTTTTTTTTAAAAAAATCACATTGGGAAAACATTTGCATCTCTTAACACCTTTGTGGGAGAGTCATTTTCAAAGGCCGAGGTTTGTATCATTATGAGGTTGGGCAGCTGGGTGTGAGCGCCCACTAAATAGCAAAATTAGACAAGGCTGACCGGTTTATCAAAGAGGGGAAAAAAAAAAAGAATAACAAGTTCCTTTTCTCCCGTTTCCGACTTTCAGTGTAACACTGCTGGAATGGAACTGGAAATTAGGAAGCTGTTGATGGCTCATGGTCTCTCTGGCAATTCCCCATGTTGGCTGGGGAATTCTGGGAGCTGACGTCCATGAATCTTATAGTTACCAAGGTTGAGAAGCATAGCACTATAGGTTGGGGGATACACCGTGCTCTGGAAGATCCAAATAATGGCACGTTGGAGGGGGGGGGAATCGAGATTGGAACCCAGAACAAGTCTGACTATAATGGGCACGTAGAACTAGAAGACTAACCATTGCAAATATCATTGTAAAATTACCTACGTGGTTGAATCGCTATGGAAGGCCAACATAGAACATAGAATTCCAGCCCCCCTGTTCAAGGCAGGAGACCTTATACCATCCCGGTCAAATGTTCGTCCAAATGCTTGTCCAAGACAAACCAGAAGTTAAATCAATATTTGTATTTCTCCGCAAGGGAATGTGTATTCTCTTTGAGTGTCTGCCAAGAAACCTTATGGAAATGACCCTTGTTGTTGCTTTTGAAAAGAAGGCAGTGAGACTGCACAGGAGATGCAGGACTAGGCTGGGCTGCCGGCCCCTCGGAGACCACCAAAGGATAACAGGAGCTGGAGTGTCTAACAAGAGAAGGACTCGGATTATGGAAATGCTGCTAGGCTCCCATAAACGTGTGAACCAGAGAGAGGAGGCCTCTTCCAAATTTTGATTTAATGCATCCCAGTCCCTGGCTGCCTGCTATAAATAGCGCTTTCCAAACAGATTAATCCGAAGCTAAGTCATCTGCCTGGCCACGTAGCAGGCAAGCCACGTTTCCAGTTCACTGGGGGGGTGTGCAGAGATGTGAGGCCTTTCACCAGCTGCCTGATGAAAGCTGACACAGGCTGGGATGGATTCAGGGTGGTTGGCTTCCGCCCAAAACCTCCGCTGAGAAATTAAGAGCAAAGGCCCGTTTCCCACTTGGCCATTCCTCCTTCCCTCCCTGCTGTCCGTCCCTTTTATAGGGCATTTGTGGTAGGACCAACAGGCAGAGTCACCGTTCGGAGGGAACCTCAAGATTTGTTCCGAATTGCTGCCAGCAGCAGAAATAAATACCACAAGTAGAGCTGGTAGCCACCTTCTCCAGTCCTATGTTCTCTGGAGGCACTGGCTGACATCTCTGGCCCTCCCAGCTGGGGAGAATGGGAGGTGTAGTCCAAAGGCCTCAGATCCTGTTCCAAGATCCTGTTCCTTTGGAAACAGGGATTGAGAGGATCGTTGCCGAGTTGAAAAGTAATGCACAGTTGAAGAAACTTCCTGGCACGGTTGGAGGAAACTCTGAAGGTAAACGGCTGAGTTTCTGAATGAAGTTTACAGCTGGAATATTTTAGAAAGTTTGCAGGGAAGCAATCTCATGCCCTGCAGATGTTTTACACTATAACTATGTCCCTGACTGGGACCAGGGCTAATGGGAGTTGATACCCATGTTTGCCAACCCTGTTTAGGTAGAGCTGCCTTTGCAAGTTACACATTTCAAGGGGTAGAAAATGCTGTTGCCGGAAACGTGGGCGCCAACTGGCAGAATTAATGAGCGGGTTGTTTCGGAATAAAATTCCAAGATTGGGGGTTTTTTTTCCTTTAAATGGTTGGGATTCCATTGGGTGGAATGTCCTCCCTTTAAGATCAGCTCACAAAGAACCACTACCTGGGGGTATAATTTCATGTTCTCTTCCATACGGGTGTTTTGCCCGTGTTTAAAAATGGGTTTACCCCCCCCCCAGCAAACATTGAGTTCCGTTGTGTTAGCCCCTTTAGTGACTTCTGATAAATTCTGCATCTTAGAATCACATTTATTGCATTAGTTAAATTACGTAATCTATTATTTGCTTTACTCGTCGATGGGATGGATTTTATTGGCTCTCAGAAAGGAACATAAGAGGGTTTTCTGATCCAATTATCAATCTTTCTCTGGGGGATTTTCTTGCATAGCTTAATTTGCACAGGCTGTCCATTTTTTCCTTCCACCCTGATCCAGCTTGTATCAGTCCTACCAGTATAGCAATGACTTTCCTAGCTTTTCTATAGAGATCATCCCAGAATATCTGCCCTGTACGCCAACAGGCCGACTTAAGACCCTACTCCATAACTGAGTAATCCATGGCTGTCTCCCTCTCCAGCTAAAAACACAGCTCTAGTTCTGTTTTTAGACAGAAAGCCACTATTGGTATTTTTTTTTTTAAAGAATTTACGGTAAGGACAACAAACAAGAATCTAATTGGTGGGATTAGAAAAGAAGAACTGATGCTGCAAGCAGTTTGAACTATCTTGCAAAGGCAGACACATCCACTGCTAAATTTCCCTGTGGAGACTATAGCTGTTGTTGTTTCCTTATTTATTTATTTTATTTTATTTTTACGATTTTTATACCGCCCCCCTCCCGAAGGACTCAGGGCGGTGTACAGCCCAATTAAAAACGTCGACATACAAAAAGTAAAATTATTAAAAATAAATTAAATAATTTGGCCCAATCATTTAAAAACCCAATACATAATCTAAAAACTCAATCCCCTAAAAACAATTATGGCCATTGTTGGAACCGGAGCTACTATCCCAGGCCGGCTTGTCGGAATAAATATGTTTTTAATTCTCGACGGAAGGAACGCAATTCCGTCATCGTACGGAGTTCGGGGGGGAGCTCGTTCCAAAGCGTGGGAGCTCCCACAGAGAAGGCCCTCCCCCTGGGGGTCGCCGGCCGACATTGTCTGGCCGACGGCACCCTGAGGAGACCCTCTCTGTGGGAGCGTACCGGACGGTGGGAGGTATTTGCTGGCAGAAGGCGGTCCTGTAGATATCCGGGTCCGATGCCATGGAGCGTTTTAAAGATGGTCACTAACACCTTGAAACGCACCCGGAAGACCACCGGCAACCAGTGCAGCTCGCGCAGGAGCGATGTTACATGGGAGCGCCATGACGCTCCGGTCACTACCCACGCGGCCGCATTCTGGGCCAGCTGAAGCCTCCGGGTGCACCTCAAGGGGAGCCCCATGTAGAGAGCATTACAGTAGTCCAGCCTGTTGACTAACCTCTTTTTATCACTAACCTGTCTGCACTTACAGCATCCTCTCAACGTATCTGTAACCTAGACTGGGCAAAATGATTGGACCAAAGTCTGAGCAATCTAGTTCTCCCCATCTGAGTAATCTAGTTCTGAGTAATCTAGTTCTGGGCTGAGTAATCTAGTTCTCCCCATCCCAGTTTGTCAGCTCAGGTTAAATGACCCAACTTCCCTCTTCAGCATATATAGCCAATGCACTTTCATTTTAATTATGCTTATTTTATTAGGATTCCAAGCTTAATTGGAAGTGCACATTCCCTGGGGGAAAAAACGGTCAAACTTTTGGGGCTGGGGGGCTAGAGGGAGCACAGAATATGTGAATTTTTAAAGTTATGTGTTGAGTGCTCCCTGGTGGACACGTCACAATTCACACTTTTTATCAAAAAGGAAGCTGGGACCCACCAACCTGCTAAGAAACTTTCTCCCTTTCCCACAAAACTTTTTTCCCCTGCCAGTTTGTTTTTTTTAATTGCCAAAGGATGCTCGGTGAATTTTGGAAGCTTCTTCAAGACACCAGTTAGCTAAACCAAGGACGTTGTGGTGTGAATTCAGCCTTTAAGCTCATAATTGAATCCGGAGTAATGGCTTCCTTTTTTTAAGAGCTGAAAAGGGAAAGAAATGGCCAGGCTTGAGAGTCTCTTTAGGCTGAGCAGATTCTAAATTTGGCTTCATTTACAGTCAGGACCGCGTGGTGTCCCTGACAAGGTTTTATTAATGTCTGTTTGCAGACAGCTTGGCTGTCCCTTAGGGCAGGCACTTTCTGCAAGGAGCCAAATTCTGCACGGCCAAATTCATGCAAAGGCAGCGCATTTTCCCAAAGGCCCCCCAAAGCGCACATTGCTCCGGATGACAGCAAGAGAGAGGATCTCCTACACGTGGAAAGAGAACCTAAGCCAGTTCACTAGGCCCTTCCAGGCCGTTGGCTTCCCAGCGCTGCCTTCTGCGGATATTTTGGCCCTTCCCAGTCTAAGCCAATTTCTTCCTAGCTGAAGCTACTTGAATGAGCAGCGAAAGGCAGAAACGAAGAAGGAAATCCCGGCTGCCTTTTGCAAAAGCATCTTCGGGACCACCAGGACCAGGACCTGGATGACGGAGAATCTCCCCAGCCATCCAAACCCGCACCAGCTTCCGACCTTCAAAGGCTGGATTTGGCCACTTGCTGCCAAAGGGGGCCAAGCGGCTGAGTTCACACTCGCCAAGGGCTGTTGGAGAGCTCCAGCATCGGCAGCATCCCCGGCGGGGGTCTCCAGCGTCTCCGGGAGAGCCACCCCGGCGGCGTCCGGCAAGCGGGCCGAGAAGTAGCGCAAAAAGCCCATTGCAACGCCGCTTCTCCGCAGCTCCGAGCGAGGCTGAAGAGGCAGGGCGGCGGCCGGAGATGCCCGGAGGTGCCGCGCCGTCTCCAAGCGGCCCCTTTGGGAATGTCTCCGCCGCTTCGCCGGGAAAGGCGAGGGGGGCCGGCCATCGGGCCAGCCGGCTTTCCGGGGGCGGCGGCGGCGGCGGCAGAGGCGCGCTAGAGTCCTGGCGCCGGCCCTGCCCAGGCCCCGGCCCGGCCCGCATGTGGCCTCGCTGCCTCCTGCTGGCCCTGCTGCTTTGCCCGGGACGCGCCGCCGAGCCGGAGGCAGAAGAGACGACGGTCGGGGTCGGCGAGCCGTGGTGCCCTTACAAGGTGGTGAGCGAGGAGGGCAGCCCGGGCCGGCTGTGCTTCCGCAGCCCGGCGCGGGGCTTCCAGTGCGCTCCGGAGCGTTGCACGGCTCACCGCTCGGCCGGGCGCGCCCTGCTGGCCAACGTGCTCCGCAACGGCAGCGTCCTGCTGCAGTGGGCCTGGCCGGGCGGGCGGGCGGGCGCGCTGCGCGGCTTCGCGCTCTCCTGCTCGTGGGAAGGCGCCTACACGCGTTTCCAGTGCGACAGCGTGCGCCTGGGCGCCGCCTGCCGGGATTACTTGCTGGCCGACGCGCACGGCAGCGTCCGCTACCGCCTCTGCCTGCAGCCGCTCTTCGGCCGGGCCGAGCCGCCGCCGTCGCCCTCCCCCGAGTGCGTGGAGTTCACCGTGGAGCCGGCCGGCATGCGGGACATCGTGATCGCCATGACGGCCGTCGGGGGCGCCATCTGCGTCATGCTGGTCCTCATCTGCCTCCTGGTGGCTTACCTGACCGAGAACCTGGCGCCCGCCTCGGCCAAGCGGGGCCACTGAGCCGGCCGGCCGGCCCTGCCCGGGGCTTCTTCGGCCCGTCGGAGCTGCGATTTCGCCTCCGCCCCGGATCCGCGTACTCCCAGTTCAGGGTCCGTTTGATTGCCATCCTGACCGTTGGTTCAGTATCCTGGGATGCCTCTTCCTGTGCTTGGGCACACGTGGGAGTGTAAGAGACGGTGAACTAGTATTTATTTTATTTTATTTTATTTATTTTTTTTTAACTTATACAGCCACCCTTATCCCAAGACTCCGGGCGGCTCACAACAAGAATACAAGTATAGAAAAACCAGGTGGAACCTAAATACTGGCTTCTTGCGTAAAAAGTGGCCACTGCCAGGCCATGTCGGCTCGGACAGAACAAGCGGAAGCATTCCTTAACTTCTATCCCAAGTTTTTCCCCATCCCACCCGGGACCCCCGATGTCTTAACGGTAAAAAAAGAAGAAAATGCAAGCAATTACAAACCTGTGAAAGTAACGTGATTAACAGGTTTTAATCTGAGCCGTTTTAATCTTCCCCGGATCTATAATCTGACGCGTAGCCTAGTGTGTTGTGCAAATCCGACCTGCTGTGGTTTTATTTTCATACTTTAATGGTTAAAGGAATGACTTAAAGCCGTTTTGGGAAGGCAGAACTCGTAGTCGTAAGCGATTTTCGGCTGGGGAATAATAGCTTGGAGGCCATTATTATTATTATTATTTACAAAATTGCACATCAGCTAATTAACCTTGCAAATATGTGTATATAAAATGAGAAGCCGTTACCGTGAAAGAAGAAAATTCACTTCGTAATGAATGACCAAGTGGGTTTCGGGCTGAAGGTGTCAACATCTCACTACTGCAGGCGCTTGCTTGCTTCGGCTTCCATTCTTGGCCCTTTGGAGTTGACATCCAAGTTCAAAGCTGAAAAGAAATAAAATTAAAGTCAGGACCAACTCAAGGCATTCTACTGCCTGAACCTAAGGGCAAAAGGCTGGAATAGTAGGGGGGAATACTTGTTTTCTGTGTGTGTGTGTGTGTGTCATTTTTAAAAGCATTGTTCATCTAGATAGCCTTTTGATTCTGTCTCCAGATAAAAGGGTGACAGAAGGATTAATATGAAAAAGGCAGCTTCTATCAGCTTGTTTACAGTCTAAAAGAACCTGAAAAGAAAAGAAAATGGGCAGAAAATGAAAAGCCCAAATGCCAAGTTAAATGTTAGAAAGAAAGAATTAAAGTCTTTCAGCTGGCTGCTACCCGGGATATTTAAGGGCTCTGAAAACTGAGATTATATCACGACACTCGTGTCAGATTGTCATTCTCTGCTCTACCCCACTGCTTCGGTGATCGGGCCAGTGTAGCCAGGCTATGTTAATCATCATTCTGTGCCTTCAGGCTGAATGTTGTCCTTGCTTTTCCTGGTTTTTTGTTCTACTGCATAACCAAACTTCTCCGTTACTGTAGTCTCTTTCGCAAGGGGAGTCTGTGCACTTTTAGATTTGATGTCCACTCATTCTTTTCCCTTGTGATCCCAGCGGAAATTAAGGAAGCCCAACAAATGTGTTGAGTGCCTGGCTGCATCTTTTGTTTTGTGATGGTTACTGCTAGGTTTGGGGTTAAATAAATGCCTTTGAGGAGCAAGGTTTTTCTTTATCACCATGCAACATGAAGGAATGGGTTGAGAGCCACATAAAGAAGGGAAAGCTGATTGGCTCTCAGGCCTCTCCTTCAAGAACAAATAAAAGTGGATTAAAAACAGAGTATGGGTCAACTTTTTTTGTTTGTTTGCTTGCTTGCTTTTGCACGTACCTCGGTAACAATTAAACCACAATCTCAAGTTTACAAAAGATGGGCCTCAGATGCATCAGTAGGGATGGGGTTGCTCAAGTAACCTGTGTAACAACAAGAACTTGAGGCTGCGTCCTGTGTCAGCTTGTGTTGGAGGCCATCATCATCTCACGTTGTAGTCTTAACTTCCGGAAGGATATGGGTCTACTTCCTGTTCCTGTCTGCAGATGGGTATTTGAGCTTTCCTCTTCTCAATTGTCTTGAACTCGGTTCCTCTAGTTCAGGGGTGTCAGACTCAGTTTCACTGAGGGCCGCATCAGCATTGCGGTCGCCCTCAGGGGGGCCGGGGGGATGTGGCCAGGGTGGGTGCAGCCTACTGGGTGGGTGTGGATGGAGTGGGCGTGGCCTACTGGTGTGGGCGTGGCCAGTTCTATATCGTTGTCGTCAAGGGTGCCTGTGGGGGCCTGGGCAGGAGTGGGGCAGATCTGAGGGTCTCTGGCAGAAGGGGGTGGGACCGGGGCAAGCGCCAAGGCATGGTCCATTTCATCATTCCTCACAAAGGGGGACCCCTCCCCAGCATGCACCCAGGGGGCCAGGCTGACATGGCAGGGGCTGGCCCCTCGCTGTTTCCAGACGGCCTTGTGGAGCTAAGACTGGATGCATTTCAGCATAGAGGGCCACCACAAAATTGTACATGGGCTCCCGGCCGGCCTGGGCCAGGGCCAAGGCAGAGGGGGCCGTTCCCTCACTGTTTCCAGGATGGTTTCGCAGGCCACATGAAGCCACTTCGCGGGCCGCATCCGGCCCCCGGGCCTTAAGTTTGACGTGTCTGCTCTAGTTTAACCTGGCCTCATCTCTAGCTCAACTTTGGGGCTCTGTTCCTCCCACCTTCAAAAGAGCAAGCAGTTTGTTCGTGCGCCTATTGTTGTTCTCAGACTGTACAGCACATTGCTCTGACGGTAGCAGAGATGGGACAGCTGATGGTGTTTCCATGTGTACTTCGCCACATGTCGAAAGCGAGCCCTTCAAGGAACAAGGGCTGATCATCCCCACTTGACCTTCAACTTGATAGAGACGAATTTCCCTTTGTTTCTGAAACCCATGTTTTATGCTGCCCAATAAGTAAAGGATGGAGCTTGGAGGAAGCCAGCAAGGAGGAGAAATCAGAATTTGGTGTTTGCATAGTCCTGGGGATGGAGTCTTGTTTATAGGTTTCTGTTGGTAGGCAGCATGTGCTGGGGAGAGGAATAAAGGCAGTAATTTACCAGGGAAGCAAATCAGAAATTGGTGGCTATTGGACAGAGATACGGTAGCTCCCTGCTCAATAGATCAGCTTCCAAATGTATGCTGTCCTTCAAAATATGTAGCACCCACTGCAAGGTTGGCACAGATTTCCTCTAGCAAGGATCTTAATATCTTTAAAAATAGCTATCACTGGCAAGGAATTTTAAGTACAGAAAAACCATCATATTCCTTATTCACTCTTGTCGTTTTCTCTCTCTCCTGGTCTACCTAGTGACTGAAAATAACTTTTTTCTCTTTCTCATCTTTCCTTCCTCCTTCTCTCCAAATAAAGGGTTTCCCCCCCTTAAAAAGGGGGTGGGTTAGCCAGGATGGGGGAAGAGAAAGAAAGCACCTTCCTCACCATATAGACAAATAGAAAACAGGGATGGGAATGGATGTCTATTTTTAAATCGGATGATCAGCACGTGTGAGGCAGGAATAGAAATGCAACTGCACCAGACAGCTTCCTCAAGAGCTGTAAATAAAGGCACACACACACACACACACACCTGCTTTTCCTCAGTCCTAATTGCCAATTCAGGCTTAGGAAAGGAATGGAAAAAAAAAACACAAAAGAGAGAAGTGGGAAGGGATTTAGGGAAAAGTCAATACACCTGAAAACAGAGAAAGATGGAATTGAATTGTTGGCAGAGGAGAGAACGGCCCTGGAGTGGTGTAAAATTTTAGACTCTGGTCAGAATGATTTAAACTCCACTCTTTTAAAAATGATATATATCTTATTATTTCCTTGATTTCAAAGTAGGCTAAGCCAGCTTTGCTCTCTTTGGGGGGGGGGCTTTGTTAATAGTGCTGAATGGTTGTGTGTGTGTGAATTTTTCTGAAACATTCCTGTTTAGATTTGGGACTTTCTTGTTAGCTGCATAGTTGTGTTAAAAAAAAAAAGGAAAAAAAACACACCCCAAATATTATGCAAAATGCAGTGCTTGCTCACTTTGTTGCACTGCTCAGCCCTTCTGGTAAATTGATACACCTCTTCCTTCATTGTTACATACAGATGGAGGCAGCCTTTCCCTTCTTCACCAGATAATCTTGATTTACACTTGTCATAGTTTTTTTTTAAAGGTGTGGTGGCTTATTAAAACGAAAGTGGGCATTTGTGCATTGCTGGAAGATATCCCCACCATCTCAAAAAAAAAAAAAAAGCCCATTGAAAATCTTAAAATGTGAAGATGGATACTAGTCTAAGACTTTTTAACTTTTCCTATTCTGGGTAAAGGTCTCGGTTAACTAAAGTTGCCGTCCTAGACAGAAACTTAAATGTTGCACTACTAAGGCAAAGTCAAGCTATAGGAAGGCTAAATGAAGCAAGGCAGAGATTGTGTTGGGCGGCAATCCTGCTCGGAGGTCCAAATGTTGCTTCAGCAACAAATAAAAACAGACCTCTTAAGAAGCAGATCCTCTTAAGGTTAAGGGCTGTTTGTTTGTCATTGGGCTCCTGCCCTTTCCCTGCCAATCATGGCTCCGTTAGGCAAATGGAACAGAGTCAAAAGTTTATTTACGTTCAGATGTTTAACCACCGGTTCATATTTTATGGCATTTGCAATGCCCTGCATCTTTTGCGACCTTCTGACAAGCAACTTCAATGGGGATATTGGATTCACTTAACCACCCTGTTACTAATTTAACCACTGCGGCGGTTCACGTAACAAATGGGGCAAGAATAGTTGTAAAATGGGACAAAATTTAACTTCCTCACTTAGCGACATAAATTCTGGGCTCAGTCATGGACACCCATCACAATAAAAATCTGGTAGTTACTTCAACTAATCCCTCCATCAAAAACTTACGCTTGGAGGGAGCATCTTTTAATCCTCAGCTACCTATATTTCCCAAAGCTAATAATTAAACTTTTAAGTATGGGGTGAACGCTGCAAGATTTAGCTTCTATCTTATAAAGCACAGAATAGGCCAAAATTCTTTTCATTCCAAAGGGACATGTTCAGCTTTGTCCTGTCCATAATTTCTGAAGAAACCAAGAAGAAATTTTGTGTTTTCTAACTAGTGAACTTTTTGTGTTTGTTTGTTTGTTGAAGAAAGCTACTGGGATCAAAGTTGGGAATCTGTCAGTGAGCCTCTGTGTTATTAAAAGCTTTCTAGAGACTGATTTGTGCATTTTGCATCTCTTTTAACAATGTCTTTGCTGGCCAATTGACAACCTTAGCTGAATGGAAATACATCCATTGTATTTCTTTCATCCTTTTCAATTTTTTTTATCTTTTTTTAATTATTATTATATATATATTTGTAAATGTAAACAAAGAAAAAATTCAAGTTGAATGCTATTCCCCTTAATACAATCATTTTAAACTTATAAACATTCTTCACTTGGTATATCAAGATTTAACTATAAGCCAGATACATTTTCTTTGATTGATGTTTCTCTTGTATGTAGTCTACCCATTGTTTCCAGTCCAACATATATTTTTCATTTGAATGATCCTTCAAATATGCAGATATTTTAGCCATTTCTGCCATATTTATGACTTTCAAAGTCCATTCTTCAATAGATGGTAATTCTGGCTTCTTCCAGTATTGTCCCACCAACAGTCTCGCTGCTGTGATCAAGTTCAAAATTAAGTTCGTCTCTATGGTGGTACAGACACGCAATAGGGAACATAAACATAGTACAAGATCAAGATGTGGTGCCCTATAGTAAACTCGTAATGAAAGAAGGAAATGTGTTATCATTAAAACCATCGAATATGCTAGCAGACGAAGGAATAGTTTGTACCTGGTTTTCATATTTACAATTGCAGTCCAGATGGCAAAAAGACCTGAAGAAGGGTTTATCCCTAACAGATGAGAATTTAATTAAACAAGTTAGAGAACAAGGGCCCATGCATATCAAAAGAGTGTGCAATGTATTGATAGAAATTGACTCTGAAACTGAACTAGTCAAGGATTGTATGATAAAGTGGGGACAAAATTTTGGGCAACCTATCAAGATGGAAACGTGGGAGAGAATTTGGGTGAAAAATGTAAAATTTACGCAAGCGCAACATTTAAGAGAGAACTTTTACAAAATGTTTTATAGGTGGCATCTAGATCCGAAAAAACTATCATATATCCTTTTCAATTTTTCCCCCCCTGCTCCCAGCTTTGCAACATTTGACTGCCATCTAGCGGAGTCAGGATCTCAAGATTTGCTAACAGAGAAATTAGAGATGGGAAGTCTCAAAAGAGCACAACAGTTGGGATGGTTGGTGAATCAGGGCTGGAGAAACCTAGGTTTCAATCTATTTTTGGCCGTGGAATCTTATAGGTGACTGTTTACTTCTTCCTTTCTCATACTAAGATTTTGCATAGAGAGAAATTCTCCTTTCATAAAGGACATGCGAGTTCTTTGTCAGTATTTGCTTAGGCTAAGACTGATCTCACTTAGAAGGTGAGGCATTTGTTCAGCCAACCACAAGCTGACAGAATTTATTAAAGGAGAGAGAAAAAAATCTTTCTCTTCTTGGATCTGTTCATCTTTAGGACTTTTCTATGACTTTTCTTTCGATAGTTGTTAAGTAAATCACTGCAGTTGTTAGATTAGTAACACAGTTAAGTGAATCTGGCTTCCCCATTGACTTTGCCTGTCAAAAGATTATAAAAGCTGATCACATGACCCCAGCTGATGGCCAAAATAGGTATGATCCAAAGCTTCAGGGGTCTGGAAACTTGTCTGTTTAAAAGAGTAAGCTGGGACAGAATCTGTCCATTTGTGATGTCAAATATCTGAGAATGTTTCATTAACTGTCATTCCGAAAAAAGCCCAGATCCAAATCGTAGTATTTTGGGCTCTTTCAATGACAGAGCCATGTTGAATGTCAGAGTCTTACAAACACCAGCTGTAATCATTGATAATGGATCCGGATCGTGCAAAGCTGGGATTTCTGGTGAGTCTGAACCAAAATCCATTGTCCCATCTGTTGTTGGTCATTTCAAAGAGCGGCCGGAGGAAATTTATATTGGAGGTGGAGCCCTGTCCAAGAAAGGGGCCTTGTTGAGTTATCCTGTTGAACGTGGGATTATTTCCTGTTGGGATGATATGGAGAAGCTGCTGAGATACATCTACAAATATGAACTTAAAGTGAAGCCCAGCACAAGGCCTGCCTTTCTTTCGGAGCCCCCCAGGAATCCGCTGAAGAATCGGGAAAAAATCACCGAGCTTATGTTTGAAAGCTTTCAAGTTCCGGCTTTGTATCTTGCGATCCAAGCTACTCTAGCTTTGTATACTTCGGCTCGTACCACCGGTTTGGTGCTGGACAGCGGAGACGGAGTAACCCATGCTGTCCCAATTTACGACGGATACTGCTTACCTCATGGGGTATCCAGACTCCCTGTGGCAGGAAGGGATGTGACGGACTACCTTGCCAATCTCCTTTTGGAGAACAACCCTGCTTTAGTGAGCCGAGCCAAGAAAACTGTGCTGAGGCTCATCAAAGAGAACTTCTGCTACGTGGCTTTGGATCCCAAACAAGAAGCTCAGAAGAAGGTGGAAGAGATTGTGAAGCTCCCCGATGGAAATACCATCAAAGTCCATCTGGATCTCTGCCAAGCACCAGAAATCCTTTTTATGCCCAAGACCATCGGTGTTGAGGCACCAGGCATCCATGCCATGATCGTCAGAAGCATCCGGAAGTGTGACAAGGACATTTGGGCTCCCTTGTACGGGAATGTGGTCCTCTCAGGGGGCTCTTCTCTTTTCTGGGGCTTGGACGAAAGAATCTTTAAAGAGATCGAGCATCACGTCCCAAACGGGGTTCCCATACGAATCATAACACCTCCGGAAAGGTCCTGCGCAGCTTGGGTGGGCGCATCTATTATTAGTAACTTGGTATCTTTTCAACCAATGTGGTTTACCCAGGAAGATTACAAGGAATTTGGGGTGGCTGGGATTCACCGGAAGTGTTTTTAGGAAGCCGGGAGGTGAAATTCTGCGGATGAAAATGTAGGAAAAGTGTTTATGGAACCCAAAGCAAATTTTTTTAAAAGCTGATTGGGGCGACTATAAAATGATTAAAAGTGCACAAAGGACAGTCAGTTGAGCAACATGTCTCTTGGTTTTGGACAAGGTCTTCATATTTGGATTATTTACATCTGTTTAGCCTTGTTTGAGAAGAGGGGTAGCTTTCATTTATTACTTGAGAAAAGGGTCCAGAGTGAGGAGGATTTTTTTTTTCAGGCTTCTCCCAGTTTTTTCTATTTTTTTTTTCCTACCGAGAGGAAAGTCAAACTTCATAAGACAGAAAAGGAGAAGGGCAACTTAAATGTTTTCTTAACCCTGATATTTTTAAAACTTTTTTTTTTTTAGCTTTTGCAATTTTCCAAGTAGAGGATTTTATATTTGAAGGGTTGGTAAAGCTATATTACAGGCACTGCGGTTAAACCTCTCTGCTTTGTTTTCTAAGGATGTTTGGGCTTACATTTTAGCAAATCTTGGAATTATGTTCCTGGAAAAGTTTGGGAAAGAAACCTATTTTTCTAGGTGCACACCAACACACCAACCTATATTGTCGAGGTTCGCACACACAACAAGCCAGCCCTGTGACAACCCAGCAGTTGCGTTGTCCTCATGGAATAAACCATGTTGCATTTAAGTTTGCTCGAGCCAGTCCCTAAACTAACCATGAAGGTCCACACAACTAAGTTCAAGTGGGCTTGGTTAGCTGAGCGGGTTAGAGAGGGTGTGTAGAAACAAGATAGTCAATACTAACACTTAACATGGCATTCACACAATATGCTACTATTGGTTAAGATTGAATTTGAGTCTCTTTTTTTGTTATGGTTTAACATGATGTACCAATATAAGTTTAGGTTAGCTGACAGGCCACTTAACTGTAGAGAAGGGGGTTCATTTCACGACACGGACACGCGTCTTGTGTGAATGCAGCCTGTCCTGGGAACTCAGATTCAGAGTTGACCTGCCCTCCAAAAGAGGGGAGACCATAACTCTGGGAATACCTAGCCAAGCATGGGAGGTGTAGTCCCAGTCCTCTGGAAGGCACTGTTTGAAACGAAAGACGGTCAGGAATCGTCTACCCGCGTTCTTCAGGACTCCATTTCCAGCGTTTCTCTAAGGTAGCCGCAAGTGGTGACGGGAAATGTATTTATTCCTCCGGGCGGCGAAAAGACCGCTTCGCGCCTGACGCTCGACGCTTGCCTACAAATCCCAGGATGCCTTGAGCGAAGCGACGGCGGTTCAACGGATAAGCACGGTGCGGGGTACAAGAGCTGCTCCAGGGCCGCTAGGGCGGCGCTGTTTCCCCCGCCTTCAGGCCCTTTCCTTCTATGGAGCGCCGGAAACGGCTTCCATCATACTCTAGAAACGCGAGTTAGGGGAGTTGTTCCCCCATAATCCCGTTTCTCCTCACAGACCAGGCTGGGAGGACAAAACAAAACAAAACAAAAAAAACAACTGCAATAAAACAAGAGGGGGAGGTTGGACGGCCGTTCTTGCCCTTCCCCTCTGTGATTTGGCCGGCCGGGCGGCCGGAAGTGAAGGGACGGCGGAAGGGCCCGACACGTCGCCGGGCCCCGCCTTTTCCGCTCTGCGCGGCCGCCATTTTGTTTGTGTGGGAGAGGGAGAAGGAGGAAGCCGCCGCCGGGAGGAGCCGCAGCGTCGTCCCCGCCGCCGTCGGAAGCGTCGCCGCGGGCCCTTCGCCGGCCCCCACCCCTCCCCAGCCCCTATTTTCTCTCTGTCTTGCCGGGGGGGGAGCGCCCCGCCAGCCAGCCATGCCCTCGTCGCCGCTCCGGGTGGCTGTGGTGTGCTCCAGTAACCAAAACCGCAGCATGGAGGCCCACAATATCCTCAGGTAACGCCACGAGGCCCCGCTCGGCTGCCACCCTCCGACCACCACACGGCCCTCCTTCCCTCCAGGCAAAGGGATCCGGGGTTGAAGCGGGGAGGGGGGGGAGATTGGGGCAGGGAGAGGCCCTGATCGTCGTCACCGGTTCCTCCACAAAACATGACGCCGTTTAAACCGTGGGCCAGGGATTCCAGGAAGAGGACTTTCTCTACTGGGTTTATATAGATATATATGTATGTAAAAAAAGCAGCCAGCAATGGGGGTGTTGAGCCCTAGCCCCAAGTATCTGCAGCCTTCCCCCGGCCTGGTGCCCTGCGTGGTTTTGATTATTTATTAGAATGATGTATTTATTAGAATTCTAATTATATTTATTAAAGCAGTGGGAGTAGAATTCCAGTAAACGATATTTGTTAAAGCAATAGGAGTAGAGTTCTAATAAATTACATTTATTAAAGCAATAGGAGTAGAGTTCTAATAAATTACATTTATTAAAGCAATAGGAGTAGAGTTCTAATAAATTACATTTATTAAAGCAATAGGAGTAGAGTTCTTATAAATTATATTTATTAAAGCAATAGGAGTAGAGTTCTTATACATTATATTTATTAAAGCAATAGGAGTAGAGTTCTTATACATTATATTTATTAAAGCAATAGGAGTAGAGTTCTTATACATTATATTTATTAAAGCAATAGGAGTAGAGTTCTTATACATTATATTTATTAAAGCAATAGGAGTAGAGTTCTTATAAATTATATTTATTAAAGCAATAGGAGTAGAGTTCTAATATATATTTATTAAAGCAATAGGAGTAGAATTCTAATATATTTATTAAAGCAATAGGAGTAGAGTTCTAATAAATTGTATTTATTAAAGCAATAGGAGTAGAGTTCTAATAAATTATTAGAAACTCCTATTGCTTTAGGAGCTAATGGTGGTCTACATAGATGACCCCCTCCTCCTATTTGCCCCACAACAACCCTGTCAGGTAGCCAGGCTAGAAGAGAATCCTTGCCTTGAAATCATCCTTTAGGTATGTATTGAGGCTACGTTTCTTACCAAGTTTAATCAGCTGCCTCTGGATAGATTAAGATTCTTTCTTTTTTAATGCACTCTCTCCACAACTTTTTTGCCCCTTGGTACATCTTAGACGCTTTTGATTAAAATCTCCATTCTCTCCATTTCCTGTTTGGCATTTGGATCAGGGAAATGGCCTAATTCCAACACCAAACAGGAAGTGGGGATACCATAAAGGCAAGCTCAACTCCTGGGGCCTTTAAGGTCCTGCTTACACTGCTTTATGGCAACAGTACAGAGACAACTTGCTGTTATTTCTTTCTGTGTATTATTAATTCAATTTCTTTGAATTAATAATCCGTTCGGGGGCTGACCCCACTTGGCTATTTGTGAAGTTAGTTTAAATGCTGCTGCCTGGATTGGACAAAAGGTAAGACTCACTGGATTTGAATTTAGGTTGTGGTGGTTACACAGGCACATCACCCATGTGTAGAAATTATTCCCCCCCCCAAGATGTTTTTGATTTCCTACCTTACATTTCCTGGTGGCCTCCGCTCCAAATAATAACCTGATCTGACTGTGCTTTGGTTTCTGGGGTCACCCACAAATGTCTAGGAGTTACCACAATTTCTTTTATCCCTGTCATTCCTGAATTCCACACTTCTAGATCTGTTGCTACATCTTGCCAGGTTTCTTTCAGTCTTCTACCCCCATCCCAGCTCCACCATGTAAATACTGACTTAAAGGAAAAGGCACACTGTTGTAATTTTAATACCACTTCCTTCATAGAATTTGTAGTTTTTTCTTCTTTAGATTCATATCTAGGTCAGCATGTTCTCTGTTCTCAGCCTGCCTTCTGACACAGTTGCTCAATAACGTTTCACAGATTTTGTTTGCTTTAGTGTTATTCAGAGCTTCCTGTGCACCATTCCCTTTACAAGAGAGCTTCAAATATATGCTAACCACAATTTAAACTGAGTCACTGAGAAGTAAGAGGTGGGGGTGACAAGCACTTCAGACTCTGAAATTCCAAAGCATTCAATTTTATTTTTGGGGGGGATGCTTAGGGGTGGCATTTCCCTAACTCAGCAAAGACTGCAGAGTCCTGGATGCTGGTTATTTGCTTGGATATTTGGATGTTACCTACCCGATTACATAACATCATGAAATATTTGCAAGCAAACAGCCAGGCTCAGCACCATGGGCTTCCACAGTTCAACCCCAAGTTACAAATATTCTCTTCTGTTGACATCAGCAAGGATTGGGCATGTGAATGCAACGTTGGCTTTAGTTGGAAGAGGAAAAATGAAGGGTGGGAGAAATGGAATGGAGTACAAATATTCCTCAACTTACAACAGTTTGTTTAGTGACGGTTCAAATTTACAAGGGCACTGGAATAAAGCGACTCGCGACCATTTTTCACACTTACGACCGTTGAAGCATCCCCATGGCGCTTGGCAACTGACTTGTACTTATGATAGTTGCCATGTCCCGGGATCAAGCACTCATCTTTTTCAACCTTCTGACAAGGAAAGTCAATGGGGAAGCCAAATTCACTTAACAACTGTGTCACTCACTTAACAACTGCAGTGATTCAGTTAACAACTGTGTGGCAAGAAAGGCTCTAAAATGGGGCAAGGATCACTTAACAGATATCTCACTTAGCAACGGAAGTTTTGAGTTCAATTATGGTCATAAGTTGAGAACTACCAGTAGTTCTTACTAGCTTACTAGAAAGCTAAACACACTTGCTTCAGCAAAGGCAATCACTTGTTTTCCAAACTTCTCACGGTATGCTTTTAAATTAGGACAGTGGGAAGAAGACCAACAGGTGATAATTTTCAGTCCACTCAGCTTTTCCTGTTTTAGGAGAGGTAGTATTGTGCCCGAGCTTCTCAAAGCCAGATTTTATACCGAACAGATTGTTTTGCAGTTTCATGAACTCTGGGCGTAAAGCCTGGCATCTCTCATACGTGAATCACTAAAACAACCATGTGACATTGATCAACGTTACGTAATTTTGCAACTGGTTCGTTGAGTATTTGGGTGCCAGCCTAGGAGAGCCCTTGAACCCAGGATCTAACTTGAATCTTGCTGTTTTGTTTAATCTTCCTTTCTCTCCTCTGCAAGTGCGGTATTACAGTCAGCAAAATCAGCTCCCAAATGGCACATTCCACCAGAACTTCTGAGTATACGCATAAGTAAAGGCGCCTGGGGGCCAATTTGTCACTGCAAACTTACCGTGAGGCTGCCAGTAAAATAGCTGTAGGTGGTAGGAGGTGCGATTATATTTTTGAAGAAATGCCAGCAGAAACAAATCCCGTGGAATGTATGTGTGTCGGACTTCCCAGCCAGCACTAATAAGGGAGGTGGCAGGGAGTAAGTAGCTCTCAGCAAGCAGTGGCTGAGATTTTTGTTTCTGGAAATCATCGGAGGCCTGTTCCTTTGCTATTACTCCCATTTGGGATTCTTTTTTATATCTGCTTCATTAAGTTGCTTTGATATGTGATCATAACTGAGTGGCACGCAGTGGATTGTAAGGTTAGGAAATCTACGATTCAGACAGAAAGTCTACGTGCTGTGTGACTTTGAAGACCTGTTGTATAGGAAAACCTGGTGTGTATTTTTGAACGTACATACTGGCTGAGCCAAAAGTAATGGTTTGCTGTGGAAACATACAATGAAAGAACAGAGATCAGCATTTAGCCCCTTTCAAACATTTCCCTTTCCAGATGTGTTGGGACTACAGAAAGGGTGTCAAACTGCCGGCCCACAGGCCGGATGTGTCATGCCATGATTTTTGATCATGCGTCGTCATTTTAGTCTCCCACAAGTCCTTTTGGAGTGTCAGACCAAGAGGGATTAGAGACAGAAGATACTTCCCTCCAATGCTTGTATCAAAGTCCAAGGGGTGGAATTAGATTCCTGGTGTTTATTCTCTATAAGAAGCTACTATCCCAGGAGTGAGGAACCTTGGCTCTTTTATGACTTGTGGACTTCAACTCCCAGAATTCCTGAGCCAGCCATGCACTATCCGATCTCGAGAAAAATGATTTATTGGAGTCATCCCTTCTTTCATCCTGGAATATTTCCTCTCTGGATTGCTCCTTCCTTAGCTGCAGGGCTGATGATTGGTTGCCTTTAGTGGTTCCCACCATGCAATGCAGTCATTAACTCTGTTTCTGGGTGAAACTGGTGCCAGTGGCTGTTTGGCTCAAGAAAAGGCAGATTGTCCCTGCCTGCTTGTTAATCATTATTAGCTAACAACTGATATTTGCCTAGCAAATTCCCGTGCCGGGAAGTTGGGCTCTTGGCATTACTCACAAGCGGCTGAATCCAGTTTTGTGGACGTTTAACAATATTGCTGACACAGACCTCAGTTCAACAGCCTCATACAAAAAAAAACAAACCCCATCTGCCTCATTTCTGGCCTAGTGGACAAAAAACGGAAGATAAATTAGTCCTCGGCTTAACGACCACAGTTAAGCCCAAAATTTCTAAGTGAGACATTTGTTGAGTGAGTTTTACTCCATTTTACGATCGGTGTTACTAACTTAATAGTTGTGAAAAGAAAGGCTGTAAAATGGGGCAAAACTCACTTAACAAATGTCTCAGCGCTAGAAATGTTGTGCTCAGTTGTGGTAAGTCAAGGACAACCTGTGATACACATGCTTATGAATAGATTACACTTGTGTAACTCAACGGGTTTTGCAGGCATGTTGAACTTGTTAATTGCTAATCCGGTTTCTGGCATGAGTCTGATACCAACACATGAAACACTTGAAATGCATTTCTAAAGAGATTCTGGAAGCTGCAGAGGCTGGATTTCAAATGCTCAGACTCTGAAATTTTGAAATTAAACATGCCTACTCACCAGATTGTATTTTCACAGAAAATAGCTTATTCTGGCTATTCGCACATCACGGGTTTTAGGGAAGGTACACTATTTCCTAGCTGCAACCCACAGAGAAGGACATCACGTTCCTACAACGTTCTCAATAAAAGGAGGCTTGAAATTTGCACGTGTGTTTTTTTTTCCTAGCTAAATTTACTATGGATTGTTGCTTTATTGCAAGGATCAGGACCCGAGGTATGGCAGATGTCCTCAAACGCTTTACTAGGGAGTGTAGCTTAATGGTGAGGAAATTGTAGTCCAGTAGCATCTGATCTGCAGGTTACTTCCTTCTAATTTACTGACTGAACAAGCAGCATTCCAAGCAAGGCTACCCTTGAAGAGTGTTCGGAGACTACAATTAGTGCAAAATGCAGCTGCGCGAGCAGTTGTGGGCCTTCCGCGTTGTGCCCACATTTCACCAACACTCCGCATGCTGCATTGGTTGCCTATTGGTCTCCGAGCCCAATTCAAGGTGTTGGTTATCACCTATAAAGCCCTTCATGGCATGGGACCAGGATACTTACGGGACCGCCTTCTGCCACATACTTCTCTACGACCGGTGAGAGCGCACAGGGTCGGCCTCCTCCGGGTCCCGTCAGCGAAACAATGTCGTCTGGCGGGCCCTAGGGGGAGGGCCTTCTCTGTTGTGGCGCCCGCCCTCTGGAACCAACTGCCTCCTGAAGTCCGCGTTTCTCCGACTCTCCCGGCCTTCCGGAAAAATTTAAAAACTCATCTTTGCCGGCAGGCCTGGGGATGACTGTGGTTGATTGTTGAATTGAATGTGTGTTCTTTTTTATTGATTTTTTAAAGATATATTTGTTTGGGTTTTTTATGGTACTTTACTGTTATATATATGTTGTTAGCTGCTCCGAGTCCCTTGGAGAGGAGCGGCATACAAACCCAAATAAAATATAAATATAAAATAAACACTATATTAATGAGTAACATGGCCATTTGGGGAAGAATAATAATGCTGACTTATAAATAGCTCAAGCCAATCTAGTCCACGTATTGATTGCAGTTTCCTGTTTTCCATCTGATGCCTGGGTTGGACTAGAGGAAGGTGGGGATTCTGTGTTTTGCTCCAACGCAGAATTTGTTTGGGGGGGGCGGTGTGGGTATAAATTTGCATGATCCCACTGTTGTGGTCTAGCCAGCGCTTGCTTATGATGCCTCGTGTTTATTATCCTTGAGTCCTGCTTTTTTCTCCAGGGCCTCCAGCCAGGGAATATAACTGCTCCCCCTTTTTCCCCCCTTCAAAATATTATCCATGAAGTTGGCTGCTTTGAGAAAGCGATTTCACATATCCCAGGAAGCCAAAATACACAGCTTTTGTCGGTTTCAAGGGAGTTACAGGGTTGTGGGTGATACGTTTGACCTCTTCAGCCAGTGTAGATTTGTGAACCTTACCCGTGACTCATTCAGTCAAACCACACGACTTTATTGGTCAAGCAATTATTAAGCAATTCACATTTAAGCAGGCCAGTGATACAGCGTCCACGCCTTTATTGGGAAGCTTCATGTTTGTAAGGGGGATATTAGCATGGATTGTCTCTGTCTTTGACTTCCAGCTGTTAAATTCAAGTGATTGTCCACAGGTAGTCCTCGACTTACGACCACGGTCGAGGCCCACATGGAGCAAGGCCACAGTTCAATGAGTTTTCTTGCCACCGTTGATAAAGTGACTCATTGCAGTTGTTAAATTAATCACATGGGTTGTTAAGGGAATCCGGCTTCCCCATTGACTTTGATTGTCAGGTCACAAAAGGGGATCACATGACCCCAGGGACACTGCAGCCGTCATAAATACGAACCGGTTGCCAGGCGCCTGGGTTTTGATCACGTGACCCTGGGGATGCTCCCAACAGGCGTGGGAAGAAAGGTCCTAAGTCTCTTTGAAACTTGGAAGGATCACTACATGCAAAGTGGTAAGTCGAGGACTGCCTGTATTGTGGATGAAAACCCTGGTTTAGCCATTGTGAATTGCTGTTCTCTGCTTTAGACATCCCAGCAGTTTTATTCTCCAAACATATCCCAAATAGAAGAGATTTTGAATTCTATAGGCCTGTAGCTTCTTCTCCATCATCGGCGGCGATCCCTTTATTTCTTGCCTGTTGGGTTAGGATAGAGTTTGCAATTCCTGGTTCCCATCTGTGATTTTTTGGGCTGTGTTTTCCCCCAAACCCACCACCTTATCAACATGCCAGGAAACAGCAGCCGTGTCCCCCTGCTGTATACGTAGAACTTGAAAACACAGTTCTCTCTTTTATTAGGAGGCTAATAAGAATATTTAAGGGGTTTGCTCAGCCCAAAGGCTTAATGCTGTTTCTCAAGGATGCCAGTCTTGATACGTCCCCTGCTGAGCCCAGAACACCGTCTTATAATACTCACTTGGCTACCAGCACTGCAGAGTCAGCGTTGGCAAATCCATGGTTCGCTTTCCCTATCTAAGTAGCGGACCCTGCATAACCGAGGGATAGTGGGATAGTGATCGGATTTCGGGTTTTACGTTGTTGGCGCTTTCACAAAATGGCCCATCTACCAGAAGGCAAACTGGCAGCATTCCACGACCCATCCAGAGCAGAGAATCTAGTGGGAAATTGTTCCAGGCTCACAATCTGGAAATCGCTAACGTTCTCCTTGGCTTGATTTCGGTATCAGCTGCCTCCAGTCTGCCTGCCCGCCCACCAGCTCTTCCGGCTGGACAGAGAACCCCAAAAGAGAGCTATCTGCTCGATTCCTCAAAAATTTCATGAGTTCAGCACTCAGCTTCATGAACTGATTCTGCCCACCTTACTATGCAGGGACTTCGGCAATAAGCGTCATAACCCCAACAGATGCCTGTTGTTTTCCACTAGCAGCAAAAGTTTCCATGCGTGTTAAGTTGTAGTTTAGCTTTCTTAACCAGGGTCGGTGCGGTAGCTAAGATGTGGCAAGTAGACTCCTGTCTCAAGCCAGCTTTCTCCAACCAGGAGCTCCTTGAGGTGGGTCGGGGGCTACAGTGCTCAGACTTCAGCGGTGATGTGACATTGTCCAACATAGGATGTGTGTCTTGCATGATGACCTTGAAATGACTCGGTTGAGTAGACGGTCTGCAGATCATTTTGTCTGACTTCCAAAAGCAGTTCCCCGTTTGTCCGTTTCATGGGGAAACCTTTTGTTGCTTCACACAAACACCCTTTGTTGTTTCAAAGCTGTGAACCCTGGATCTCTGGTATCCAAAGATTAAAGGCCACCACCCTCTTCTTCTCTCACTCGTGACCGCAGAGACGAAGCACAATTGAACAAGCTTAAAGTGCCGAGTGTTTCAGTTGTCAAAGCAGCTGTCCATCTGGAGCCTGACTCACTTCCTAAAATTAGCCCTGTCATTTGCATTCGGAATGAGACAAAATGTTCTCGCTGGAATTCTCAGTTGAGGGAGCAAGCATTGTGTTAGTTTGGGGTGCGTGGAAGACAAATGGTGGCGTTTCTGAGAGTTGGTTTCTGTTGCTGGTCCTTGCTTGGAGCAAAAAGAAAACAGGTTCCTTCACGGGCAAACCCCCCCCCCCATTTTAACAGAAAAGGCTTAGTTTCCTGCATGCTTCAGACAAGGGAGAAAATGAAGGGTGAAAACGGTTAAAAACACTATTTGGCACTCGGGCATAGAAAAGTGTTTCCTTCTCAGCGGCTTGTTAAGATTTCAATTTATTCTCCTGAGAGGGGATAGCCAAAAGGAATGGGCTCTGTTCTGAATGTTGTTGTTTTTTTTAAATAACTGGGAACAACAAGCTGCTGTCCAAGGTTTCAGGACAGCAAGATGGGCGGCAAGTAAATAAATTAATTTTATATGGCTGCCCACTCACTCTCAGTGACTCTGGATGGCTTACAAATTTAATAAATAAATTCTTCAGACTCAGTCTTGGGCCTACAGGAAGAATCCCAACGGCCCAAAGAACCAAGGAGCCTACTGCCCCCTAAGCCTGGCTTGGCTTCACATGTAGGATTCTGAAACTCTAGTTTATGCTTTCATGTTGATGTATGCCAATTGGTGCACATTAAAAGTGACCATAAAGTTGTTGTGTGACCCCAAGCAAGTTATGTTTTATTCTCCAGCACAGGAGATGGAGAATCCACCAATGGGTTAGCTCTTGTCTTCCTGCTCATTAGACCAAGTCAGCCAAACTTGCCACGCCCGTCCCGGGCTAGGATACACCCAGTTTTGACTTGGTCTCCACCTCTAACAGACGTGGCAGTCTTGGCTCCCAGCAAGCAGATTATATTGCGCTTCCTTTGGTGGATTCTCCCTTGCATCCACAGTCATTTCAGCAGCGCTGGGATCAGCGCTGCTCCAGATGGCTGCTGGAAGGTAGGATTTCTCCCCAGGGATCCAAACAAGAGCGGAGGCTTCCGCTCTTCCCTTGTTGAGCCCCTTACCATCTGTAGCGCTGGGATCAGCACTGCAATCCGCCGCCCCCACCACCACCACCACCACCACCTTTCCGCTCTTCCCTTGTTGAGCCCCTTACCATCTGTAGCGCTGGGATCAGCACTGCAATCCGCCGCCCCCCCCCACCACCACCTTTTCCACTCTCCTACGAGGCAGGAAGGCCTCCTTGGCTTCACTTTGAGATTTGCTTCACCGGATTGCTGCAGTGGGGCTAAATAGTGGCTTTGTGTAATGCACAAACCAGGCACAGAGGTGTTAGTATCATTTAACACCCATACACTACCATGTTGTCCTCCTCCAGGATTTGAAAATGCCATCTTAGGGGGAGGTAGCTGGGCAGTGCCACAAATGTGGCCTTGAATTAAATTCTTCTTGTGAATGGAGTACTCGGAGCTGCCTTAGGGAATCCACCTCTAAATGATAGGGGCTGATTATCTCCACTTTGCAGTAAATGAAAATGGGGGCCCTTTTCTCCCTGGGCAACTTCCAGCAAAAAAAAAGAAAGAAAGAAAGAAAAGAAAAAGGTAAAAATTATTTGAGGAAACAGTGCAGTTGATCTGATGCCTCTTCTCAGAACTTTTGATTGACCTGAAAAAGACAAAACAGCAATATGGTCTTTTAAGGGAATCTGGAGATTATGATAGAAATCAGAAACTTTGAATTAGTCCTTATCCACTCATTGGGGGTGGGGGCTTGCCACTGGGCAGTATGCTTTTATCTATCAAAATTCAGCTTTGGGGAGAAATATCTCTTCAGCCATTTCAGCCATTTTAAAATTGTTCAGCCCTGTTCATGACGTAGACCTGGGCTCTGTCCTCAAGGTGAGGAGGTAAATGGGAAACCAGGCAGACAACAGGTGCGCGGTGGTGAAAACTGGGGGAGGGGAATTGATTTAACGCCAAAGGAAATGGGGCCGGTATAAATAAATATTTACATCCCGATTGGGCGAGGTTAATTTCTGTGGTGCTGAGGTCACTTGCCCCTTCCCCAGTCTGGATGCCTTGTGGCTCAAAATTTCCAGCTGACGTGGCCAAAAGAGTCGCTGAAGTCATGATGTTTGGCTGAAATGTATATATGATCCTTCCTTTGAATGAGTGATCTTGCTTGGATGCCCAGGGCAGCATCAGTGTGACCCTGCACAAGGTATGCTGTTGTCCCCTTCCTTCCCCGTTCCTTGCCCCCTTTTCCTTCCAACCTAAGCTAATGAAAGAAGCACAGTGCAAGAGCTATTAGTTATCCAAATTACTGGGGTGGGCAGGGGCATCCAGAAAACCTTTTGAGGCAGGGCTGAGCAGGACAGAAATGGCTCTTAGAGCTTTGCCCATGCTTCTGAAGTTGGCACGATCTTCTCTCTGGCCTCTGTTTTAAGTTCTGAAGCTCAGCCTTGTTCCTTCGCCTTCCTCTTTGGTGAGACGGGGAGCTATATAAATTTTATTAATAAATTCTAAAGAAAAAAAAGCGTTCTGTAAGACTGATTGCCCTTCTGTGCTTGAGAACATTTCCATCCAATTTTAGAGATTACAAAAGTTTCCCTGATGTGCAGGTTGTCAAGAGGGGCTGTTGCTTTGGCAGTGGGTTGGGGCACATGCTGCAGTCTTTGTAGCATGTTACAACTTGGCAGTTCTGGCATCTCCCATGAAAAGAGGCCGCAGCTGGGTCCACAGTGCCACGTCCGTGATTTTCTCATATGTTCGTTGTCCTATATTGCAAGAATATGGATTGTGGGTGGGTGAAATGGTACCAAAACCAGTAATGGTATAGTATTATAGTATTTTTTTATACTGCCCCAAAACTAACCAAAGCTGATTGTCCACAGCAGCAGCTGAGTTCCTGATACAGTCTGGGTAGACCCATTGAGATTAATGGAACTAATCTCCATTGTGCATTACTTTATTCACCTTTGTTTTGCTGCTTCTGTTGTGTAGGATGGAAATCTGAGTATGGCTCAAAGCAGACTTCAAAGAAGAGATTAGGTCCACTTGATTATTTTTATTTTTTAATAAAAATGAGCTATGGGAGTTGTATTCATTTATAGTTTGTACTTGTTTTGTTGTGAAATGTAAAAAATCTTAGCAAGCAGGTCACAGAGCTCTATTTATAGCATGTGCTTGCAATTTGCGTGCTAAATTTATCCAGAGTTTCTTGAGACGATCACAAATGTAGAAATGGTGCTATGATCATAAACTGCCGGTAGCTAGTTAGTTTCTTCTTTGCTGTATTATATGAGTGCAGATGGTTGGGTTAACTGGATTATTAAACTCTGGGTATGAGGGCCTTGTGGATGAGAAGGCAATTCTGGAGCCAAGTTGGCTTTGAATGGTTGATACCTTGGCACTTTTTAGGTGAGTATGTTACTCAGTTCAGACACCTTCAAACAGCCTTTGGTTAAGTGGGTAATGAAAGGATGTTTATACTTGGCCTGCAAAACTCAAGACAGTCACCAGGTGACAGCAAAGAGCTACACAAACCTAACTCTTTCCCACCATCTAGCGCTTGTTTTAAGCAATGCAGTCCAAATATGGCTAGCAGGCCCCCAGTTAGGAAAAAAAGTTTATTCCTGCCTTGAGCAGAGTTAGACCTGCTTGACTAAAATGTTCCATTCTGTTGCTGAAAGCCGGGCTGCTGATGGTTAATTAGGCTTAAAAATTGTCCAACTTTTTAAGTGAAGGGAGGTCATCCCACTAAATGAATACATTTGACTGGAGGCAGCTGTTAGTCAACATATTAACATGGACAGAGATTTGCTGCTTGGGTGAACAGGAACGTGTAGGCTTTATTTAAATGAGAGGTTCTTTTGCAGAGCGAAGAGAAAAAAAAGACTTCTCTTGTACAATTCACATCTCTTTGGTCTTTTCTCAGGAGTCATAACAGCCGAGGAGCTTCTGAACATACCAAAACTAGAAAGTAACTTTATAAATTTAATTAGAGAATGCAAGGACCAAGCAGACCACCCATCAAAACTTAACCGTGGCCAGTGGGCAGTCTAAGCAGGCTAGCCCTCTTCTGCAGAGTTCAGCATGCTAGACGCACCACTGCATATACACATGCAGCCATGATTTTTTTTTAAACTGCCATTTGTTAAAGGAGCCAGGATGTCAGGCTTGCCTGCAGTTTAATGATTGCACCAAGCCCAAAGCAAGCTACGTTATGGCTTCAGCTAATCAGCATCTGTACGGCAAAGCAGGATTATCCTTACAGTGGCAGCTCAGGTGTCTTATTTGAAGCTGGTAGCTGACATTGAGAGTGGAGGAGGGGGACATGGAGGGGTGGAAAAGCATATTTGAAAGATTTTTATTTTTTTTTGCAATCTCTTTGACACCAGGAACAGTAGGCACGTGTAAGAAATGTGCACTTTATAGGCAGAACTGTTGGGAGGGACAATATTGGAAACTTATTCCCAGCCTAGCTGAAGGACACTTGGTTGGGTTTTTTGAGGGGGGGGAGAAATCAGCATTTCGATCGGTCAGGCTGCAATCCGAGCCGATTGTTCTTAAAGTGGCCTCAAAAGACCCAGCCGCCCAGATCTGAAGAAGAGTTGAAAATTGCTTTCCTGTGTACCACCAGCCCTGGTTAGCGTTTACGCAACTGATGCTTTTTGGGCCCCGCTGAGATTCATTAATGCCGTTCCAAAGAGCCCGCTTCCTGCTCCCCAAGGAGCAGGGGAGCGCCTTAGGAAATGACAGAGCCAGCCACAAACAAAGAACGCGCTCTCAGGTTTACGCTCTCCTGCCCAATGACTTCGCCGATTTGCCGGCTGATGCTCCAGTTCCTTTCGATTCCATCCTTTGCTTTTTCCGTAGTTCTGAATAGAGGCAAGCAAGGGAATGAAATGAACAAAAAAAAAAAGCAGCTGTTCAGATGCCGAACGAAAATAGAGAATAAATCTGCAGCTGGACCAGTGGGGCTGTGGATTTGCAACGCTCTTAGAACAAACCTGTGAATGAACCCAGGGAATGGGGGAAATGTTTACCTCTGGCCAGGTTGCTTCATCTCGTCCGCGCTGGGTCAAGCAGCAACAGCTAACCATAGATAATCTGTGGGTGAAAACCAGAGGATATGCTTTTATTTCTTTTTTTAAGAATTACATGGCCTAAAGTTTGCAGCGAACAGCAGGTGAGGTGGGCAAATGCTCCTGTTTTGAGAACTAACCAAGATCTGGACTTCCAGTATTTTGTCTTGTTGTAACCTTATGTGGTATCCAATAGCTGTTCTTAATGTAAGTTCAAGCACAAGTAGATACTGTTGGGATTATAAAGCAGCACAATCCGCGAGTTGTGGAATTCGGGTCGTGAATCGTCCAATGTGGTGTCCATCAGCCCAATTCCTCCGCCTCTGTCCAAACTAATGGCGATCTCCCCCCCTCCCCTTTCTGTTTTCCAGCAAACGTGGTTTCAGCGTCCGATCCTTTGGCACCGGGACTCACGTGAAGCTGCCAGGACCCGCCCCAGACAAGCCCAACGTTTACGATTTCAAAACGACATACGATCAGATGTACAGTGACCTCCTTAGGAAAGACAAAGAACTGTATCCCTGCGGAAGGGCGTTTCACAGTCGTGCTCTCGGCTCTTTTTCCGAGGCATTTTTCCTTTGCATAAGGAACACGTGGCTACTTGACTCTGGCCAAGTCTGGTGTTTCCAGGTCTCAGCAGCAGGTGCTTCACACAGTAGAAAGGGCTCCTAGCGCCACCCCTTAACCGCCACTGAGTAGAGCAGTTGTGCAACAGGTTGGTTAGAGCAAGGGGGACACCGGTGTCTCTCTTGGGGTGCGATTGCCTTGCTGTGCCGACGACACTAGGAGCCCCTCGGTCTCTGGAAAGGAAGGGCCTGTCAGTCGTAGTGGTAATAAATTGGGAGACACGGCCTTGAACACGAGCCTTTTGGTTGAGAACAACCCTACTTTCACAGTCCTCTCTTCTGCCTTGGGAGTGCTTCTCTCCGTCAAGTCCCCAAGGCCGAGGCTGTAGCTTTCTGGCTTCCCCACATAAAATCCCAGGCTCATATTTGGGGTTCCTTCATAGAGGGCTGGGATAGATTTTTGTCTAATCCCCCAGGGGGGCTCTTTTAGTGCAGGAAGACTGAGCCGAGGCACCCCGTGATTCGTGTCTGAGATGACTTTCTGATCATCTGAGCTGCCTCTTTTCTCTGAGCCTACTCGGACTCAAAATTCTCTTCCTCCTCGCTTCTCAGATCCTCTTCACTTTTTCATGCCATCTTCCTCCAGGACCAGCTAGGGAATTGCTTTGCTGTATAGTATAGTCAGGATCGCTGCCCTCCAGTTCCTTTCTCTTCCCTTCCCTCTCCCCTTCGTGTTCTTCAAAAGAACCTGGAGAGAGGTAGAATCCCCATTGGATGTGGGGTGCTGGGGAAGGCCCCTTCCCCGAGCCAGGAGATGGATCGGAACAGTGGCTCCCCTAAGAAGGACGAGCCTTGCTGGATTCAGGGCTGTCTGAGATTTACCCTGGAGCTTTACTTGAGGGCAAAGCTTGGTCTTTGCTGCAGGTTCTTCTAGGACGCCTAAGTCTTTCAGTCAAGGAAGCAGGTAAGAGTTAAGCTGGGTCATGATCTGGAAGGAAGATCCTGGCTCCATCCTTCTGGAACAGCCGGACAGTGGTTGCCTCTCTTCAGCTCTTGTCCTTCAGTGCAGACATCTTGCGTTCTAGTATCCCGCTCGGCCTTCTATCAAGCACCTTTCAGGGTTGAAGACCCAGTTGGGGGACCAACAACAGGAGTTTGCTAGGCAGGCAGCGTTTTTTCCCCCCCAGAATCTCAGCAGACAAAACTTTCCCCAAAAGCTCCTGGCCTTCTGAGGCAGGGAATTTGGTACCTTTTCGATGGCATGCTTGGTTGGAGAAGGGCTTCTTTCTCTCAGTCCCTTCTGCTCAAGTCATGTTGTGCAATTTCAAAACCGAGAAGAGCTTTCCTATTCTTTGGAAATAGGCCCCGGGTTGAGAGCTCGGAACGTCCTAGAACAGTGATGGCGAACCTTTGAGAGACCGAGTGCCCAAACTGCAACCCAAAACCCACTTCTTTATCGCCAGGTTCCAAGTGGCCGTGGTAGTCATGGCAGATTGGGTGGGTGTAGCCAAGGTGGACGTGGTCACCTCGATGGTGCTCGTGGGGAGGGATGCCTGTAGGGGCCAGGCAGGGTTGGGGGAGATCCAGGGGGGTCTCTGGCAGGTGGGGCGGTGGGCAGGAGGCTAGTACTGCAGGGATGCCATTGTCACAGGGCAAGGTGAGGCAGGGGCCAGGGGGGGCTGCTGCCTGACACCATCAGCCCCTGCACACACAGGCCAGCGAGCGCATGGTGCATCCGGCCATGTGGGACCTCGGCGAGTTAGCAGGCAGCTGGTTGAAGAGGGACAGTTGCCATCTTCGGGGCATGGTGTGCGTGCCCACAGAGGGCTCTGAGTGCCACCTCTGGCACGCGTGCCATAGGTTCGCCACCCCTGTCCTAGAACTTCCATCTAGGTCTGTTCTATAGCTCAGATCCTTAAAAACTTTTTTAAATACCATTGTCCAAGGACAGAAGAAGGCTTACGTAGGAAAAAGGCTGCCTTACATCTCTCTAGGGGATAGCCTGCAACTCCTAGAATTTGGAGCTTTCCTTGGGTTTGAGTGGTGGGGAATGCTCCAACAGAAAGCTTTCACCTCCCATCCTCACCTTTATGTGGTTCTCCAGGCCCCAGCTGGCCACAGAGCTTGGGCCAGTAGGGCAGACCCCCCAAAACAGGTGCTTTTTGGGGGGGGTCTGGCTTCAGTTGAGATTTGCTCTGTGCCTGGCTTCATGAGACCTTTGGAGGGAGGCCTCTGATCCTTGGACACTGTACCAAGCTTGCCTGCTAGGCCACATTAGTTCTCACTGAATTGATAAGCCTGCCATTTGGAGGCTCCTGTGATGGATTCCCAGGGGACACAGCGTGCCTGGCCGAGGAATTCTGGGAGTTGAAGTCCACAAGTCATGCAAGGGCCAAGTGTGAAGACCCCTGTTGTAGACCTTTTTGGAGCCATTGGAACCAATGGCCTTCACTATGGCTGGATTCCACCATACTGTGATAACCTAGCTAATACATATCTATGTATATGTGTGTGTGTATATGTTTATATACATAGACATATATATGTGTGTGTGTGTGTGTGTGTGTATACACACATATACAGGAAGTTTTTCAGACAGATCGGTCTGATTGGTTACACCTTGACATTTTTAACTGCTATACTGCAGTTATACTTTTTACAATCTGTCTGAAAAACTTCCTGTATATATATTCCCTTGACTCAGCTGGCAAAGAGGGGAGGAGAGCCTGTGGCTTGGTGGTTAAATCACTGCCTAGTATGTAAAACTGCCCAGGTTCGAATCCCATAAAGGGTATGGCTAACTGAAGAGAGCAGAATGAGCTCGAAATGGCCATCTTAGTCTCCCAATTTAATTCTTTACCTCTTTGTCAAAAAAAGAAATTTGAATTTATACACACATATATACACATACACATGTATACATATACGGCAGGCTGACCATGAGCAATGTGCTTGGCTTCCTAATTAAAAGAAAATTAAATTAAAAAGAAATTTGGAGAAAAAAAATCAGATGGGACATGGAGCCTGGAAAGCGCCACACGGGGCACTAAGAATTGAGCGTGTAGTGTGAATGCAGCCATTCTGGTTAGTGGATATAAATTCATCTAAGGAGGGTTGAAGTAAGCCATAGCTGTGTGACCCAGCCTTAACTAAAAGTGGCCGTTTCCAAACAGTCACACACAAATTTTGGGAGGAAATGCTAAACCTTATCTCCTCCGGTCTTTCCAAGCTCCCAATTTCTCTGGACAGCCAGATGTTTCAAGCAAACTTTGGATCGGGTCCTGTACCCATGTGTTTCCCTACTGGCATCAAACCTCCTACAATAGGGTGGCGATCTACACATCGTCTCTCCTGATGTGTCTGTCTCCCCCACTGAATGAGTCACAGATAACCTAGCATAACTGGGATTTTTTTTTTCTTTGATGTCCATATTTTCCACATTAAGTGTGCTTTGGGCAAGAAGCTTTCTGTCCTACAAATTTCCGCCAGTAGCCTTGTGTAAGACCCCCTTGTTGCCTCCAAACTGCAGACTTAACATCTCAGTGAGAACTAGCACACAAAAGCTTTAGAGAAGGGGGAGGGGGTCCCCTACGTCCTGGATACAATCGGGCTATACTTCCCCCAAGGTTGCAGCCTCGATAGGATGAGATCCATCATTTCCTCCCATGCCCCTTTAAAATAATGTTAGATATATTCTGAGGATCTGCTGACGGCCGGCTTCACTCTCGTGAAATGATTTGTTTGTACCGAGCACTCAAACGCCATTAAAAAAAATGCCTTTGGGCCCCCCCTGTCCGTTCTCTTGGGGCTGCTTTTTATTTTGGTTTTGATAGTTCTGCGCTAGAAGGGGCTGTCTGAGCACCAAGCAAAGGGTGGGGAGGCCATACAGACCAGTTCTAAGGTGTTGCAGAAGACACCTGGAGGGCGGCAACTGCAAAGTCCTGCACTGATGGTCAAATGCTATGGGAGAGACCCTCCTTAAGATCAGGGTTTGGGGAGGGGGAGCTTGGCTGAATCTGAACAGCCACAAAAATCTCCGAAAGGGGGATGGAGACTGCATCTCGAGTCAGTCTGCTTTTAAGGTGGAGGACGTTGCTGGAGTAGAAGGCCGCCAACGGAAGCTGTTGGGCATTCTTGGGGCCTGCTACCCTTCTCTGCTTGCTTTCAGACTGACAGTGGGTCCTCCTGAAGGCTGAAGCAGCAGACTCTCGATCCATGGGGAGGAAGAGTTCCCCCCCCTTCCCCCATGTGCAAAGGAGTGTTGGCCCCTGCTTTGGTTCAAGGGGACTTTCCAGGCCGTGGTGGATAATTTATGGTGAGGGTTTGGCTTCTTTCCCTGCTTCCCCTTCCAGTCCGCGTGGTCAACCAAGAAATCGTCCAGGCTACCCAGACAGGAAGCACCACAGCCAGGACCACCCGAGAGAGTAAGGTAAAAAAAGCTGCTTAGAATGGCAAAATGTGTATTCCCCCCACCCGCCCACCAACCCCTGGAAACCAGCACCAAGCCACCCTTCCATTTCCCCTCTCTAGGAAGGCCCTCTGCGTTGACAGAAGTCCTGCACTACAGCTCCAAGGGAGGATTTTAGGGAAGGCGGCCCTGATCATTGCTAGTCCTCAGGAATCAACTTGTCTTAAGAGAATCCTGGGAGGCAAGTTTAGAACAGCCCTTCTTTTAAATTTGAAGGAGAAGTAGACTCTTTTGTGACTCACCCATAAAGCGAGTTGACCGGAGAGTCTGTTTGATTCCCAAACAGATTGTAAAACATGGCACTTTCTTTAAAAGAAAAGAGCAATGGTGTAAAATCCAAGCATGAAGTATTGAGAGAGGCAAGAAATTAGGAGCTCAGAAAACTTGTAGGAGAGGAGCAGGCTGAGCCCGAGGGAGGGGTCAAACATGTCATCAGTCATGAGTCCCTGCGCGCCCACAAGATATCTTAAGTCCAGCCCACCTTGAATTCCTTCTTAACTCCCACTAATTCTGTTTGAACATTAGTGGTTCAGATTCTTGTAGAACTGCCCGAATCGCCTGATTTCCCCTGGCGCTTGACACCGCTGTTCCTTTGACCACCTTTCGCACAAACCTGTGTCTATGACAGGCTAGCAGTCAACAGGGAGGAAAGTTGCAAGGAAGATCATGAGGTAGAGTGAGCCATTGAGGGTCTGAGCCCAGATTTGACCTCTCCTGATTGGTAATTGCAATATTTTTTTTTTAAAAATGGACCTCTGCTCCCTCTTCATATCACACAAGTTTTAAATTTGTACATAACAGGAACAGCACAAATGGCTTTATTTTATTTTTTTTTGAGATCTCAAAGGAGGCGGAGATTGCTCCCTTCATTAAGACATGCAAGATGTCATTTTCCCATTTGGGATCCCCAAACCAGGATCAAAATTGACCAAATAGCCCATTGGGTTCAAGACTTCCTCTTCGAAGCTGTTCCACCTAAATGAGTGAGAATCACTTATTTATGGGTTTAAATTCTGATTAAGAGATTCCCTGATATTTTTCACCTAGATCTGCAACTTCAGTAGTTCTGATTTTAGCCTATCAGAAGATTGAAATTATTCATCTGCCTTGAGAAAATGGGAAATCTTTCTGCGATTGTTTGCTCATTTCTGGATTTTCTCAAATTACGCAACCACAAAAGAGTGCCCTGTGGTAGAATTAAATCAAGGCCTTGGTGTTTATATTCATTGCAATGTAAAACATTAGCTGGCTTTAAAAACTGCCAGGAAGTAAGGAGACACTTCCTAAATTTGGATTTGCCAGTTCAACCCAGAAGTGTATCCTGCACCATTGGGCTGAAAAGAGGCCTGCGGAGGTGACATGTTTGAGCAAAACTTAGAGAGAAATGCAAAAAAAGAAAGCTGCTAAGCAGAGCAGCCAGAATATATCCAAAAATTAAAATAGCTTTAATAATCAAAGATAGCTTTTTAAATGATTTTCTCTAGGTCAGGAGACCATAGTTTTATTTTTACAAGGAATTCACAGATCCCTTTAATTGGGCACAGGCCTGGCATGGCTCTGTAATTCTTGGATGACAACTCCCATCGTCCTTTAGAGCTGGGCTGGACCTCATGCAGGTTCAAAATCTGAAAGCCACACATCACCTCTTCCTGCATGGTAGGGAGTTGATCTTGCCACTGATCTCATCAACAATAGTGGTGGAGGACACTGTTGTACTTTCCTACGTAGGTACGCTCCTGGCCTAAGTCAGCCTACAGTCTGGCCTGGGAGAAGACCCAAGTTCTGGTTCTGTGGACCCCAAGACAAAGGACTTTGCATGCTGAAGATGTCAGATGTGGTCCCAGACCAGGTTCAGCCTGATGGAGAAAGATCTCTGCGCAGACTTTTTGAAGCTAGTGATAACCCTGAGCCAGATGAAATGTGCTTTTAAGTAGTGAGGTACTTGATACTTGGAAGATCTTGGAATAATCATTCCACCTTGACTCTTACTTTCTCCCATCCGTTGCAGTGACATAACCGGTTTTCCTCCACCAGCTTTCCTCAACCTGCTGCCCTGTGCTAGTTAGGAATGGAAATTGAAGCCGAGCTCGTGCAAAGCCTAGCTTGGCGCCGTTGCCCCCCAAAAGTACATTTTCAGTAACTGGGTTTAGTCAATCCCCCTCAATTGCAGACTAACCGTGAGTCTCTAGTGTAGCTTGTGCGGATCCAGCTCTTATATTTACAGGAAGGCCTTGAGTTACACCCCACAGGTGGGACTTAACTTCCGCTGCAAAGCGATGGGGTGGTTCAGTAAGTCCTCCCATGACCACACCCAACTTTGCCTTTTCTATGACAGCCATTAAGCAAGACCGGCTTCTCCGGGTGAATTTGGCTTGCCAGAAGCCAGATGGCATCCCCGGGTGCCGCGACTATCACCAACATACGCCAGTTGCCCAAATCACGATAACGTGACGGTGGGGGCACTGCAACAGTTGGGTGAGGATCAATTGTAAATCACTTTTTTTTTTCAAAACGGTAGCTAAATGAATAATGGTCGTAAATTGAGGACTCTCTGTAAGTGAGTGAATCAGGCAAAACATGAGTTAGAAATAGCCGAGCCAGCCCTGGGCAAAGACAACTACAAAGAAGAATTAAGGCTAAAACCAGTCTTGCTTATAAGAGATGAACAGTTAGATTTTAAAAGCCTGGGAAAACAAACAGGAGAAGATCTGCAGCTTGGGTGGAGAATGAGGGTGGCAGTGCCTTCTCCGAGCTTGTTGGGTTGGTTTCCGAACGTTTCATTACCAGGCTAGGTAACGTCTTCAGCGGAGTTTAAGGGATGTCAGTGTCCCATGTTCTTCTGTTTATAAGGGCTTCAGGTATGGGTGTGTCAAGTGAGGGTCACACCTGAAGCCCTTATGAACAGAGGAACACGGACCCTTGACATCCCTTAAACTCCACTGTTACCTAGCCTGGTAACGAAACGTTCGGAAACCAACCCAACAAGCTCGTAGAAGGAACCTTCACCGTCAAAATAGACTTTTAATTCTTGCTACCTTGATAACAGGGAAGACATCTGGTGAGCCTTTTCCGTCTCACGTCATCTCTAGATGTTCTACTGCCATTTGCCTTTGGTCCTTTCCCTCAAGACACTTCAATAAAAAAAAACCTGTAATCCAGAAGAGAGGACTCCTACCGGATTCTCCAGGATTGCGGTTGGTTAATTGCTTTGAAATTAGGACTCTGGGCCTTTGGAAGAACAGTTTAAAAACCTTTTATTCTCTTCTACTTTGATTTCCTCCTTATTAACCAGAAGCAGAGGAGATGCAAGATTCAGTCAGGGAATTGCTTCAAGTGCACATTTTGGCATAATTGGAGCCAGGCACAGTACAAAAGCAGGCAACTTTTTCTAGATGTAGAGGAAAAAACACAACTGAGAGTTTGCCTTTGGGGCAAATTCTCTGGCTTTTACCCAAAATTCAGTAGCAGATTTGTAACGCACTTCTCCAAGGGAACCAAAGAGGCATGTTCAGTTTTGGGTTTTTTTTTTAAAGTAATATATCCAAAAGAAAAGCTTGGGCACGCGCACCCACCATATTTGTAAGGCTTTGTCTTCGCCTATTTAAGAACGCACATGGTTTGAACTACCGTGTTCCAGGAAAAGAAAAACAATTGAGAAAATTGTGAGACGCAAACCACTTTTTTTTTTCTCTCCTTCTACTCTCTCCGTGTCTTAAATGGCTTTTCCCATTATAGATTCCGGGCAGGCAAAACTAAGCAATGACATCTTGATCTGTTTTTTTTTTCCATCTTGCTGCCTTTATTTCAGATGCCATTGGCACCTCCGCAAGTCACAAACGCTAATGTCTCCCCTCTTCGTTTCTCCTGGCAGACTTTTTCTTTCTGGTTTGTTGGACTTCCAATCCCATCGGGCTCAGCCGACGCAAAGCTCACCTCTGGAGGACACCGGGCTGGGGAAGAGCAGTGCTAGATGGTCTCCAATTCACATGAAAGGACTGGGGAAAGAGGTCTCATTTGGGGGAAAGACAAGGCATCGTCTCCTGGTCTTTCCCAAAGCCTGAGAAATCCACAGGTTTTTCCTTGAGAAAAATCCTATCATGTTAGTTTTCCAGAGAGGAGAAACTTGGGTGGGCATCGCCCCTGCCGGCAAAGAGGTTACTGAAATGTAGGACAGCCTTTGCAAGAGTGAACCCCCCCCCCCAAAAAAGTAGTGACTGGCTAGGGCAGCTTGGATTTTCCATCTGGCCGGTTGAGAAAGAGCCAACCAAAATGAACACCAGTCCATAAGGAGTTGATGAGGACAAGCAAAATAAGATGGTAGGAAGAAGACTTAACATGAAAGCAGATTTCCACCAGCTCAGCTTTGGTTTTGGCAAGCGGACTCCTCACGTAGTCCTTGCTGAAATGTTGATCAGTTCTTCTGAATGTTTTGTCTCATTCCTCCGCCTCCCAGCTTGACCTTGTGCCTCTGGCCCCTTCAAGAGAGAACCCATTCTTTCCCCTCCCTCCATCGTTTTTGAGATATGGAGGCGATTCTCATAACCGTCCCTTCCTTCCTGAGACTTGGCGACCGGCCACACTAGCCCTTTTGAAAGAGCACTGTGGAGGTTGTCCTCAGGATATATTGGACTGCTGCTCCCAGGTGCTTTGCCATTGGTTAGGCTGGCTGGAGCTGAGGTCCAAAACATCTGATTGCTTGTCTCTTCAATAGTTACCACTGAGTGTCATTTTGAAACAGAAAAAGGGCCAAAGCATCTCAGAAGGATCTCCATATTTTAGGTTAGACGTTAGGTTTGCTTCTAATCTTTTAACCGCTGAAATATCCATGTAGCATTCGTTCTGGATTTTCCCCTCAAGATCCTGATTTTCCCTTTTTGGGGGGGGGGGAAATTTGCCTTTCTCCTGATCAAAACCAAGCTCCTTTGCTTTGATATCTTCTGACCTTGGAAGGTGCTTCCCTTTCTAACTTGGTGCCTCCCTCTCCATGCCCTACGAAAGCAGCTGGAATAACAGCTTTCATGTTCTCCTATCTTACATTGCGATTATTGGTTCATTTAGCTATTGAGATTCTCCCACGCAAGTCAGTTGGCACTTATCTCCCGAGTAGGTCTTCTTCGCCTCCTTTCTTCTTTTTTGGCATACCTACCGCTCGCCTGCTTGCCCTCTGTCCCTCTTCACTGCGTCTCCCTTGTTTGCTGTGGAATTCTCCTCCTGCAAACCATTATTGGATCCAAGACATCAGCTAGGTGATGTTAATCATCCACAGGGGAAACTGGCAGTTGGGATGGGTGGAGAGGATTTACAGCAATACCCCTCCCGTTCCTACTTTGCTTGGAGACTGTTGAGAGACAGCAGTCTAGCAGATGTTGGAATTCAGTTGCAAGCGTCCATCTTCCTTCGCTTGTGGAAATGCTGGTAGCTGCAAGGACCCCTCTTTATAAGTGAAATGTTAGGGGCTCCCATGGGATGTTTCCACCGCCCCCGTAGGTTCTGCACATGGCAGGATCCCCACCTTAGATTCCCTGGCAGCTTTGAGGATAGGGATGGGTGAGACTAGTTTGTGAGATAATTATTGGAAGTGTGTTTTATTGTCTCATCATTTCCTTTGAATTTTGTGGCATTCTTCAATCTTGTTTGCCACTCGAGGTTGCTTGGCTATATAAATTTAATAAATATAATCTGCTAAGAACTGGAGGTTTTGGGCCAAATCTGTCTCTGGTGTGAGGGGGGGCAGTTATTCACCATTTTAGGCAGGTTGATTGGATCAACTCGACCCTGTTTACTGCGTTTCTGGCTGAGAAATGAATGTTTAATCATTTGAGAAGTGACCCAATTTTCATCCTCTCGGTCCCTGGAACTGAAGAGAAATGACCTGAGTGTTGCTTGCTGTCAAGTTGTTTTGATCTGTAGCTGAGAGCAGAAGATCGACCAAGGTAAGCTTGGAGACCACCTCAAAGGTGGGACAGATCCAAAGCGTTGCTCCTCTTTGGGGACAGAAGAAGGCAAGCACAGCAGAAGAAAGCTAGATGGGAGGCTGAAAATAAAAAAGGATCTTCCTAGTGGTGGAAGAAGGGGGTTCTGCTTTCACCGCCATCTCCTGACTGCCTGACTTGTCAAGTTCCTCCTTTGAGCCACCAACAATGAAGGCAGAAGTTCTCTGTTGCTTTCGTTCCCCTCCAGAGGTGGGCCTATACCAGTTGAAAGCACAAACAGGATAGATTGTAGTCTTGGATTTCAAGGTGTGCTGTAGATGCAAGGAAGCTGAAGGTGAGAGAAAGCCCCTTTTTAAACACGCGCAAGATGCTGGTTTGATCCTTAATGCCAGATGCTGGGTTTTTTTTTGTATTTGGCTTAATATGTTTCATTAAACCCAGCTAGCGTGAGGCTAAACCAAGCTTTGTGGCTTAACGTGTCTTGTGAAGCTAGCCATTTGGGGTTCATTCAGCAAATTGGGCCTTCAAGTCACTGTCTCTTGATGCCTTCCTCCTCTGAACTTGACCTCTGGGACATTGTATGTATAAAACATGCATAAGATTTTGTTGTCAGAACAGCAATGTCTGCAGTTCCTTAGGGAATAAGGAAGTCAGATTAATTTTTTTAAAACATTTCCTCTAGTTACTGGGAATTTACGCTTTTGGCACAAGGAGAGCCTGGGGATGCCCTTGTCTACTCAGACAAGTCTCACGTAACAACAAACGATGCACAAATTCTCATGAGGAGTCCAGCAATACATGGGGTTTGATGGTTGTAGGGATCCAATCTGATACAGGACTTAATAGTTGCCCAGTGCTTGTCTAAAGATCTATCCTGTTTCTCAGCAACCCAGAAGTCTAGTGTTTTTTGTTTTAGAGGCACTATCTAACCATCTTGACTAGCAACTGTTGATAATCTTTCATCCTCTGTGCTGTCTGAGATGGCTACCCTCGCACATCTTACTACAAGGTCTTTCATACAGAAACATGCTCTGCAAGCAAGTTACGGGACCTTTCCTCTACTTCGTAACATTGGACGACCAATCTTCCAAGTATTTTGAGAGAAACAATCCCCTTTGTTTTGTCTCCACTGTCCATTCCTCCAATTCTTGTCCCTCACTAGGCCAAGTTCGTCAACTCTTCTTTTGTTCCAGCACCACATTCCCCAGTTCTTTAGTTACTTGAACTGAAGTCCCGTATCCAAAACGTAGCCCACCTTTTCCAACTGAATTTCACTCAGTCGTAGTTGCCATCTCTTGATTCCCCCACAGGGATATTATGAGGATGAAAGGAAAAGGTTTACTGTTTCTGCTTTGTGTGCAAGCGATACCGTAGCATACTAGCAGATAATCAAAAGGAGACAATGCTTTGGAAGTGGTTGTGGTTATAGTACAATTGGGACATTTATTTATTTAATAACCGCAGTCCTTCAGACCACAAGATGTGGACCTTCTACCGTGAGGTAGGTAGACATCAAATCGTACCTTAGTTTCTTGACCAAGCAGGTCCTGGAATAAATAATCCACCTTATTTCCCATCTCTGCATGGAATTTGCTCCTTTCCGCTTGGAATTGCCCTTACAAATTGTTCAGATTATTTCAGCACACTTCACCTCTCAAAATGGCCTAGTGAGACACCAGCCTACTCTTGTGTTGGTGGAAGTCATTTGTCTCTGCTCTCAGATCTTATCTGGTCCAACTGGGTTTTGTTTATAGAATGTCCCCAGTCTGCATGGTTTGTGGACCTTGCTCAGTGGACCTAGTGTGTTGGCAAAGCTTGAGACTGACTCAATAAACTATAATTGAGCAGAGTAGGTATGCTTAAACACTAGAACACCAAGAACCGCACATTGCTTCACTGGTTGCTAAAGCCTTTCTCCCTCAACAAATGTGAGTTCTGCTCAACACAAGTAAGAAAGGCATCATAGAATAGTACTCAAGGAATGCGGAATGGTTTCCAGCTTCAATCAAATGTCTGTTCTCTTATCAGATGGTTGGTAGATCTGGGCTGGCATAACTATCTGTAATTGTGGCCTTCACCTGATCAGTCCCTGGGTTGCAGCAGAGATGTGGTTTTGCTATTTGGGATTGTAGATGTTCCTCAACCTCCCCACATAGGTCATTCTGGGATCTTTGAATTTGTTCAATTGCATCCTTAGTCATGCTGGAATTGATCCGAAGCTTTGCGAAACCAAAAAGGCTAGAATTGAGGTGCTGTCATCCAAGAATTGTTTTTCATTTAAACATTGCCTTCCTTCGACCATGAAGGAATAAGCAAGAACAATAATGTGTTTTAGAATAAGAAGGTAGGTAGGTACCGTAGGTAGGTAGATAGATAGATAGATAGATAGATAGATAGATAGATAGATAGATAGATAGATAGATAGATAGATAGATAGATAGATAGATAGATAGATAAGAGTGAGTGAGTGAGCAAAGGACATCTGTTATCCCATTATCCTAGCCAGGCTTATTCAAGGTTTCTGCCCTGAGACAAAAATGCCAACTGACTAAATATTAATATTAAAGCTTTTTAACATAGATAATTGCAAGTCATCCCAGTTTACCAACATGGTGATCTAATCAATGAAACCCCATGGGGGAATTGTTATTTTCCTAATTGTTATTTATTTATTTGATTTATAGCCTTGAGTTTTCCATCCAACCAGATAGTTGCCAGTTTTCTAACTGCTGAGAAGGTTAAAAGTGTGTCCTGTGTTTCTAAAATGATAATGGGGCTTGGGAAGGTTTTTTTCAAGGGGCAACAGGCTTCCTGTTTGTGAAGTCAGTTTAAAGTTTGTTTTTCCCCCCCTTTCTGGATTAGTGATCCCCAGCCCAGTCCTGCTTGCAATAACAAAAATTAGTGCCGTTCCATTTTTTGAGTTCCTTAACCCTGATCACTTCAGCTATACACAGAACGGGATTTTGCACATGTTAGACAGAAACAAACGGATCAAGCCACGTCCGGAAAGGTTCCAGAATTGCAAAGACGTCTTTGATTTGATCTTAACGTGTGAAGAAAGAGTTTACGATCAAGTGATAGAAGGTAAGGCCTGGCCTTGGGGAGGTTCAAGAATGGGTGGGTTGGAATCGTGTAACGGGCTTTATAATGCTATGTGCAAATGACCTTGGGAGACAGGGAAAAGCTGTACCCAAGGAACAGATAAGAGGGCAATGTGCCCACAGGAAAAAAAATGGTGTGGCAAACATCTCAGATCCTTCGACTATAAAGGGGGCGCGGGGGGGGGTGCTTTCAGATTTGCAAGACCCTGTTAAATGTAATCTTACGATAAAGTAAAATTAGTTCTACTAATTAAGTGGAGCAGTGTATGGAAGGCAGCTTGGGGACTGGGACTTACATATTTCTTTCAAGTTTGGAAGGCAACTTTCTAGCTCTCGTGATGTTCCACACACACACACACACACACACATTAAGTGAATCCCTCAGAAACCAAAAGGGATTCTTTGCCTTTTGCTTTGATATATCAGCCTCTCTCTGTCCAACTTGCTTAAATGATGCAAACCAGACCTGTATAAAATTTGCAGATTTGGGGTTTTTCATTCATTGGGTCTGGAATTCAAATCCTGGGGCCAAGCACACACACGCCCAAACATGCACGGTCTCCATTTGGCTTTCCTTCTTTGCCTATAGTAAAACAGAAAAGAGGTGGGTTTCCCCCCCCCCATTTTCCTAACCTTTTTTCCCCCCTTTCTGTCACCTTAGATTTAAATTCTAGAGAACAGGAAACCTGTCAGCCTGTGCACGTAATAAACGTGGACATTCAAGATAATCACGAAGAGGCGACCCTTGGCGCTTTCCTTATCTGCGAGCTGTGCCAGTGTGTAAGTCAAACCATCTCTCCTTGAAATCCTTCTGGTGGTTCTGATTCATTTATCCCCTGCTAGCTTAGCCTTCTCCCAATGTATATGTTGGTCTACATGTCCCATCCGCTTCATCCAGCTTGGCGAAGTGCCTCCCACCGAAGGTTATTCTCCGGCAGCAGTGCCCTCTTCATACAACATGTGCTCACAGCACCAGCTGTGTCTTAAGTGGGACAAGCATATGGAACGAAGCTTGGAGTCCCAAAACACCATTCATACTTTAAAAACAACAACAACAACACAAAAAAGACTCCCCACCCCTCCTAGTAACATCTGAATGAATTATCTAGAAGAAAGAAAGAAAGAAAGAAAGAAAGAAAGAAAGAAAGAAAGAAAGAAAGAAAGAAAGAAAGAAAGAAAAAGAAAGAAAAAAAGAAAAAAGAAAGAAAGAAAGAGAAAGAAAGGCATAGAGCAAAAGGAGAACAGTTTCAATCATTTTGGGAAAGGGAGTATATTTTTTGCTTATTGTTATTTGGCTGAGATTTACTTTTTTCTTTTTTTTTTTCTTTTTTAAGCAACTTGCTAGTCCTCATGGAGAGACGTTAAAAACAGAGGATTCAGATAGCTTTGAGGGCCAAAAAAAGAAAAAAATCTGGGCTCACATGTGGAGGGGGCGGGATCTTCCAGACACCATCCAGTTATGATCAAGAATGATAAAGAATAGTAATTAGATGGCACCTTCCACCAGCAAGATTAGCAAAAATGTTTAAAAATATGTCAGATAGATGTTGGAAATGTAAGCATAATATAGGCACGTATTATCATATTTGGTGGACATGCGGGAAGGCAAAGGCTTATTGGAAAAATATACATATGTGGTTAGAAAAAATATTGGACGAACAAGTGGATTTTAAACCTGAACTTTTCTTACTAGGCATCATGTCTGAAAAGACTAATAAGCAGAAATTATATTTAACCCTACATATTACCACAGCAGCAAGAATAATTTTTGCACAATATTGGAAGAATGAAGGATTGCCATCAGAGGAAGAAATAATCAGGAAAATTTTGGAATGTGCAGAGATGGACAGATTAACTATGAGGCTGAAAGACAAAGAAGAGACAGACTATTATCAAATCTGGAATTTATTTTACTCTTGGTTAGAGAAAAGAAGGAAGGATTAGGAATTGAACATGTATTAGTTTAGCAAATTTCAGACAACTTGTTGATTGGAAAAGTTAACATATATTGACGAGAAAAAAAAATTAATAAAGATTGGGAAAAAAAAAGAAAGATGAATAGTAACTATTTCTCTGAGGGTGGCGGGGGGGGATTCGGAAAAAGCACATGCTGGCATTTTACGATTTGTTGTTGAATTAGAACCTTGATCGTAGTAAAAGGGGAAGTTACTCTCTGTGTACATTTCGGAGGGGGGGAAGTTGAAGAAAACGCGTATTCTCCAGTTTAAAAGCAAATTAAATATCATTACCTTGTATGTTTCCCCCCCCCTTCTTCCTTTCTGCAGATACAGCACACGGAAGACATGGAAAACGAGATAGATGAGCTACTACAAGAATTTGAAGAGAAAAGTGGTAGGACTTTTCTGCACACAGTCTGCTTTTATTGAAACCAGCTCAGACAAGACCGACCCATCTCCTCCAGGCCTTACTGCAGAGAAACGAGGCATGTTTAGTTTTGATCCAACGGGACATATATTTCTTTTTTCTCTCCTTTTGGAGAGCGAACATCCAACCCAGCTCACTTCCTCGTTGCTTTTTTCTTTTCTTTTTTATTTCCTTTGGCCCGCTGTATTTTTTTTAATTTTATTTTATTTTATTAATATTATTATTATTATTATTATTTGCGGTTCCAGGGACTTGGTTTCTATACAGGGATTCAAATGAACTCTGACGAGAAAAATGGGGGGGGGGAAAAAAGAAAAAGAAAAAAAGAACTTCTCTTCTCTTGAGGCTGGTTTGTTTAAGAGACTAAAACACCAAGATTTGTTTGAATCCCCTCTCCTCTGCCCCTTTCCCCTCCGGCTCTGGCTACCTTACTTGAATGGTTCTAAGTAGGGTTTTAATTATAAAAAAGAATGCTTCTCTAAAGATATCATTTATATGTGCCAGTATAAAATCTTACGTTATTTCGGTTGGTCGTTTTATTGCGCTGGGGGGGGAGGGGGGGAACGGACAAACAGAACGGCTGGAATATAGAAAGATTTGACTGGAGCAGCGCATCTCTGTATAATAGTAGCAATGAAATTGGAACCCTCTAATAAATACAAATCACCTCTACTGTCGTTTCTCCGGCTGCCTGCCTGGGATGGAGAGGAGGCTTAATCTCGCCTGCGCACAAGGGTTAGGCCCCACGGCAGGTATGACCACCGTGGAGCCCCAATTTCCCGTGGCTGAGCAAGACGTTAAATGAGTTCATGGCGTGATTGTGCCACCGTTGTTAAGCGAGTTGCTTCAGTTATTAAGTGAAGTCTGCGTTCCTTAAGCGAGTCTGGCCTCCCCCGTTGATTTCGCTTGTCGGAAGCCATCCAGGAAGATTACACATGGACGGTCACAAGACCCCCCCCCACGACAAGTGCGGCCGTCGTCAACACAGGCCAGTTGCCAAATGCACACGTTTTGATCACGCCATCATGGGGAGGCTGAAAAGGTTGTAAGTGTGCAAACCGGTCTGTTTTATTTTTTTCGGTGCTGTTGTAACCTCCACTAAACAAATGGTTGTTATAAATACGTATACATTTTTTTTTATTGCTAACAAAGAATAAGGGAGGATGGAATAGCTATTTCGAGCTTCTTAGCTCTCTTCAGCCAAACATACCCTTCTGAGATTTGAACCTGGGCTGCTTACATGTTAGGCAGCTGTGTTAACCTCTAGGCCACAGGCTTCTTTCTCCCAAATGGTTGTTAAGTGAAGAACGACTTGTGGCGATTTCAGGATTACATCTGTGTGCTTCTCTCGGCCTCAGTGCAATACATGGTTTCCATTGTTTTCTTTCACGGTGTTTGTAAAAATTACTACTACTACGAACCTATCTATGCAAGATGAAAAGATTATGGGCTGTTACCTCTCATGGCTTGGCAGAGAAATATTTTCTGACGATCTAGTCTGGGGCTAAGAGAGAATGATGGGCCCAGCGTCGCCCAACTCTCTTCCATTCCATGGATGGATGGATGGATGGATGGATGGATGGATAGATAGATAGATAGATAGATAGATAGATAGATAGATAGGTGATAGGTAGATAGGTAGATAGATAGATAGATAGATAGATAGATAGATAGATAGATAGATAGATAGATAGATAGAGAGAATGAGAGAATGAGAGAAAGAGCTGTATCTTATCTGACCTGGTAGTCTCTTATTCCAGTATATACCAACTCTGCTTGGTTTTGGAGATCAGTTTGGGTTAATTAAATGTTGGACTGATTATGTATGACCAGCTCCAAAAGTACATCAGGAGAATCAGCAGGGGAGACAATTGTAGGTAGGTAATTGGTTCAAGTCTTAAGCGCTCATGGAATGAGAAGACCTGGCCTGTGGAAGCCTACATGATCCCCAGAGAAATATGTGTTAAATTTAAATTTACCGACAGAGAATTAAAGGGAGACTAGTATAGCTATTTCTCCCTTTTAACTTTTTAAGCCTTTTTCCACCATGGGGTCCTTGGTGCTCCCTGAACTTGATGGTTTTCTTGCAGACGTTTCATTACCCAACTAGGAAATATCATCAGTGCTAGTGCTAGTGGTCTTAAACATAAGAACATAAGAAGAGCCATGCTGAATCAGGCCACAGCCCATCAAGTCCAGCATTCTGTGTCACACAGTGGCCCACCAATTGTACATGGGGATCTTGAGCAGAAAGAGAAGGCAAAACCCTCCCTTTCCCTTGACCCCCAACAAATGGTACTCCAGGGAATCCTGCCTGCCTCAATCAACATAGAGGCGGCACCATCTTATTCCACCATTGGACAATGGGTAGACTTGGAGAGCGTGGATAAAACATCTGATGTTTTATCAGATGTAGCATCTGATGTAGCATCTGATGGCTACTTCTCAGAGGTTCTACTCTCCTTTTCAAGGGAAACGGCATCTCCTTGTCTCTTCTCTCTCACAAATAAAAATAAAAAAAAAATCCTTGCACATTCCAAGGAAGACTCAAGGTAAAATCAACACACTTCCCAAATGAGTTCTCCTTGATTTTTGAGAACTTGAAGAGGAAACATCTGGCTTATTTAAACCCAGTTCGCAAGCCACCAAGGGCACCCACCTGTCAAACAGACTTAAGGTGCTGAGTCTGAAAACGGGGTTAGCATTTAGGAGCAGGGACGCTTGGTATACGTGTATGGCAACCTGTTGCATTCTCTTCAGTGCCTGGATGAAGGAGGGAAGAGACTCCTCCATGCCAGCTCGGAATTAGCCCTGCTGCAGCCCAAGATTGATCCAAGCTAAGCCGAATCACTTGGAAGACTGACCAGGACAAGGGCCGAAGCACACATGACTTCTGCTAGGCTCGACCGAAAGCTTTGGAGTGGCTGGAGCCAAGCAACATGACGGTGCCCTGGAGAAGGCAGGCATTTTTTTTTATTTTTATTTTTTGCAACTTGATGCTTCCAAACTCTTAACTTAGGACTGGAGGTCTCCTCTTGGGAAGCTGCTGCTGGAGGCGGGGACCAAAGAGGTGCGCCCCCTCCCCCTCCAATTCTCTTTCCTTCCCCCCCCCCCCAGTTTCCTTTTATATTGTATTTGTGTGTGTTTCTGTTATTTCCCCCCCCCTAAAAATTAACCTCACTTTTGAGGGGGTAGGGTAAATTGCACACAAATGCAATTTATTCTGAGAAGTGTTACCTAAAAGGTGGATTTTTCTTCCGGGGGGGGGGCAAAGAGAAGGGACTTCCAAAGCAAGGTGAGAAGCAACGGATTTTGGTTCTAAGATCAGCGGCTGGGAAGAGGAGCCGAAAGAGAGCGAGAGATTCCCCTTCTCTCCCCCTCCCCCCCATTTTGATCAAACACCATTTTGATTAAAGGAGATAGGAAAAGGGGGTGTGTGCAGCTTTTTGGGGGGGGAAGAGGGGCAGAGAGTAAGGAAAGGAGTCCAGATTGTAAACACTGAAAGGATACGCAACGGCGTCGCGCCCCCCACTTGCCTGCAAGGACCTTTTTTAAGATGGAGCATCAACGCCACTACAAATAGGTAAAAAAAATAAAAAATAATCCTTGGTTTCTTGCATGGGGGGTGGGTGGGTGAAGGAATGGGAGGGGGAAAAAAAGGAGCCCGTTTTGTCAAAAGCTCCCTAAAGCTCTTTTATTTATTTTTTTTGATGGGGTTGGTTCACGGATGTCCCATTATTTAAAAAAATGCTGGACTGGGTGGGGCTGAAGTGTGTGTGTGGGGGGGGGAGAGACAATATGTAGGGAGGATGATGAAGGTGGTGGTGGTGGGGGAAACAGCCCGGTTCTGAGAGTGGGGCTGGTGTGGTGTTAAGAAACGCTTTGGTACTGACCCTTGAAGATGCTTGCCTCTCTGTAGGGTGTATGGCTTGACTTAAGGGGGAAAAAAAGCTATCTATTCCTTTTTATATTCTCCTCCTCCTCCTCATTATTATTATTAACATCCTCACACACACACACACACACAAACACACACAGAAACGCTCGCACGCACCCCTCTTTGCCTGCAATAATGCCCAAGGTGGATGCCCAAGATTTCATAACCTCCCCCTGAAAGGGGAGGGGGTGGCACCCCCTCCAAATCCATCTCCAGATTAGGTTTTGGGGGTTGTTTCTTCTATCAACCCCCCACACACCACACACACACATACATACACACACGTCCTTCTGGAAGACCCCCACCACCATTAAGAAGCCAGGACAACAGCAAAGGCGGCTGAATCTCCCCTACGTGGGTGTTGTTGTTGTTGGTTTTTTTGAGGGGGGGTGTTCCCCGCTCTGCCCCCCCGTCCCCAAACTCCGGGCTTTTACACTCCCTTTTGAGGAAAGGAAAGGGGGCTTTGCCGAAGGCGCTTATGATGTCAGCCCGTCCCTTCTGCATTTTCTCAGGCTGATGCTCTCATTTTGGGGGGGGGGCGAAAAGGAGGGGAGGAAGAGAGGAAGGGGGAAGAGAGAGAGAGAGAGAGAGAGAGAGAGAGAGAGAGGAAAGGGGAGGGGAAGTATTTATTCTCTCCCAGCTCCCCCCCCCCACCTCCAGGACACACCACCTGCTTTGCACCAATCGCTTCCCCGGTTTGGAAAGCGAGGCATTTTATTTTGGGGGGAGCGGGCGAAGCGGGAAGCGATGCCGCTCGGGGGGCTGCTTCCCTACCTGCCCGGCCTTGGATGGCTTGTCTGAAAGCTGGCCTGGCTCTGCTCCTCGCCCAGAGGCGGCGGCGGCGGCGACGGCAGCGCCGCTGCTCTCCCCCGGACGGTGCAGCAGCCAGGAGAGATGCTCGAGCTGCCGTCCGCCTTGGGGTGGGCGCATCCCCTGGCTCGCCCTGGGCAGCAGCTGCCTGAGCCTGCCCACCTGCTCCCTCTGGCCGGGGCGAGGGGAGAGAGGTTGGCCTAAGGCGAGGAAGCCAGTTCAGTGGGAAGAAGAAGCAAGAAGCAAGACCCAGCTGGGGGGGGGGGTGGGGAAGGGAAGGGAAGGGAAGGGAAGGGAGGGGGGGCAGAAGCAGCCTGCGTTGTGTTATGCTTTGCAGGAGGAAGGGGGGGCGGTGAGGTTCCCCCCCTGCCAGAATCGCAGTTCAGGTTGAAGAGCTTCTATGCGGCCGTCTCTGACCTCTGCGGGCCAAGCTGGGCCCCCTTTCTCTCCTTTTTCCTGTGGGGGAAGCGGCTGGGGGGGGGCGGCCTGCAGGAAAGTGACCCAGCGGCTGTCAGTTGCCCCGCGAGGTCCATGAATACGAACACCATGATATTTTTGATCTTGGGGGCTTCGGTTGTGATGGTAAGGATGCCTTTCCTTTCTTTTTTTTTCTTCCTTTCTTTTTTTTCCCCCCCCTGGGTGGGGTGGGGGAGGTGTTCGAGTCCCCTCTTCCTCTCTGATCTTGCTTCCCCCCCCCCACTTCCCTTCCCAAGTCTCCGGGCTTTTTCGGGGTGGAGAATGGTCAATGCACGCATGACGGGCTGTGCTCCCCTTTCAGGGATGCCCCGTAACCTCTACAGGTATGGTTAAGAGGTTACCAATGGAAAGAGACACCGGGAGGCTTTTATTAGCTGGGGGGGGGGAGAGAGAAAAGGCATCGCTTTCAGGGCAGTTTCTCCTTCCTTCGTTCCTCTAAAGGTGGGTCGGTGTGGGGTGTCTTTTTTTTAAAAAAAAAAAAAAATTCCCCCCAAGACCTGATCAAATGTTTTTGGCCTCTTTCAGGCAATAGCATGTTTAATGGACATGAATGCGCTTCTTGACCGATTTCATAATTATATCTTACCACATCTAAGAGGAGAAGACCGGGTCTGTCATTGCAACTGTGGAAGGTAAACCCTAAATTTAGCCCCTTTGTGTCTTGCAGGGGTGGGGGTGAGGGGGTGGGACAAGGGGCACCTTCGGGGAGGGGAGGGGGGAGCATGCCACTTTTAGCCCTCTCTCAGATGTGAAGTACAAGTGGTTGAGTTTGAATATGAAGGTTCTTTGCTGATGCATTTGTTGGGCTTTTGATTGTACGGCAGGCTTGCAAGGAAGGTCAGAGTTATAAAACAATGTGGGGGAAGGGAGGAAGGAAGGAAGGAAGGAAGGAAGGAAGGAAGGAAGGAAGGAAGGAAGGAAGGAAGGAAGGAAGGAAGGAAGGAAGGAAGGAATGAATTTTGGCTGATTGCATGGATGTTTTCAGGGGCAAACGTCAGCCAATGGTGTCAAATGTATTTTATATGTTGATTTCTACTGTGTTGTGAGCCGCCCTGAGTTCTCCGGAATAGGGCGGCATAGAAATCGAATAAATAATAATAATAATAATACCACCACAGCACTTTGGATGGCGTTCAAAAGAACTCTGAGCAAAAGCAAGGCTGTTGACGTTTGAGAGCCTACATCTGTCAGGGCAGTCTACCTTGTAGCAGGGAATCCGGAAGGGAAACGGGCAGGAAGGACTGTTGTCCTTGTGGCCCTGGCTTGAAATTTTTCTCCCCAAGAGCCCCAGCAGAAAAGGGAGGAGAGAGAAAAAATCTACCTGACCCAGCAGAACACTTCCTCCGTCTCTGCTACCGGTTTCTAGTCCACTTGGAAACCCCAGCGGAGGCTCAGTGAACAAGTTTTATTTCTAAAGGTAGGTTGGCAACTGGCCTGGTCAGTAGATCACTTTGTGAGGATACTGCTCAGCTACCGGTAGCATTCAGCCGCTCCCTGAATGGCTTTGTGGGCCACAGGTCAGCTGGGGCCTTGTGTTTGTTGGTGAGACAAAACAGTGGCCAGTTTATCCCACAACTGCAGAAAGAAACCAAGCAGGCAGGCTAAGGGGCTTTCTAACCCAGAGGGTGATGTTTCTTTGAGGAAACCACTTCGCCTTTGTTTCCAAGCAAACAATTACTGCTTAAGGAGGGGGGCCAAACCATGCCAGTTTGCTCAGAGGCTGCTACCTGCGGCAAGGTAGACTGTCCTTGCAGATGTAGGCTCTCAAACATCAGCAAGAGTGGCTGGGGAATTCTGAGAGTTGAAGTCCATTCATCTTAACAGCTGCCAAGATTGGGAAACATGACCTAATAGGACAATTCAGTATTTGGATGCATTGATGGCTAGCAGTTCTTAGCAACTATCATGTCTTTAGTCCTTTTTTCCACAGTCAAGGCTAAAATCACTTATTTACTTCCTAATTCCCTAAAGGACAGATCAAAGGAGCGGCTCGTGGTAACAAAACGCCGATTCCAAGTTTGGTCTCGGTCTGTCCTAATTTGTAGGGTTGTTGTGAGCTGAAAAGGTGAGGAGGAGTTAAAAGAAAGGTGTGATGGAAATTGAAATACTCCAATGTTGGGGTGAGCAGTCTTTTCCCCAGGGAAACATACATTCTGAAACCTTTTAGGTCCTGTTCTAGTAGCAAATACGATGCCTGTCAAAAGAGGGTAAAGCTCTCTTCTAAAAAAAAATGGGCCTGTCATGAAGTGTACATCAGTTCTTGATTTTTTTTCTATATTTATATATAGGTCCCTTTGCTAGAATAACAGAGCTAAGAGGATTCGTTGCCATTTGCAAATGAATGAACATTAAGACGGTTTGAATCCTGCAGACCGCCCTGAAATTGCTAAGATTAGCAGGATGTGTTTCACTCTGTCCTAAAATACTGTCATTTGTTGAAAATTGGGAAAGGGAGGATCAGATGGTGACAGGTGACTGAAGTACGCACCACAGTGGCAAGAAAGGGCAGCTTTATTTGGCCTGTGTCCCCTTGACCAAGTCTCAATAGTTAGAGAATGAATTGAAGGCCATTCTTCTTTTCTCTCTCTTGGATTGTCAGCTTGTGTTACTTTGATTGTGAGAGGGCAATCCATCTGTTTTGTTTTCTTGCCTTTTTTAAACTCCGGGCTTCCTGGCTGAAGACATAAATTCAGTTTGTCCTTTCCAGAGAAACTGGGAATTGAAGGTGGGCTGGTCTGCCAGGGTTTCGGATGCGAGACACTCTTAACTCGCTTAAGTTTCATATTTGAAATTCAGAGGGGCAGAAATGAGAAGACCTGGCTAGACTTACTTAAGAGAGTGAAATATCAATGCAAACTTTTTTTTTTAAATGCAACTTTGCATCTTCTAAATTTACAAGCTCCATTTGCTTCAATTCCCAAGTCACAAGCTGCATGGGAATTTTGGAAATGTAATTCCAAAATTTGCAAAGGAGAGAAACAGGAGAAGTGAACAAATGTGTTCACATAGTCCCAAGGCCTGGCTTGTACAATGCTGCACTTGGTTAATGAAGCAGAGGTAATCCTTGACTTAGCGACCTGCATGAACCCAGGACACTGTGACAGTCGTAAGCACGAGTCAGTTGCCAAGCGTCTGAATTGTGATAACGTGACTGTGGGGATGCTGCGATGGTTGTGTGAAAAACATTTTTCAGTGCCATTGTAACCTCAGTCACTAAACAAACTGCCGTAAGTCAAGGACTACCCAGTTGCTTCTTATAGAGATGGAGGATGATGGATTATATGCAGCAAGACCACTTCTCCAGCCTCTGAACCAGGTCAGGAACCTGGGAGCTACTTGACTTCATAAGGTTCTCATTTTGCAAGTGAAAATCTTTGGCACAAAACAAAACAAACCAGCAGCAGACAGAAGTCCTGGAATCAGGATGGTAACTTCATTGTGGACCAGGAGAAGCCTTTGGTAAAGTATTTAATCTCCAGAAAACCTTTTTACAGAAGTCCAGGACCTAAAGAGAAAGAAATTTTGGCTGTTCCTCATGCAAAATTGGGTTTTAGTTCTGAGCTCTTCCAAAGATTTTTTGATGGTTGCCATTTTAAAAAAAACAAACTGGTTTGAGTTGACATTGTTGCCAGTGTCATACATTCAACTGTCTGAATAGTTTGGGCTGTAACTGGCTTGTGTATGGGAATTGTGGTCCAAGAGAACATCTGCAAACATTTGGCTATCCACAGCTCTGCAAGACATGGCTCTGGACGGACCACAGGATGTTCTGCATTGTCAAGCACGCCCCTTGAACACCAATGGCTAAGTAATCATCAGATCAAAGAATCTTATGATTCTTCTGGAATAATGTATTAATTGGTATGAACTTAATTGAGACGATCGCCTGAATCAAAGGTTTAGCCCATAGCTATGTCAAGGTCAAAGCAGGATTTTCTCCTGATTAAGGAGAACCTCAACCAAATGGATGCCTCCAATGGTGGTGTCCATCCTCAGTTTGCTGTAGTTCCATATTGGTTTCCAGTTAGGGGAATACTGGAAGCCATGCTCCAACACTGGAAGTTTTAAAGAAGAGATTGGACAACCATTTGTCTGAAATGGTTTAGGGTTTCCTGCCTAAGCAGGGGGTTGGACTAGAAGACCTCCAAGGTGCCTTCCAGCTTCTATTCTATTCTATTCTATTCTATTCTATTCTATTCTATTCTATTCTATTCTATTCTATTCTATTCTATTCTTTCCATCTATTCTATTCTATTCTATTCTATTCTATTCTATTCTATTCTATTCTATTCTATTCTATTCTATTCTATTCTATTCTATTCTATTCTATTTCTATTCTTATCCAGAAAGATATTTGCCAAGGACGGCAAACCAAATGCTTCTCTTGATCATACACCTGTGATGCTCTCTTCTTCCCTCATATCCACTTGTCTCTCCTTAATTCTACCACCTAGGCATCACATTCATTATGTCATCCCGTACGATGGAGACCAGTCGGTGGTTGATTCTTCCGAGAACTACTTTGTGACTGACAACGTCACCAAGCAAGAAATTGATCTGATGCTGGGACTCTTGTTGGGATTCTGTATAAGCTGGTTTCTTGTGTGGATGGACGGATTGCTCCATTATGCCGTACGAGCATGGCGGACAAGCCGACGGTATGGTAAGTGGAAATCAAGTCAATGTGCAAAGATTTTCATTTCATTTATTGGATTTCTATGCCGCCCTATTCCAAGGACTGATTGCTGACTTTGTGTGAGGGAAATTGCAAGCATGGAGAATGTTTGAACCTGAGGTCAACAACTAGAGGTCCAGAGGTTCAATCTACTTGGGAAAAAAATTCCCAGGAGAGTTTTTAATCCTATGGACCTAATAAAATATACAGATAGTGAATTCTAGACTGAGCAAACAATGGAATTTTTTCCTGCAATCTGCTTCTCCAAGATGAATGGAATTAATTTATGGAATTTACCGGGCTCTTTTCTCTAGAAAATAGTTTCTTGTTTTAGAAGACAGCTGTATATGTTTTTGGAACAATGGGTCATAATGTGGGAGGCAAAAGAGCCAGATTTATTTTATTTAGGGAATGTACATGCCACCTCTTTCCTTAAAAAGTCTGGGTGGGCTATACAGATAAAATAACAAGGTGTATAAAAGCAACATTTATCAGCATAACTGATACAAACAGAAACTAAAACTCAACCAATAAAAGATTGGCCTGGAAAAACCCTGCTAAAATTAGACACTAGTTTAGACAATCCTTTAAATTTATTGACATTTGGTTTATTTTGTCTTGAATACAAACTGCATTTGGATAGTTTTTGAAGAATCCTATTTTGGGAGTAGAACAGCCAAACAGTTGGCTAGCTGGACTTTCACATCCAACAACTAAATGAACTTTCCATTATTATTATTATTTTTTATACTGTTGGAGAGTTTTTCTTACCCCAATATTCAAACAGGGAACTGAGGCAGACAGCCCCCGCCTGTTGTGCTGCATTGAAAAGAGACAACAACTTTGCAGCCCAGAATTACTTATATGTAGGTTGCCTCATTGAAAGAGGAAAACTCGTTTTTGTCAGAACTATACTGTTAATATGTGCTTTAAAGGTTTTTTTCCCCCAATTGCTTCTGGCCTAGAAGTATTCCTAATTCCAGTGCCGTTCTTGTTTGATTGAAGCTACCTTCGTGTCTGGTTCACATGTAGGAGGTTTAAGTGTGCCAACGTTATAAAACTGGAACATTTTGTATGGAAGGAAACAATTGTGGGAATAATTGTCAATGCCCAGATATTTTGGAAGACAGAAAGCCATTGCAGGTAGTCCTTCAATTACAGTCATTCTACAGCAGTGTTTCTCAACCTTGACAATTTTAAGGCACGTGGACTTCAACTCCCAGAATTCCACAGCCAGCAATGCTGGCTGTGGAATTCTGGGAGTTGAAGTCCACGTGCCTTAAAATTGTCAAGGTTGAGAAACACTGTTCTACAGCCATTCATTAAAGCCCTACATGGCCTAGGACCAGGTTACTTGCAGGACCGTCTTTTGCCTCATACCTCATCACGACCGGTCAGAGAGCACAGAGTTGGTCTTCTCCGGGTCCCGTCGACCAGTCAATGTAGGCTGGCGGGCCCCAGGAGAAGAGCCTTCTCTGTTGCGGCCCCTACCCTCTGGAATCAGCTCCCTCCAGGGATTCGGACCGCTCCCACTCTTCTGGCCTTCCGAAAAGAATTAAAAACTTATTTGTGTCGGCAGATCTGGGAATGATTGGTGTTGAATGTTGGATGAATGTTTTTTATTAAAAAATTTGGGGTATTGTTTTAACTTTATGATCATCTTAATTTAATTTATATTAGACTTATTAAATGCGATTGTTATTTATCTATGTTGTAAGCCGCTCTGGGTCCCCTGGAGAAGAGCGGCTTATAAGTCTAATAAATAAATAAATAAATAAATAAAACCATTCAGAGTTACAACAGCACTGAAAAAAGGGGGCTTACAAGCGGTCCTTATATTTACAACCGTGGCAGCATCCTTTGAATCACCTGATCAAAATTTGGGCGCCTGGCAACCGGTGTTTATTTACAACGGTTGCAGCACCCCAGATTCACGAGATCTCGCTATTTGCATCCTTCCCGACGACTTTTGAGAAGTCGGGTCAGTGGGGCAAGCCAGATTCACTTAGCAACTGCATGATTCACTTAAGAACACGCTGATATGCTTAGTAACCGTGGCAAAAAAGGTCGTAAAATGGGGCCTGACTTACTTAATCCCTTTGCTGAGCAAAGGGAAATTCTGGTTCCCATTGTGATCGTAAGTTGAGGACAAACGGCATGGAAATTTAGAAGTACTGTACTTTTAGATTTAAAGGGTGGGGTACTATAAGCTAGGAGTAAGGAACCCTGGCTTCTCATGGCATCCAGCCAGGGATAGTTCGAATCATAGTTCAATAGCATGTAAAGGACACTAACTTAGCCTAGTTGGGACACTGTCTATGGTGTTGTCTCATCAGTCGGAAGATTGTAAAATGAGATTAGGTAAATTCATAAAAAAAAAAAATAGAATGTTTCTTTGTTAATGATAGATAATTCTTCTAAAAACCGAACTTGGATGCTTTACGACACCAGCTATTAGGAAATCCCAACCGGAAGCTTTCTTTTGATGTTTTGTGGCTTCTTCAACATCATTTGGAGTAGCCAGACTCTTCTTGAAAGAGAACCGTGGCCCCGAATCATCAAATGGGTTTGCCCACCTCTGTTGGAAGTCCTGTTGGGTGAAAGGGGGAATCGCTTGTTCCCATCATGCTGAATCACATTTTTGTCTCTCTCTCTCCTTTCCCAGACAATTCATGGTCTTGGTTTCCCAAATTTTGTAACTTCAAGGAGTTCCGGAAACGCCATCACAGCCAATATGACGAAGCTGCGGGAAACATGGTGCACATCAAACAGAAATTGTATCATAATGGGCACCCCAGCCCAAGACACCTTTAAGGAAACCCGGGACTGATCAGTGGTCTACTGAACATGCCTTTTGCTGTCTACCAAGGGGAGATGTCCAGCTGCTTACTCCCTGGTGGACGCCACGTAAAGACACCCTCTTAGTTCCACCAACAGTGTGTCTGCAGAATTCTCTGCGCCCAGAGAGTGCACAATTTCCCCCCTGTCCTGGATCCAAGGCTTACGAGACATTGCACTGTGGTTACCATTTGACTGGTGGACCTGTACATATGACGAAACGAGACAAACAACCCAGCACAGAAAGAGCGCGCGAGAAAATTTGCATTACACTTTCAAGCCCTTGCTTCTTTTGGTGATGATAGCAACTGGCAGTATCTTTTTCTCCCTGTTGGTTTTCCTTGTTGATTTGGAAGTTTTGTTTGTCGTCGTCCAAGGTCTTTGTAGATGAATTTGGCCAGATGTTGCCCTGTTTAGCCTTCAAGTACTTCTGAATCTCTGTTTCCAATTGTATCTGACCCTCCCATCCACTTGATCCCTATTAAGGTTCTTTGCTGTGCTCCAAGATCTCATTTCTAATCTAGATTTGGTTTGGATTTTAGATGACCCGGTAGGTACAATGCGTCATCCCTTAAGGACCCACTTCTGTTATTTATGAGTTGAGAAATAGTTTGGCTTTCTCCAGCCTCCATTTCTGCTTTGCTTTCTTTCCGAATCAGAACCCAGGGAGATCTTTCCTCCAACTTGCTGGAAGAAACATTCTGACACGCAAAATCTACAATCACCAGGCTAAATGTTGTCATCTGTGGGCTGGAATGAACTGTCTTCCAGGAAACACCAACCCAAAAGGTCTACCCTGAGAAATTTGGTTGAGCAGGTCATATGAGTGAAAACATGCATATTTAAGGTTCCTTTGGTCTATCAGTTGATCCTGTGAATGTTTCATCCAGGTGTCTCTTGGCAAGACAGAAACTTAGTTAGACTGTTTAGTTTGGTGCTGTGTTGATGATGCTTGATATAATTGTTTCAGTCGTAGAGAGGTCATCCTTTTTAAAGAAATTGGAGAAGGCCAAGTTGGTTTTAGCAGGTAAAGCATAGTTCTTCCCAGGTATGGTCCCTTCCTTGCATTCCATGTTCATAGGTTCTTCTGTGCAATGGGCATCGTAAGATCTTCAAGATCGCCTCACGTTCCACATCCCATCAGCCTTGGTAAGCATTGCCCGTGATGAGGCAGGACGGAGGTTATGATCCCAAAGTATCTGGAGAGCTCTCAATTCGTCTATCCAGCACCTGGAACCATCTGAATAATGGCCTTCTTGGCGCCTCAACCCTGTTGCATTTACAAGACCATCTACCTCAGAAACAGAACTGTGCAGCGGCTTCAGTGAAGGGAGTCGCACAGGGAAGGCCAGGGATTCTTAAGAGTCAAAAGGGCATTTGAACTGGGAATCAACCCAGTTCCAGGGTTCCACCAAGTGGATCCACATGCTGCGCTTCAGCAGGAGGCTAGGATGTTGAGCGGGTCAAGCTGCTGGGGTTTGTCAGCCATGCAGGTCAGCACAAATGCAACCCTCAATTGTGGTTTATTCAATACATCACGGCTATACCAACTAGAGTTTAGTATGATCCAGAACGATAATCTTCACATTGTCATCCCCAAGACGAACAATCTCTTCTGTCTCACTGTGCATCAAAGCTCACACTGGCTGAAATCATTATTGCAATGATGGTTAAAATGCACATTTCTTATGATCCAGACGCAGAACACGCTGGCTTTTTAAGAGGCAGATTTCTGTTAAGATGTTCCTCCATGTAGGAAAGGAGGACACCTGGGAAGAGTTAAGAGGCAGGTAGAAATCATGCCCACCATGTCTGTTAAACCTGTCTGTTCTGCAACTCTTAAAAGCAGCCGCCCCTCCCCACCTTTTTAAGCTGATGTTGGAGAACCCTTTCTTTTTATTTCCTTATTACAAAGCCAGATGTCTACAAGTCTACCCTGCCCATCTGAACATCAATGTTAGGTGGCTTATAACTCTTCTTCCTATTACTACTAATACAGTGGATTTGCATGCATGAATTAGGACGTACAGAAACCTGTGCTAAACGTAGTTGTATCAGATATGATGTCATCGTGCTAATTGGGGGGATTTGTGGGGACCAGTTCTGAAAGAGAGCCCAGCATGGTGGGGTTCAAGAAGACAGAGCTGAGCTTGTTCTAGCAACCAGGCCCGGGGGGACAGGAGGATGAAGCAGATCCTAGTTGGGAGGGGGGAAGCAAGTTTTAGTTTAGGACTTCCATGCTGCATTGTTCTTGGAGACTAGTATACTGTATATGAGGAATTCAGGAGGGGGAAGACACACAATCTGGAGTCCTCCGTGACTTGGTTCAATCCCCAGATAGCATGCTCAATGGTTAGGCATCAGGGCAGATCAGAAGATCAAACAGGGCACCAGGTTGCCAACTTTTCTGACTATGATCTGCAAGATCTTTTCTAAAGAAACAGAGGCCCTGCCTTGTTAAGTCATGTTGAGTTAACCTGTGGTTCTGGTTGGCTGGATGACTGTGTGGTACAAACCCAGCCAGTTACGGTTTAATCAATAAAACTTTATTCCACTCACCATGGCTTAGGGCTTCGCATGAACCCAGCTTGTGGTCAAAGCCCATTGAATTCAGTGGCCTAAATCTAGACACATTTTCTTTGGAACAGAGAGGCGACTGACCAACACTAGTGCATGTCAAATTAGTTTTTATTACTTTTTTTTTTATTAGCAGATTTTATGTTTGAAAAAGAGCATTTGTTTTACCCAGAGAATTAAAAAAAAAATTGAGATAGACCCCTCCGTAGGAAAATACTGAAAATGTCTGTGATTATTCTATTGTTTGATTGCAATGTCCGTGTGATTAAAAGGAAAAATAACAACTTCACCAAGAACCCAAAATGAAAGATGAGAAATTTACTGGTAACCTCGCTAATCGTATGTTTCATTTGCTAATATTTGTCAACAACTGTGTGTGTGTGTGTGAGAGAGAGAGGGGGGGCATGTTTAAACACGCATTTTTGGAAATGCTTGAATGTTCCACAATTGTGCTTTGTATACTTTTGTCATTCAAAAATTTCCCATGAAATATTTAAACCATGAAGTTCTGGTGGTTTAACTCCATTAATTAGATTCTTTTGAGGTGGGGTGCGAGGGTAGGCTGGCAACAATGCTCATATACTGTATCAGAAAACGTTAAAAAGAAAATTCTTGGTTCTTAGCTTTTTAAAATAATTCTCCATCCATTCCATTTGATTTAGGCAAACAAGAGAAAGATAACGTCTTCTAAGAAGGCTTTCGAAAATGGCCGACATTCTGCTTTTAATTTTATAGTCTAAAAGACATGCCACAAAAGGAAAAGTGGTGGGGAGGAAAAGCCAGCTGGTATAGAATGAATGTTTTAAACCAAGAGAAGCTTGAGACAATATCCATCTTTCTTTTATCTGCTCTTCTACTTGGTATAGATATTATTTGAATTGGTTGGTTAAAGAGTGGAGTAAAGATGACAAGCTGTAGAACTAATTAAATCGGTTAAGTTTAAATTGCTAGTTAAGGAACCAATGAAAGAGATAACTTTGCAACTGCAGGTTTTATGGAAATAAGGACTGGAAACCAGCATTGTGATCTTTCAGCCACAATATCAGCTGAGTATGATCAAGATATACCATTTTTTTTTTTTACCATGGGAAAGGGTGGAGAGCTGGGACAGACAGGCCTCAATCTGATTTTTGTAAAGGTAAGCCCTGCCCTGCTTTTTTAATTCTTGGAATCAGTCACTGCACCATTTGCCAATCTGAGGTCCTCCGGGCATTATTATTATTATTATTATTTATTAGATTTCTATGCCGCCCTATTCCAAGAACTCAGGGCGGCTCACAACATGAATACTAACATAAAGAAATCTAACATTAAAATACATAATAAAACCCATTAATTAAAAGAAAACCAATCATCCAGAAACAGACATACAAACATACATACACTGGCTGGGGCAAGGTATTAACTGCCCCAGGCCTGCCGGCAAAGATGGGTCTTCAATAACTTGCGAAAGGCGGAGAGGGTGGGGGCGATACGGATCTCCGGGGGGAGTTGATTCCAGAGGGCCGGGGCCGCAACAGAGAAGGCTCTTCCCCTAGGCCCCGCCAGGCGACACTGTCTGGCATGTAAGACTATATCTCCCCTATCAGCCCCAGCCAGTGTGGCCAAGTCTGAATATATGGCCCATTAGAATGCAATGCTATGCAGCAAGCATACATTCATTCCAGATTCATAACGTTTGTCACTGTAACAATAAAAAGAAAAGTTGCCGCAGACAAAAGGCAAACCTGGTGAGACCACACATGGAGTACTGTGTACAGTTCTGGTCACCGCACCTCAAGAAGGATATAATGGAACTGGAAAAGGTGCAAAAAAGGGCAACAAGAATGATCAAGGAAATGGAGCGCCTCCCTTATGAAACCAGATTGCAACGCCTTGGTCTCTTCAGCCTTGAAAGACGGCGTTTAAGGGGTGACTTGATCGAAGTGTATAAAATCATGCATGGGATAGAAAAGGTGGATAGAGAAAAATTCTTTTCTCTATCACACAATACCAGGACAAGGGGGCACTCCCTAAAGCTCGTAGCTAAGAAAGTGAGGACAAATAAAGGGAACTATTTCTTCACCCAGAGGGTCGTTGGTTTATGGAATTCACTTCCAGAAGGGGTCGTGACAGCTGTCAGCCTTGACAGCTTCAAGGCAGGGCTAGATAGATTCATGGATGCCAAGTGTATCAGTGGTTATTAAAACAGATGTCCATGTGCCGCCTCTATGTTGGTTGAGGCAGGCAGGATTCCCTTGAGTCCCATTTGTTGGGGGTCAAGGGAAAGGGAGGGTTTTGCCTTCTCTTTCTGCTCAAGATCCCCATGTACAATTGGTAGGCCACTGTGTGACACAGAAGGCTGGACTCGATGGGCTTTGGCCTGATTCAGCAGGGCTCTTCTTAGGTTCTTATGTTCTCCTACAAAGGTAGTAGGGTTGGAGTTGTGGAGGGCGCAGGAGGGAGGCAGATTCGTTCGACTTACAATCATTAACTGAGCCCAGCGTTTCCGTGGCTAAGTGAGACATTTGTTAAGAATTTGTTAAAATGCCCCATTTTACCTTCGCTGCAATTGTTCAGTTAGTAACACGGTTGTTAAGTGAATCCGGCTCCCCCCCCATTGACTCTGCTTGTCAGAAGGTGGCAAAAGGGAGATCGTATGATCCCCGGGACACGGCAACCGTCGTAAATATGAGTCAGTTGACAAGGGTCTGGATTTGGGATCAGGTGATGCTGCAACGGTTGTGTGAAAAACGGTGATAAGCCCCTTTTTCGGTGCAGTCTTCGAACCGTCACTAAATGGGCTGTTGTGTAAAGCCGAGGACCGTCTGTGTATTCTTCTCCTTCTATTTATTTGAACTTATTGGCTGCCCGATTCCAGGGGACTCCATTTCTGCTCCTTTCCTACTCTGGAAAGTGACTTGGAAGTTCAAGAAGGAGGCCTGTCTTTTTTTTTTTCCACGGCTTTTGCTTTTGTTGAACTTTTGGGGTGTGGAACCATGGTTGTGTTACTCATGTTTTGGGTCTCTCTGTGGTGTGCAGACAGCAGTCAACCCTCATCTTTTTTTCTTCTTCTTCTTCTTGCTTTCTATGGTTCTCAGTCTCTCTGCTGTAACTAGTTTGGACTTTTCTGGGGTTTTTTTTTTTTTTGCCTCAGGACGTCATTTTTTTGGGGGGATGGTAAGGATTGAACGTGAGGGAAATTTCTTCCCAGAGCTGTTAATTTTGCCGCCATCTTGGCAAAAGTTACGAGTTGCTTCTCATTGGCCTGGCAGGCAGAGGTAGGCGTGGCTAGGCCCCAGTGCAGCCAATTGGTGCTTGGGAGAGATGCTTGGCACTCTTAAGGCATCGAGTTCTAGAACAGAGAGGCTTTTTCCGCCTCTCCAGATCCCCAACTCTTTTTCTTGGAGGACCGGATGGGTCAAATGAATTAACATGTTGTGAGCCGCCCTGAGTTCTCCGGAATAGGGCGGCATAGAAATTAAATAATAATAATCATAATAATAATAACTGGGGAAAATCTAACTCTGTTCAGGAGTTTTAAGTCCTTGGGGTTTAATTTAATTAATTTAATATTTAATTTAATATTCATATTTATATGCTGCCCTTCTCGGAAGACCCAGGGCGGCTCACAACAAGATACAACAACAATTTTAAAATTAAAATTGCTTGGTTGATAGCATTAGTGGCATTTTAATGAGCATGGAGGACAGGATGCTATTCCCCCCCCCCTTTCATATATTTATTTGGTGGCCTCCTCCAAGGAGATTTGTTCTTTTCTTTGTCCAAGTGGGTTAGAAACAAAATGGTCCCCAGCGGTTGTTTGGAGATGGTTCCTTTTGTTTTCTGTTTTTTAAAAAACCTAGCTCTTCTTTCCTAAAGTAGAGGTTGGCTGCAGTTAGCCGATGCCCTAGTTTTGAGAACTGCAAGAGATCAGACTGCTGAGCAAAGCAAGTTCTCTCACGAGAAAATGAAGAAGAGGGAAGATGAGAACAGTGGCTATCACACAGCCCCAGGGAGGCTGGGGGAGGGGGGTTGTTTCCAAATGGAGGGAATGCCCATCTGTTAACAGCTGTTTGTTTGTTTTTTGTTCTGCATATAACATTAACAGCCAAATAGGTTGCATTAAACCTGCTTTCTTTCTTCTTCTTTTTTTTAACTAGAAATAGCAATAGCACTTAAGACTTTATATGCCACTTAACAGTGCTTTACAGCCCTCTGTAAGCATTTTAAGAGTCAGCCCATGGCCCCCAATAATGGGTCCTCATTTTACCGACCTCGGAAGGATGGAAGGCTGAGTCAACCTGGAGCTGGTGAGATTCAAACTGCCGAGCTGCTGATAGCCGGCAACCAGGAGAAGTAGCCTGCACCACCATGGCTCTTGAAACTCTTGAACACCCAGCAAAAGGAAAATCCTTTTGCTTTTAAGGCATCTCTTCCAACTTAATCTTTCCTAGAAACCTCTGGCAGGTGGCAATGTGTTTCATTTATTTATGAAATTAATACGCTGCCCATATCACTGCCAAGTTGAGTCTTGGGCAGCTTAAAAGACGTAACTGGGCACAAGCAGGTAACAATTTTGACAAGATGCTAACCCAGCGGTTCTCAACCTTTTCCGGGGCTCGACCCCGGCCTGCATCGCGCATGCGCGGCGGCCCGCATCGCAATAGGGAAAAAAATGGCCGACCAAAAAAAATAATAAAAAAATGGCGGACTGCGGTGCTTGGCGACCCCCGTGAAATGGTCGTTCGACCCCAAATGGGGTCGCGACCCACAGGTTGAGAACCGCTGTGCTAACCAATGGCTCACCTACTCATTATTTCACTTGGCTTTTAATTTTTTAATTGCTGGGTCTGCCTTTTTTTTTTCTTTCTTTTTTTTTAAAAGCACCTACATCTCATGACGGTAGATATATCTACCCAGGGTAATGCTGATTTCACACAGTGCCAGGGAAGAAAGAAGTGTAGGCCTTCAATGCTGGGGCCTCTACTGAATGAAACGGTCCCCTTTGATTTTCTAAAACTAGGACATAACCAGCATCTCCAAACCAATGAAACCCGGATGCAAAATGTGAAGGCTGTTAACCTTTGGCAAAGGAATTCTCTTTTAATATATTGTTTTGTGTGATACAGACCCATTTGCTCATAATTATCCCAGGAGTCCTCTTTTTAAAAAAAAAAAATCAAGGAAATGGTTCCTGAACTCAGAACCCCGGCCTCCTTCAAGAAGCAGGGCTGTCGATTCTCTCCTCGGCATGATTCCAGCGGCACAAGGCCTTCCCCTCATCTCTGAATCCCACCCAAAGGTCTGGGATCTCTCTCAGCCACCTTTCGGAGGCTCTTCATGCAGCCTTCCCCAGCGTAAGTGGCAGCGGTTGGTTCTTGCCTGCCTCCATGCCTTCGGCTTTTAGCCACTCCATCTTCTGTCTGTGCTGCTGAACCGCGTCTGCTACCCGGGTATCAATCATGGCTTCTGTCAGGACACCATCCTCCGAGGCGTAGGCTGCAGCCTGGGGAAGTAAAGAGAGATGATGAATCCTAGTTTGAAGTTACAGGTAATCCTCAAGTTGCAACAGTTCATCTAGTGACTGATGGAAGTTGCAACGGCACTGAAAAAGAAGTCACTTATGGCTATTTTTCACACTTACGACCGTTGCAGCATCCCCAGCGTCGCGGGATTTACATTTGGATGCCTGGCAACTGGCTGCCAGAATGATAAAAGGTTCTGGAGACCGGAATCTAAACAACCCTCTGCAAACGTTTTCCACGGTCACGGAAAAGAAACATCTTGCTGGTTCTTAGCGAGACTGCAAAGATGTTGTGGTTCCTTTCCGTCCCACGAAACTCTCATCGCTAGGCTCAGGATGATGGGATAGGTCATCCAAACAGAGTCTTCTGAGCCTTACCTGCCAAGCCACCGCCAGCTGCGAGATCTCCCGCCCAGACATGCCTTCCGTCAGCTTGGCAATTTCCGAGCATTTTTCCCCGTAATCAAACTGGGCCAGTTTTAAGCGCCTGGGTGCAAAAAAAAAAAAACCAAAAAACAACAGATGAATCAGCTACAGTATGAAAACATTTGTCCTCTCTCCCCTTGTTCGTTTTATTTTTAATTTTCCACTCGGTGGGAAATCAGAGCACGCTGGCCGCCATGAGGAAGGAGACAAGACTATCTTTGCCTCTTCAGTTTCTCTTTCACAAGCCCTAGTTTGGGGTTGTGGTCTCCCCGCTTCCTGTTTTCCCATGTGCTTCCTCATTTGGGGTGAAAAATAACTTTGCACAGGCAACCCAGTGTCAGAGGCAAAGAATCAGGATTTGTTAGGTTGCATTAAAGGTGATTATTCAAGTCTATCTGGTTAGCATTACACTGGTGCCAGGTAAGAATCAATGGAGTGCAGGAGGGGCTGGGCTTGGAGGCCTGTGGGAACGCAGTGACCCTAAGCTGGTGACACGCTTCACTCCGCCCCTGCCAGCTCTGCCTGCGCCTCTTCTGCACCCAGGTGTGTACCGAAAGTCCTCCATTTACAACAGTTCACTTAATGACTGAAGTTACAATGGCACTGAAAAAAAGTGACTTATGACTTTCCCCCCACGCTTACGACCGCTGCAGCATAGCCCCATCCATGGTCACACCATCAAAATTGGGACGCTGAGCAATTGGTTCATATGTATGACGGTTGCAGCGTCCCGGCATGCTTTTGCGACCTCCTGCAACTGCAGCGATTTCACTTAACAAGTCTAGCCAAGAAGGTCGTAAAATGGGGTCGTTAAGTGGAGGACTACTTGTACTAGAATCAGCAGTGAACTTGGAAATGACCGACCCAACCTGCAGTCTCCTTTTGTGGCTCCCGGCCCCTACCACGTCTCTTACGATTAGCAACCAGGAAGGATATGGGGATCTGTACTAACTGTCTGCCCTCGGTGGCCGGCTGGAGAATGTGCTTGTCGAAGTACATTCGGACCAATCTCTCCCGCTCTTCTAAACGTGGCAGCTGGAAGTGGACCATCTCATCAATCCGGTCGTTGATGGCCCAATCAAACTGCTCCGGCTGGTTGCTCGCTAAAACCAGCATGAACCTGAAAGGTAAGAGCAAGGCGTGAGAGAGGCAGGGAGGAAGGGCAAAATTGGACACACTATTCCAAGCGTGGTCTCATCAGAAAGGAGTACTATCACCTTATGGGAATCTTGAAACTATCCCTCTGGGGCAGCGGTTCTCAACCTTTCCCGGGGCGCGACCCCGGCCCGCGCCACGCAAGTGCGGCGCGACCCCGGCCCGCATCGCAAAGGAAAAAAAAATGGACAAAAAAAATGGCCGACCAAAAAAAAAAAATGGCGGGCCCGCATTGCGCATGCGCGGCGGCCCGCATCGCAAAGGGGAAAAAAATGGCGGACCCCCCCAAAAAAGGCCGACAAAAAAAATAATAAATGGCGGGCCCGCATCGCAAAGGGGGAAAAAATGGCGGACCAAAAAATAAAAAAATGGCGGTGTTTGGCGACCCCCATGAAATGGTCGTTCGACCCCAAATGGGACCGCGACCCACAGGTTGAGAACCGCTGCTCTGGGGGATGCAAGGTAGGCGGGCATCATACTTCCCTTAATGGCAGGAAGCTGAGGCACATCCCGTCCTTTGATTTTATGGCTGTTCTCTCGTGTCTCAATTCCCCCGGCTGTTTGACAATGGCGCCGTTGTTCTGTTTGTGTGTGTGTGTTTTTTTTTTAAGGCTGTTGCTGACAATGCTTTTGGCTTAATGGCACATTATGAATCGAAATGGGTTTTCGGATGGCAAAGATTGCAGCAGCAGCAGGCAGTACTATCATCTGCGATGATTCAGCACTTTTGGGGATAATTGCAATTTAACATTCAATTCCTAGGGGCTCCTTTTAGAGACCTACCCCTAGGGCAGTGTTTCTCAACCTTGGCAACTTTACGATGTGTGGACTTCAACTCCCAGAATTCTCCAGCTAGCATTGCTAGCTAGAGAATTTTGGGAGTTGAAGTCCACACATCGTGAAGTTGCCCAGGTTGAGAAACACTGCCCTAGGATGAAGGTTATGGCTCCCGCTGGCCTTTCCCAGACAGTTAAACGGGACAATTTAACCCGTTATGGACATGTGGTTTTTTCCAACTACTGATCAAGATTCCCCTTTACGCCGTTGTTTTCCTCTTAAGAACTCTCCGAGGTTGGCAACTGGCATCCTGGATGGAGGGTGGGTACCAAACCTATCCTGCTTGTTTTAAATGAAAACCCAAACTCTTAAGAGGAGTTGTATGATTAATAATAATAAAAAAAAGCAGGCAGCGTGAACACATAGGGACAATGCTGGAGTTTTAAAGAATTATAATATTATTTTAAGTATCCTTTTCTGCCATGTCTCGTAGGAGATCTGTTGCAAACTTTGGATCATTTAACAGCTCAGAAAATAGTTCAACTAAATTTATATGCTGCCCATCTTACTATCTAGTGACTTTTGGGTTTAGATGTACATACAGAGCTGTAAGTCAAGAGTCTAATTTGGGCCTCTGGTGGCAAGCAGGATCAGCACTTCTTGGAATCTTCTCCGGGAATAACTTAAGCTGTCTCTAGCAAGAGCTGTCCATCTGCGCTGGAGTCCCAAGCTCCATGATTCCCAGCCAGTGGGACTGATTAAAATCCTGCAAGCCTTTGGTACTAAAGAAGCAAAGGCAGGGTGGCCATTATAGAAGCTGTAGTGGATCCCAGTGAGTGGACAAGGTGACCTTTACGGTCACTTCACCCTCTAGGATTCTGGGATACATTTGTGGGTCGTCTACATCTGGTTTAAGGCAGATCTCTCTCTAATTCTCTGCATCCTCTTGGAGAGATCAACCCAACAAAGCAGACTTAATTCTGGTTATACAGCAACTGAACTGATCTTCTAGAAGGCTAGTAAGGGGGAATTCTGGGAGTTGAAGTCCAGACATGTTCAAGCTGTCAAGATTGAGAAGCACCGCTTAGAAGCCCCCTCCATTACTCGATGGCGCTGGGAACTCTCTTACTTGCTGCTGTGCTGTCCTGTCCTATGAAGGAAAGCATTGAGCGTCGCTCGTAGGTCCTCGCTGATTTTTTCCTGCCAGAAGGAAACTCAGGGGTCAAAGTTGAGAAACACCAATCGATCCAAATTAAATCCAATCCCTGCAAGTATACAGTATCTCCCTGCTCCTCGTTTTTACTTTCTATAGTTTCCAAGCCTGTGAGGATGTCAGATGATTTAAAAACAAAAACAAAAAAAACCGCGCTGATGCTACCTAGTTGAGTAATGAAACATCTGCAAAAAAAAGCCCAGACAGCAGCAAGGATTCCTCATTTCAACCCTCAGCTACGAATATTCTCCTTTTTTTTTAAAAAAAATACTGCTTTCTAGAACCTTATTCGCACCGTTAAATATATTTGAAGGTTTCAATTGTGTCCCCCACCCCCCACACTTTCCCTTCTAGGCTTTATATATTCAATTCTTCCAATCTCTCCTGATATGAGTTCCTGGCTCTCTTCTCGTGATCTCCCCATTTACTCCTGGACTCGAAAAACCAACTTGAGCCATTTGGAGCCCCTTAATGACGCTAGGCGGAAGGAGTGGGGGCGCTTTTGCAAACTGCAATGGATTATTAACTAGCGGGCTCGCTAATCAAATTAAAATGAGAAGGCTTTTGACCAACCCAGCCCATATCCAGGAATGAGCATACGGATGGGAGAAAGAGGACACTTACCGTTGCTCTTTTCCGCAGGAATGCATCAGCTTCATCCACAAAGAGCAAGAGGCTGGAAAGGGAAAGTATTATACGCTAAAAATAACAAAGCCCACAGCAAGGAGCTGAAGGTTTTGTCTGGAAAGCTTCCTGGGTATAGATAAATTTGGGTGTCTAGTTTCAGCTGGGAAACGAGGAATTTAGCCATCAGCAGACCCATAGAAATAAAACATTTACACACCATTAAAAGAGGCAATAAAACAGCTAAGAAGGAAACAAGACCACAGCACTTCCTCTCCAGCCACCAACACCCAGATAAACCGGTGTTAACACCAGACAATCAAGCAGAAAACAATCCCCTAATCAAGGAATCATCAAGGAGAAAAACCACACCCCCACGAACACTGGCAAAGCAAGCTATTGTATACAATCAGGAAGCAGACCCCACACTCATTCATACAAGCGATGTTATCTAGTTGGGTAGTAAGACGTCTGCAAGCATCTAAGTAGTAAGACGTCTGCCACATACTTCCCTACGACCGGTGAGAGCGCACAAGGTCGGCCTCCTCCGGGTCCCGTCAGCGAAACAATGTCGGCTGGCGGGCCCTAGGGGGAGGGCCTTCTCTGTTGTGGCGCCCGCCCTCTGGAACCAACTGCCTCCTGAAGTCCGCGTTTCTCCCACGCTCCTGGCCTTCCGTAAAAACCTTAAAACTTACTTCTGCTGGCAAGCCTGGGGATGATTGTGGATTGAATGGTGAACATGAGTGGGTGTTGGTTTGTTTTTAGAGATTTTGTTTGGACTTGTATTAAAATTGATGTTTTATATACATGTTGTTAGCCGCTCCGAGTCTCCGGAGAGGAGCGGCATACAAGCCCGAATAAAATAAATAAATAAAATAATAAATAAACTCAGAGCACTAGGAACTCCACAATTACAACTCCACAGTTACATATATTCTCTTCTCCTCAGACCTTAATTAGCTTGAGAGCTGATCGCTTGCTACTATATCATGCAAAGAAATTTTTTTTCCATTTCTTTTTTTAATCTGGGAATTATACATGTTCACAGGCCTGAAGCCATATCCTTCAGCTTGCCTCCAAATATGAGACTGTTAAACAAGATCACACCTGCTTTAGGATTACTTTAGAAAGCAGTGGGTTTTTCTCAAGGGAGGGAAAAGATCTGCTGCCCTCATGAGCACAAAAGCTCCCGATATCCATCCCGAAGCCAACTTACCCTCTCCGACTTGTGTTAGCCCAGTCAAAGACCTTGTGCATGGCAGTCACGCCTTCACGCCCCATAGGGGCGACATCGCCACCCGTCATGATGGCATAATCCATGCCAGAATGCATGGCTAATTTCTAGAAAGGGAAAAGAGAGTTTGAGAACAAAGGTTGACTTGGTGAAAGTCATAAGTATTTCAGAGCATCTAGTATGAAAACCCACTGTGGACTTTTGGTGACCACCCCCCCCAGAATGAACTTAATGATTTGTGGGTTTAAGGACCACATTAGATAAATTATGGAAAGGTAATGTGATGTAACTTTGTGAGAGGGGTTAAACCGTAACTGTAGTTATTACTGCTGTGAAGAAGTTCAGAAGCTAGAAAATCGATCCCACATGTGTTGAGGGGGGAAAAAGGACGGGACAAGATTTGTCTGAAATAGTAGATCCCCAAAGCCGGAAACATTGCAGACCTCCACGGTTCCTTTCAATTCTCTTTCTCTTAGATTAGCACAACCAGGTCAGTAACCCTCTTTTGACAGAACAATGACAAAACTGGGATGCTACCTTGGCAAAAAGAGTCTTTCCTGTCCCTGGAGGTCCATACATGAGGATATTCCGATACAGGCTTCTGTTATTCCTTGTGTTCCGGGTCGCAATGGCTATGTCTCGCACCCGCTCCTCCAGCTTTGGCTGCAAAGAAAGGGACACAACACCCCGCAAACAACAGTAAGGTTCAGGGCAGGTGAAAAGTTCAGTCCTGGGTATTTCCTGATCCTGCACCGAGTTTTCAAAATGGCCAATCTTTTTTTTTTTTAAACCCTCATTAAAGCAGCCGTTATTCACAGATCTTTTGGTCACAGGCACGTACACAGAGCTACATTGGGCTAGCGATTAAGGCAGCGGTTCTCAACCTGTGGGTCGCGACCCCATTTGGGGTCGAACGACCATTTCACGGGGGTCGCCAAACAATGCAGGCCGCCATTTTTTCCCCTTTTCCCCTTGGCCGGCGCAGGGGGCAGCGCTGCGCATGTGCAGGGTAGTACCGTGCATGCGCGATGGGGGCCGTCGCGCCGTGCATGCGTGATGCGGGCCGTCGCGCCGCGCATGCGCAGTGCAGGTCGGGGTCGCAGCCTGAAAAAGGTTGAGAACCGCTGGATTAAGGCATCAGGCTAGAAAGCAAGATACCGTGAGTTCAAGTCCTGCCTTAGCCACGAAAGCCAGTTGGATGACTTTGGGCCAGCCACTCTCTTTCTCAACAGGGTTGTTGTTCGAAGTAGGAGGAAGGTGGTGTGCTGGATAGGTTAGCCCCACCTTGAGCTATTTGCAAAAAATAATAAAATAAATAACTAAAGAGGATGGAGTTTTGATCATGTGGTTGATAGTTTTGACCTGCAATTAATGAATATACCCAATGCCAGTGTCTCCATTCTGGTATTGTCATCAAAGGGAATTGTTAACACTCACATTGAGGACGACCCCTTCTAAAGCGTCCTGAGCCTTGCTGGTCAGTCGCCTCCCAACCTAGAAAACCAAGCAGACAGGAGAGGTTATCCTAGTCTAGTGAGAAGGCGGGGATAATCTGAATGTCAACGCTGCAAATATTGTATGTTCTTCTTTGACAATGTGCAGAACACTCTGGTATTTTTGGAGTTAATACAGAGCAGAAGAGGGTGGGGGCAAAACGCGGGGAAAGAAAGAGGAAGGAAACCTTTGACCTTCACACTAATTGGATAATGTGACATATGGCAGCTAATTTAGGGAGGGAACATGCTGATAATTGAACTGCTCAGAGGAAGAGAACTTAGATCTTAGCATCAACTTCGTTGTGCCTGTGCCGACATTTTGAACCAATAAAAGACTTTTAGGGAAATCAATGCCTGGAAGTTCTTTGAAGTGTTTCATTAGCCGGAACCGTAACACTGAAACACAGGCATGTCTGAGCTGTTAAGAGACAATAAAAGGACAACTGATAAAGGGGAAGATATGAGAAAGAGACTCCAAGCAATCCCACCTTAATTCTGCCTGATGGGCTGAGAGAAATTCTAGCAAGCCATCAGCCCTTCAAAGGAGACCAAACTTGGAAACCAAAGACACACAAGCGAATGCTGTTTTTATTGTAAGTTTAAAGTAGCCAAACCTTGCAAGTCTGAATGGTCTTAGACGATTATTCCTTCTACTCATTACAACGGGCTTTTAACATTACATAAGAACCTAAGAAGAGCCCTGCTGAATCAGGCCAAAGCCCATCGAGTCCAGCATTCTGTGTCCCACAGTGGCCCACCAATTGTACATGGGGATCCTGAGCAGAAAGAGAAGGCAAAACCCCCCCTTTCCCTTGACCCCCAACAAATGGGACTCAAGGGAATCCTGCCTGCCTCAACCAACATAGAGGCGGCACATGGACATCCGTTTTAATAACCACCGATACACTTTGCATCCATGAATCTATCTAGCCCTGCCTTGAAGCTGTCACGGCTGACAGCTGTCACGACCCCTTCTGGAAGTGAATTCCATAAATCAACGACCCTCTGGGTGAAGAAATAGTTCCCTTTATTTGTCCTCACTTTCTTAGCTACGAGCTTTAGGGAGTGCCCCCTTGTCCTGGTATTGTGTGATAGAGAGAAGAACATTCCATTCTCACACCCAGTAAAGTGGCCTGTCTAGAATGCGGTGTTTCCTCACCCGGCCTATCTCAAAGGCGGAAAGTTTTACCTGGATGGGGTGCTTGACCGCTTCAAGGAGTGTGATGCGGGAGGTTTCCCGCACCAAGGAGGGCTTACCCAGCCGAGCTTCGATATACCGCCCAGCCACGGCGGTGGCATTTTTGGCACTGTAGATGCCGACGGCCAGCAGACTCAGCCCTGCCACCTGCCGCAAATCAGAAGTGTTGCTTTCAGATCTTTTTTTTTTTTCCAATCACGCGTATAATTCTAACCACGCGAGGATTTTTTAAGGAACACTCTAAATTTGATACGTGGCTTACCGTGGCTGTTACTTTATCCCAGTCAGTGACAAAGGCACGGAAACCTTCCCCCAAAAGAGTCCCAGCTGTCCTAAAGAGGAAAAAAAACAGCAACCCTTTTTAAACGTGGCGTATCCTGACATCAATTTGCAAACCGGTAACCGGATAACGTTACTGTGTTTATTTGCGAAGGGTTACGATTTCCAAGAATGGAACTGATTTTTGTTTCCTTTTGCTCCCTCTCCACGTTCTCTTTTCTCTTTGAGTAATACTTTTATACAGCAAGATTGAAAGTTCAGACTGCTCAGTTCATAGCGACCAACCCCCCCCCCCACGAAATTATATTTATCTATATTAGATTATTTTAACAAGGGAAAAATTGAAACCTCTGAGTTAAGCGCCCAAATCTCCACTATTTGGGTGTAACACCAATAGAAAAGTGAAGAAAAATCTATTAAAAATATTAGTTTTTTAACTCCCCCTTTGTTGTATCCCAATATTAATAGGCATTTAAAATTTGCTGAAGTGCCTCTGATTTCAATTCTTTAGTCAGTTTTTTCCCTTAAAAACCGTACCCTAAATGCTTATATTGTTGCAAATACGAACTGTCCATTTTGCCACCGCTGCCTAGCCTTCCACAAACCTGCCCGTTTTCACGCTTCTAAGCAAACGTACTTGAGGGAATCCAAAACAGTCTGGCGGTGCTCGGCGGCTTTTAGCCGGATTTGTTCCCGGATGAGATCCGCGTTCTCTCGCTCCGCCCTGGCGCGAGCCTGGGCTTCCGCCTCGATCCGCAGCATCTCGTTCTTATGTCGCAGCTCCATCTCGCGCTCCACCGTCGCTATGAAGGAAACCGAGAACTTAAATCAACGGAAAAATAGTCCGTTGGGATCGCAACGGCCTTCGGAATTTCACCAGCCGATACAGCTACTGGCGAAGGATTGTGAGAGTCTGGGGGAAGATGGGCATCGTAGTTCAACCTCCTTATCCAAAGACCGCTTAGGTGGAGTGTTGTTCTTTCATGCTGGGGGCGGAGCAGGGGATTTGCTCCTCCCACCCAGAAATGAGAAGCTACAGAAAGCTGCCTCTGCATGCTGGCTGAGGAATTCTGGGAATTCTTTTCTCTATCACACAATACCAGGACAAGAGGGCACTCCCTAAAGCTCATAGCTAAGAAAGTGAGGACAAATAAAGGGAAATATTTCTTCACCCAGAGGGTCGTTGATTTATGGAATTCACTTCCTGAAGGGGTCGTGCCAGCTGTCAGCCTTGACAGCTTCAAGGCAGGGCTAGATAGATTCATGGAGGCCAAGTGTATCGGTGGTTATTAAAACGGATGTCCATGTGCCGCCTCTATGTTGGTTGAGGCAGGCAGGATTCCCTTGAGTCCCATTTGTTGGGGGTCAAGGGAAAGGGAGGGTTTGGCCTTCTCTTTCTGCTCAAGATCCCCATGTACAATTGGTGGGCCACTGGGTGACACGGAATGCTGGACTCGATGGGCTTTGGCCTGATTCAGCAGGGCTCTTCTTGGGTTCTTAATTGAAGTCCACACCTCCTAAAGATGCCAAGGCTGATGTAGCAGATCAGAGGGAGGGGAAACACCCATTTTTACCTCCGAATTTCCCTTTCTTAAAAATCTACCCACCATCCCCGTACTTCCCGGTTATTTTCTTCCAATTTATCCTGTTCCTTGGGGATTCTTCCCCCCTCCCTTTAATATTTTCTCCAGTCTCCCTTCTGCATCTCAACTCTAAAGGTCTTTTGGGAGACCCAAAGCCCCCCAAATCTGTCCCTTTGCCACCGTCCCCTACCTCTCCTCATGGCTTCCTGCTTTGAAACCGATTCTTCTTGCTTTCTTAAGTTCTCTTCGTTAAGGAGTTGCTGGGGGAGAAGAACAGAATTCAGTCTGCAGACCACTGGGCTTAAAATAACTTTCTCCTTGGTTTCTATTCCCCTTACACACAGCAGCAGTACATTTTCTAATGTCCAACTACTGGATATATGTCCTCCCCACCTTGTTTACATTGCAGGCCATCGCCTCCCTTTCCTTCCCTCCCTTCCCTACCAAAAGGTTCTTAACTAACCCAGACTCGGGATCCGTGCAAGCAGCATTTAATTTTATTTATTTATTTATTTATTTTATTTGGGTTTGTATGCCGCGCCTTTCCGGAGACTCGGAGCGGCTAACAACATATAAACAACAAAAAAGTACAATATAAAAAACCCAAACAAAGCTATCTAAAAAGTCAATAAAAAACACATTCAATACAACAATCAACTACAATCATCCCCAGGCCTGCCGGCAAAGATGAGTTTTTAAATTTTTCTGGAAGGCCGGAGAAACGTGGACTTCAGGAGGTAGTTGGTTCCAGAGGGCGGGGGCCACAACAGAGAAGGCCCTCCCCCTAGGGCCCGCCAGACGACATTGTTTCGCTGACGGGACCCGGAGGAGGCCGACCCTGTGCGCTCTCACCGGTCGTAGGGAAGTATGTGGCAGAAGGCGGTCCCGTAAGTATCCTGGTCCCATTCCATGAAGGGCTTTATAGGTGATAACCAACACCTTGAATTGGGCTCGGAGACCGATAGGCAACCAATGCACCATGCGGAGGGTTGGTGAAATGTGGGCACAACGCGGAAGGCCCACAACTGCTCGCGCAGCTGCATTTTGCACTAATTGTAGTCTCCGAACACTCTTCAAGGGTAGCCCCATGTAGAGAGCGTTGCAGTAGTCGACCCTCGAGGTGACAAGGGCACGTGTGACTGTGAGGAGCGACTCCCGATCCAAGTAAGGACGCAACTGGTGCACCAGGCGAACCTGGGCAAATGCCCCCCTCGCCACTGCATTCCTATTTATTAAGTCATTTTTAACCTTTAACCCGCTGCCCCACCCCACGGATGTGCCAAGCAGTAGATGGTTCCCCCTCTGTGATCTCAATCTTCCCTCCCCGCATTTAAGGAAGAAACAGAACCCACCTGCTGTCGTAACTGGTCCTCGTAACGTTGCCGAGCTAATTTGTCCTGATACTGGGCTCTCTTTAAGATTAAAAACAGACAGAGGAGAAACTGAGTGACATTTAAGAGGAAAGCGAGAAGAAGGTCTTAAGAGTTAAAAGTCTTAGACAGGGAAGACTGAACCCCACTCGAGCTGAATTTAACCTTGAAACAATCCATTTCCCTGATATATGTTATGGAGGATTGAACCTGAACATAACATAAGAAGAGCCCTGCTGAATCAGGCCAAAGCCCATCGAGTCCAGCATTCTGTGTCACACAGTGGCCCACCAATTGTACATGGGGATCTTGAGCAGAAAGAGAAGGCCAAACCCTCCCTTTCCCTTGACCCCAACAAATGGGACTCAAGGGAATCCTGCCTGCCTCAACCAACATAGAGGCGGCACATGGACATCCGTTTTAATAACCACCGATACACTTTGCATCCATGAATCTGTCTAGCCCTGCCTTGAAGCTATCAAGACTGACAGCTGTCACGACCCCTTCTGGAAGTGAATTCCATAAATCAACGACCCTCTGGGTGAAGAAATATTTCCCTTTATTTGTCCTCACTTTCTTAGCTATGAGCTTTAGGGAGTGCCCCCTTGTCCTGGTATTGTGTGATAGAGAAAAGAATTTTTCTCTATCCACCTTTTCTATCCCATGCATGATTTTATACACTTCGATCAAGTCACCCCTTAAACGCCGTCTTTCAAGGCTGAAGAGACCAAGGCGTTGCAATCTGGTTTCATAAGGGAGGCGCTCCATTTCCTTGATCGTTCTTGTTGCCCTTTTTTGCACCTTTTCCAGTTCCATTATATCCTTCTTGAGGTGCGGTTACCGGAGTACTGAGTACCTGGGATGGCTTCCCTGCAAAACAGCAGCTATGCGGCTCGGTTGTGGGGGGACGACCATGGTTAATAGTAATGGATATTAGGTCAATTCTTCCTTCCCCCAGTTGGACTTGCTAATTAAATTTAAGGTCACTGGGGGAAGCCGATCTGCTTGGGTAAACCTCTGCAGATGTAGAGGAGTGGCAGAAGCCGGGGCTGGAGTTAAAAGAGGGATCAGTCTAGAATCTTTTGGTAGCCACAAGCAATCCCCTTGGATTCCATTGATCCCCATCTAACTCTAACCAAGTGCTGACCATTGAGAATGTTCCTGTGCACAGGCATGAGTAGCGACAAATCAGTATAATTGGACCTTCACGTGTGGACCTGATCTTTCATGCCTGGCAGGTTTCAAGCATTTGATGGGAAAAAAAGGGAGAGCTCGCTTCCAAGCATTGGGTTTTAGCCCGAAGCGTTTTAAAATTCAACAGAGGATTCCAAGGATGCTCTGACAAGTGACCGGACAAGTGAAGCGGTCCCTGTTAAGTCATTTTGCTCTACACAGACAGTAAGAGAGCTGCCAGGGGTTCAGGAGTGGGGATCCTACTCATACCAAGTGTGAAATACAGCTTTGGGTAGAGCACTTTATTCATCTGGTCATCTTAACTTTACGTGGTCCAGTAAATAGTAAACTAGCATGTTACCGCCTGTTGTTGCCTCGTCTCTTCATTAAGAGTTTTTCTCCTCTCTTCTGCTTGTATCCGGACTTGTTCGTTCTTCAACTGTTCTACGGCAGCTTCGTATTCCTAAGGACAAGGAGAAAAATTAGTCAAGAAGAACCTGCGAGAAGATATGTTCATCTCCAGCTTTTTCATGCAAGAAATTCTGTTAAGTTCCCCAACTGAAAAGAAAAAAAAAAAAGCTGCCTCTTTAATCTAAAGGCACGGACTTGAATCATGGCGATCTTAAAAGTGCCTTAGGGAAAATTTGATCTAATAATAGCAACTTGCAACATCAAGATGAGAATTTTTACAAATAACAGAGTAAGAGAATTGGAAGGGACCCTGGAGGTCTTCTAGTCCAACCTTCTGATTGAGCAAGAAATCCTGTACCATTTCAGACAAATGTTTGTCCAATCTCTTCTTTAAAGCCTCCATGGAGCACCCACAGCTTCTGGAGGCAAGATGTTCCTCTGGTTAATTGTTCTCAATGTTAGGAAATTTCCCCTAGCTGCTTCTCTCCTTTATTAGTTTCCATCCATTCTTCTTCTCCTGTCTTCAGATGCTTTGGAGAACAGATGGACCCCCCACTTCTCTATGGCAGCCCCTGAAATATTGGAACACTGCTATGATGTCTCCCCTAGTCCATCTTTTGACTAGACTAGCCATACCCAATTCTCGCAATCGTTCTTCATACGTTTTAGTTTCCAGGCTCCTAATCATTATTGCTGCTCTTCTCTGCATTCTTTCTAGAGTCCCATCATCAAATATGGGGAACGATCCAGCAAAACGGAGGGGGGGAGAAGGGGAATCAACTGATTAATAGCACAGCCTGAACTGTTATGTTTTGCTCACCTTTAATTTAGACTGCTGCTCCAGCTGTAGTGTCTGTTCCTGTAGCTGAGCTAAGCCTAGGGCCTCTTTGGCGTGTCCTGAAAAGAAAATATTGCCCATCAGTTGTTTTCCATCATTAAAAAAAAATGATAATTCTTACAAACCACTCCACCTAACAGTGATTTTGTCCATGATTCATTTGTTGCAATTCTGGTTGCCCAATGGTTAAACTGGATGCAGGTAAGCTCTGCTGCAAATTAGACAACGTTGTCCGAACCAGAGATTCTGGCTTGTGCATTGTAGAAGGAAGAGAAATAATAAAACTGTTGTTTAAAAAAAAACAAACTTAAAAGAATGCTCTGTTCTGGTTTAAATTTCGGCTGCTCCTAAAAATACATTGAGTTAAAAACTCTTTTGGCCAGCCCTTCCTGGCTTTGCTTTCAGGGGCAAAAGCCACACTAGAAGCTGCTGGAAGAAAAATCACATGGGAGCTAGGTCAAAGGTCATTGGTGCCTGGGTGGCTCCAAGCAAGGAGACAAGGAGACTGGTCTGTGTGCGGATTCTGCATGGTGGTCAATGATAAGATCTGATTCTGGTCCAAGCATTGAAATGGCTTCAAAGCCACCAATGTCACTTCCCAGGAGGAGATCCTGGCAAGGGCTTCAGATTCAAATAGTCTTCGACTTACAACAGTTCACTTAGTAACCGAAACAAAGGACCTAGGGTGAATTTTTTCACACGCGCCGTGGTCATGTGATCGAAGTTCGGGGGCGCTAGGCTCATATTTACGACGGTTGCCGTGTCCCAGGGTCACGTGATTCCCCCCTTTTGTGACCTTCTGACAAGCAAAGTCAAGGGGGGGGCAAGCCGGGTTCACTTAACGACCGTCTTGCTAATTTAACAAGTGCAGTGATTCGCTGAACAAACGAATTGGCAAGAAAGGTCGCAAAACTCGCTTAGCCAACCGCCTCGCATAGCAACACACACTTTGGCCTCTAACGTGACCGTAAGTCGAGGACTACCTTGTCGTCCGCCGTTCAAAATTCAGAATCAGACTAGAGCTGGAAGGGACCTTGGAGGTCGTCTAGTCCAGCCCCCTACTCAACCAGCCCCACTGAAGATCCACTGAGCTTCTCCTCGGGGCTAGACCCCCCCGAAAGCTTTCCTCGGGACTAGATCCAGGTGGGGGTTCCTAGCCAACCTGTTAATCTAGCCAGGGGATCCAGAGGATCTCCTCCCAGCAGGGGATCCAGGCAAGAGATCCCGCTCCCCCCCCCGCCGCCGCCGCGCCCCCCGCCCCGACTCACGGGAAGCGTCGAGCTCTCGGGCGGCCTTGGCAGCGCGCTCCAGGCCGGTGGGATCGAAGTTGCTCCATTTGTCCTTGGGGCGGCTCCCCTCGCCCGTCCCCTCTTTCGGTCCCCCGCCGGGCGGAGGCGGCAGCGGAGGTAGCCCGGCTCCGGAGCCCGCGTCCCCGCCGCCGCCGCCGCCGCCGCCGCCGCGGTTCAACCCGAAGAGCCACGACATGTTCCCTCACAGGCGCAGCCCAACCGGCAAGCTGCGAATCCCCCTCCACACATACACGTGGACCCGCGCCGCCGGTTCTGCGCAGGCGCCGCCCCGCCTCTTCCGCCCTCCGCCGCTGCTCATTGGCGGACAGCTCAGCGGAGCCATAGAGTCGCGCTGTCGTAGAGGGCAGAGCGAGCAAATAGCCTCCCTTTCCTTCTTCCCGCCCCCACCTCCGTCACGTGCGGGAAGAGGGTAGCGATCGCGGAAAAAAAACAAAAAACCAAAAAAAAGAGGCGGGAACTCCGGTTCGATGGGGATAGAAAAAAAAGAAAGAAAGAAAACGAGGGAGGGACGGTGTGCGAAAAGGGCCAATCTTAGTCGTCCAGCGCAGTCGTCCAGGAGGCGGCCCTTTCACCCTAGCAACGGGGGATGTTGAGAGGCCGTCGCTAAGGGAGACTGAGGGGATGCCTCAGGTAGGCCGCGCATGGCGGAGGCGGCCGCTTTGCGAGTGCGAGGCCACGGGGCTTCCCTCAGGTAACTGGACTTTTGGAGGGAATTCGGGAGAGGACCACCGTGGAGGTTTTCTGAGGAGATTCCCTGCTGGGGGTGGGTGGGGGGGTGGCTGGGCAGGATGGGAGTTGTAGTCCCTCCGGCCCGGAAGGCCTTGAAGGCGAGGGAGGATGGAGCCCTGTCAGAGAGAGGTGGGCTTCCAAGCCCCATTCCCTCCAGCCAGCCAGCCAGCCACCCACCCACCTCCCTCCGTGCCCATGCTGGCTGGGAATGATGGAGGTGGCAGTCCTGGCCCTGGAAAGAGAGGGTGCATTTTAATGCAATTGTTTTATTTTACTTAGACATTTCTCAACCACTCCAGTATAAATACTTGGGTCATTCCCAAAGTTGTGGTATACTGGAGGAACTGGGCGCCTCAGATTTTCTTTATTTCTTTATTAAAACAGTTTTATATGACCGCCCATGTGAGCATTTTTTATTTTTTTTTGCACTCAGGGCCTTTCTCAGCCTTGTGAGAGGAAAAAAAAAGCTGTTCTCGGTCCTACTTGGTTGCTACCAGCATAAAAATGCTTATTTAAAAAAAAGAAAAAAGAAGGCCCCAGCTATGTCTTTGGGGTGAGCTAAGATAAGGAAAAAACATGTCAGAATATTCATAAAATATATGGAGACAGGTGTTGTTTCTGGATTAAGTTTAACAGCCAACATTAAAGTGATGTCATGTTGTTCTTTCTTTTTCTAGAGAGGCCTCAAAGGAGCTCCTTGGCAACAGCCAAAAAACCAACACAACCCACAACATTGACTTTCTAAACGGAGGGAGGCGCCCGGCTCTTCATGGGAGCGAGCAGAGAAAATCATTGTTGTTTGAGGAAGAAAATGGTAAGAGTGCTGAGTGGACCCAGGTTCGAAGCCTCGTAGTTCCGGGGAGTATGCAGAGTGACTTTGAATGGCCTGCTGTCTCTCAGCCTCAGGAAGACCACGGGGTCTGTAAGGTGGGGGAGTATTTCAAAACAAGTGTCCACCATTTTGCTTGTTTTGATCTTCTTTGGACTATACAGGTAGTCCTCACCTTATGACCACAATTGAGCCCCACATTACTGTTGCTAAGTGAAACATTTGTAAGTTAATTTTTCCCCATTTACGACCTTTCTTGCCACAGTTGTAAAGTGAATCACTGCAGTTGTTAAGTTATTAACATGCTTTTTTCCCTACTGACTTTGCCGTAGGGATGCTGCAACGGTGGTGTGAAAAGTGGTCATAAGTCCATTTTTTCAGTGCCATTGTAACTTCGACTGGTCACTAAGTGAATGGCTACAAGTCAAGGACTACCAGTATTCCTGAAAATCCTGAAGTCCTCAAAAGAAAACTGTTTCTCTCTCCCTCTGCACAGTCAGTGGTGACATTTTGGCTGCTTCCAGATCCACATTTATTTCTCAGTATTGGAAAAAAAAGAGGGAATGATATAAACGCATAAGAAATCGACACAGTGTCTCCTTAAAAGCGAGGCAACAAAGAATAATAATTGGCTGTCATTTTGATTGAAATTTGGTAGTCTTCATTGTGGGCCAGTTCATATTTTCGGTCTTCTAACTGCATGGATTTCCCCCCCCCCCTCTTCTCTCATCCCACTCTGTGACAGGGATCTCCACCATTGAAGACTTGGAAGAAAGCTTACGAAAACTGAAGGTTCAGGTGGACAGCTTAGCCTCCAGTCTCACTGTCCATCCAGATCGAGATGACACTTCTGCTCTTGAACATGTGGCTGACCCAGGTCCCTTAAGTTCCAAGTGGCATCCATCAGGGCCACCCACTGAGACTGAATGCTTACTGAAACCAAAGCATCTTGCGAGACCATTAGGGAACAACTTGAATTTGATGGATTGGGCTATTCCAACCTTAAATTCATCCCTACCGAATGAAAATTTAGGATTATTTGGCACTGTGAATCAGAACTCTCCCCTCTTGGGAGATCTTGCTGTCCCTTTGAAACTTGGAGCCCCTCACGTGATTGGCGTGAAGTCTTTGCTGCCCCCCACGATTCCAGTCCGAGCTTGCTTGCCAGAAAGATCCTCTTTCGCGTTCCGCAGAGGCCGTTCACTTAGTCATTCTGAGGTTACTCGCTCCTGCTCCTTCTCTCCGGATGCCAAACGCCCGCGCTGGCTCCGATCACGCTCTCAGTCTCCGAGGCCTGTCTGGAGACCCACCTCGGCTAAGGCTAATGCCTGTGCTCAGCCTCCGCCTCAGCTGGGGAAGCCCAGGGGAGTCAGGAAGAAAAGCATATCAAGCAGACAATCACGATTGAGGTTCTTCAGGCCAGGAACATTAGCATCGAAATCCTGGACTTCCACTAAGGCAGTTGGACAGAGGACACCGAGGGAGTCTTGGAGTTCTTACAGTTTGGCTTCTCCGGTGATCTCCTCGCCCACGGCAGAGGAGATCAACAAACGGTAAGAAGTGGCCTCTAGGCCTCTTAACAGGCTTGACTCTGAAATCAGAATTGAGAACTAGTGAGGAACATCTGGCTTCATAGTATGCGGTAGCTTTGTTACCATACCCTGAAGGAGCAGTTGCCTGGGATGGGAGTGATAATAAAAATTGAGCCTCAGCTGAGCTCAAGAGATTATCTGAGAAAGCAACCAACTTCAAAGAGCTCAAGAGAGGGAACAAGCCTGAGATTAATGTTTCTTATTATTTCATGCCCCCAATTTTGTTTTGTGGGTTTTGGGTTAGAGTTCGTTTGTTTGTTTAATTTACTGACCTCCCATTTTACCACAAGATAACGCTGGGTAGATTACAATCTTTTAGCATTTTCGTGCCGGCTGCCTGTGGTTGTAACATTTATTTAACGTTTCTCGCTGTTTTTATGTTTCCTTTTAGCTTTGTATACCATCCAGAGTCTGCTGGAATTGGGCAGCTAGTATTTTTTAAATAAATAATAACACGTGAGCGCAGTCGTGTGTTGAAACTTCAGTTCCCAGACTGTTTTAACAAAAAAGACTGGAATGGCTTGTTCTAGGAAATTTCCCCAGCTTTTTTGGCAAACAGCAAAATACTTAATTTAGGCCAGAAAGTCTTTTACTAGATTGTCTCCTGCCTGACAGTAGTTTCTCGTGCAATAGTCCTTCGCAGCCCATAAGCAACAAAATGAAGTTGTGCGTAGAGCAGCGTTTTCGTAGAGAGCAGTTGACCTGGAGAAACTGCAAGACATTTAGCTATGCTTTTTTTTATTCGGGGTTCAGATTCCTGCAGACGCTTTCTGAAAGCACGATGGGGAGAGACCTGATTGAAATGTCTCCGTACCAGAAAGAGCTGGCTCGTCTCCGACTCCAGCGCCTGCGTGTGGAAGAGGGCTGGCTGTTGGAAGTAAAGAGACAGCAGGAATTGGAACGAACCCGTGGCCCCAGACCCAAGTGGTGAGGACACGCTCTCCAAGGCTTGGGCTGGAGCTGTTGTTTTGTTTGTTTTATTTGAACTTATATGCCGCTCCTCTCCGAAGACTCGGAGCGGCTTACAACATATATATAAAACAATAATCACAATCTAAGTCCAAACAAAAAATATTTAAAAGTAAAACCCCACACATATTCATCAGTCAGTGTTGATTCTTTGGGTCGGGGGCTGAGAGTAAATTCGGCAGGGCCCTGTGGAAATCTAGTGAGATTTGCTGGATTCACGAGAGATATTTTGGACATATGGATTCCGTGGGCAATGTTCATTTGTAAGCAGAGTGTCAGCAAGACCCCTCTGCGGCCTGAATGAAGCCCCTTTCTCCTTCCTTCCTTGTGGTTTTAGGTACGAAATGAGAGACTCTCAGTTCCACTACGAAGCCCACAAGAACAACGAACTTCTGAGAAGCAGCCCAGAGATACAGTCTGTCTGTGGTTACAGGGAGGCCCTATCAAGAGCATCGAACGAGTTCCAGCAGCAACAGAAGGCCACTTCCACCTCCCTCAAGGCCTACTGGTAAAGCACCGAAGGGCATCAGAGGAGATAGAAGAAAGGCAGGTCAGGATAAAGAGGGCATTCTTCTGTTCCCACTGAATGATAGTGGCTTGTTTGGAGGGATGGCGGTGTGATTCCGAGTGTCCAGCCCAGCCATGTTTGTCCCTTGTTCTTGATCACTCAGAGCTGATTTAAACCTTGAGAAATGCCACAGGACACGGTCACTTTAGTGGAATCAAATACAATGAGCAAAGATTCCTTGCTAGAGAAAAAGATGCCCTGGTTTACTGGGGAGAACTACATAAAGCATCTGACATCTCTGTGTCAAAGGCATTGTGGGCTATTTTCTGGCTTGGTGTGTGCAGATTTGATTGTGTGTGTGTGTGTGTGTGTGTCTGCATGCCTTTTTCAAGACATGATTTGATTATTATTGCCTGCAGTCTCAAACTAGTTCAGCAAAGAACATTCACTTTGGATTTTCTCTCATTTGTTTTAACTTTTTGATTAGGAAGGCAACTCTGAATAAAAAAAAAACTTGATTACCGATACTTCTTTGGCTCAAAAAAAAAAAGATAAATATTACACTAGAAGAAAAAAGCATGTACATTTGCCATCTTTTATAGAATGCTTTTATGCCTGGTTGCTTTCCTATTTCAATGTAGTGGTAGTTTTTAACATTTTTTGAGGTTTATTTAATTCTTAGATTTGCAAAGACAAGATATTTAACCTGTTACTGACATGCCAGAGGGGTTCTAGATGTATGTATTTCTTTATTTATTTTTATGGCTGGCCCACAAGCATTTTCCTATTGTCCTTGGTGAGTAACTGTAGAAACCTTTTGACATAGAATGAATCTAGCCAGGCAACCAAAGCCATCTCCTTACTAGCAAAAATTATTCTGTGACGAATTATCTTCATTGATCAATCAATGCCCGTCCCCTGAATTTGTGAGTGAAATGGCAGATCTGAAAAAACAAAGGCACCCTGCATTAACAGCGAAGATTCCTTCGAAATAGCTATTCAGGCCAGCTTTCCCAGACTTCTTTGCACATTTACGGAATCTTTTATCCAATCAAACCTTTATACCTTAATAGGATAGCAGTCTTGAGTACATACGTTCCAAAACATTTGAATTTTATCCAGTTTCATACTTAATAATTTTGCCGATTGACAAGAGAATTCACACTGGCCAAGGATGGATATCTTTCTCTGCCAATCAATTTTGTTTGTAGATGTAGAAGCTCTCCTACTTGTCTGATTTTGCTAGCTCACTCAATGGAACGATACTTCTTTTTATTGTTTTCAAACTTGGGGATTTTTAACTGTTCTTCTACGTTCACTGTGCAGACGTCATTACACTGGCAATTTCCTAGTGAGCTAATTAAAACTACAGACTGGATCAGCCAATTAACAAATCTCTTCCCTCCCTTTTTAAACTTCTGCTCCTCTGCCCCCTCCCCTCCCACTGCATGGCTGTTTATATACTTCTGCTGGCTTGATCTTTCCTGGCATGACACAGGATCTGAGTGCCCTCAAGTACCCTGTAGGAAATTAAATCTCTCTTTCTTTCCCCAGTTTCTGCTCTCCAAAAATCCCGTGTCGACAGATCACAATGTTCCCGAGTCTCATACCTTGAAAAATGAACCGTGAATGCCACGGCATTGCATTTGGTGGGACCGCATCCAAAAGAAAAAAAAATATTCCAAATTACTTGGCTCTTTGTTCTCTCTTTAATTCACCTTATTTCAAAGGATACATTACAGTGTTTCTGAAGTAAGCTGGGGAGACAATGGCTACTGTATTAGTAAAATTGTACATGAAAGAATTATAGAGAATATGAAATGGTTTCTGACTCGCAAGACGATTATGACCGTCGCACACATTCTGAAGCAGGAATGAAGCCACCGTAAGCTTTCAGGTTTCAAAACAAATAGCAACAAGCCACAGTGTTACTTGCATTATTACAATTGTGTCTTTTTCAAAACAAAACAAAACACTGCCTTTCTATTACCTACCTCGGGCTGAGAAATTTCAGTTAACTGGGCTAATTCAATTCTCATGCAGGTGGAGGCTCACATGATGAAACCGTAAAACAAAGCATGCATGGAAAAACAAGGATTCTAGCTGAACTTCATCTTGAGGGGCTAGTTGTCTAAGATGCAGGGATTTATGGCAGAGACTTTTGCTTGTGTATCTTAGGTCCACCACCTCCAGTTGGCTGGTCCCCAAATCTATTGGGGTCCGCCTCCCAGGATGGTCATGATAATACTGTTATTTTTCAAACAAGTTTGTTTGCTGTGTAACGAAAGGCTCCAAGCTCCAATTGGCTGGCAGTGCTGTATATAAGCTGGTTAGATGATCTCAAAGTCCAATTGTCAACTTGCAAACTACTTTTTCCAAAAAGGGCCAACACAGCTTGGGAACAACGTCTCTGGTGCCCAATACTTTTTGTGAAAAAGTGCTTTCGGTTGTGTCTTCTGAACAGAACATCTGATTTTTGCTGGATGATCTCAGGGTTGAGGCAGCCCAGCCACCTCTCACATTTCCAGAAAAGTACAGTACATCTTCTGCATAGGTCACAGTTCAGTTCAGGCAGTCCCAGATGGATCCAGCCACGTGTAATGATCACTGCATTTGCACAATACACACTACCTTGTTCCCAAAGTGACCCCTCTGAGCATCTTAGCTATCCTCTGATATCTATCTTTATCTCTGTTTACGAGGTAATTGTCTCTGCTACTCCCCAGTATCTATGGCAGGGGTGCTCCATTTTATTTCCTTAAATTATTGCATGCCCCCCCCCAAACAAATGTAATTTCTGATGCCACCCAAAGTAGAACCAGGATTAAGCATGTTCATTGGCCTGCTAGTTCGGTTCAGTAACCGTATCTCTCAATTTTATTCGGTCACATATAATTATATCCTGCCATCGCCAAATCCATTATTCTGATCCACCTATTGGATCCTGGCCCACTACTCAAAGGGTAAATGTGACGCTCAACCTGAAGAAGAATTTTACATCCTTTAACTATTTCCTTCCAAGAACAGAGCAAAGGTGCATAAATAAAATGGGAAATACCGGTGGCCAATGGTCTCAAGGAAGTCTTTGGAATTCTATTATACGTGATTAATTCAGATGGCAACAGTGTTCAACAAGCAAGATTTTGGGCCACTACCAAGGAATCATTTTGGATCTGCTTTGTGCTTCTAATTGCTTCCCCTCCCCCCCCATCAAACTGCAATAGCTTTTGAAGCAGAAGGACGTTCTTAAAATTCAGAATGCAGATTGGAAGGTGAAAGTTCTCACTTGCATGTGAGAAAGGAACCAAGATTCTTTTGCTTTCTCTCCTCCCTCCCCTTTAATACAAAACACAAATAAATAAGAATGCAAAGGAAGCGGGAGACGATTCCCAGTCTTTAGCTGGAATTCCAAGGAAAGGGAACAAAACTCCTCCTTTTTCTAGCAAGATCCAATATCCCCGTGAAGCTGTTTTGTTCGTAACTGAGCCAAATTGGGGCATGTGTGGGCAAGTCAAGTTGCAAAAGAGAACAGGGTGGTTAGCCGGAGGTTGAAAAGACTTGGGACCGTGATCTTCCTCATCCTGGGGTCTTGATACCTTTGTCCCAGGCCCATCCTTGCCTTCTGACCCACAAAAAGTTCCTTCGCAAACTCTCACGCGCTCTGCCGGTGCCTGTAGCGACCTGCGGCTGAAGCTGCAAACGGAAAGAACCAAAGAATCACTCTTCGTCAGATGGACGAATCAGGTTGCCTTGCAAGTCTCTTATTTGCAGAATACGCTGAAGCAGGAGAAAAGTTTTTAAAAATGACAAGTGGCTACATAAAGTGAAAAGAAAGTCAGGAAGTAGCAGTATTAACAAGGCTTCTGCAGAATTCCCTATGCTGTGTAACCCCTGTTCTGATTAAACTTCCATTTCACAGGGAATGTTTCAGGGACGGCCACCAGGGGGCGCGCGTCCCTTACAAACTGGACTACACTGAATTTCGTGTGGGATTCTTTTTTTAAAAAAAAAAACTTGTGCCATGTTCTTCCTGATTAAAACTGAAAATGCTTGGCTACCTGCCACACACAACTGGAGACTTTTGGAAAGAGAAGTCATAAATGTCTTAGGAAAAAAAAACAACCCTACATTTCTCAGGTTACCTCGTTCGGGCACCTTGCACTTATTCCAGGGATCCAGGCCAAAATATTTGCCCTGCCCTCTGAACCATTGTCTTTTCTTCCTCTCCACTGTATTCGGTTAGAATATCTCTTCAGAAATTTTCATTCGGTGAGAATTCAAATTGTACAAGCGGCTGTGCATTTTTAAAAAACAACAACAGCGAGGACCCCTACACTCTCATGTTTCAGCCTAGTTTGTTCACCCTCCCTTCATCCTAGAGATACCTATTGAGGTAGCAAGACCAATCAATAGGCAGCAGAACCTAAATTATTTCCTTTCCTGCTCGCCTCTTACCAGGCTGCCGATGGATCACTCGACAGAGTTTTTTCCCAGGCTGGGTTTTGTACACAGGCTTCACACACACTTTGTTGGTGCTGCCGGGGATCAGATCTGACAGCAAAACGCTGTGGATCTGTGGTGAGACACTGAGGAGGGTCGAAGGGCCAGCTTGCCGCCGACACAGAACGCGGTAGCCCAACACGTCTCCTTCTGCTGGATCCCAGGAGGCCTTTACGGAGCTGGGGCTCAGATCTTTAAAGTGGAGGTGCTTTATTTTGGAGTATTCTGTCCATTGGAGGAAAGAAGAAAGAAGAATGAGGATGACCGCGTGGGCTTTCTCCAGCGATGGAGGCAGAAAAGAGGGGGGGGGGATCAGAATTTGTGCTGGGATCAGCCACGTGGGAAACCCAGGAGAAAATTGGGTGAGGGATGTTGGCATCCTAGCCAAAGGGTGACAATCCACCAGCTTTATTCTGCAGCTGTTCTTCCCTCCCTCCATCCTTCCTTTCTTCTTTCCTACTCACCTTCCCGTGTGCAGGCTTTAGCGGAGAGGGCCTTCTCCTTGCCAGATTTGTAAATGGCAGACACCGTCACCAGGTAGCTGGTGTTGGCCAGAAGGTTTTCCAGGACGGTGCTATTGAGCCTGCCGTCCACCTCTTGCAGCTGGACTAAATTGTCATTCAAGGGACCATACATGACTTGATAGGCAGCCACGCTCTCTAGGATGGGAGACCAGCTGACCCGGATGCTGTGGGGTTTGGACTCCGAGATAAGAATCTGGGCTGGGCTGACCACCTCTGCAGAGAGAAGCAACGCAGTAAGGAAGAGATCCTGAGCGGATCGAAGTTTCCCGTTTTTGTTTTTTTTTATACACAGTTTTTACTGCAGAAATGTTTAAGGCGAGAAAAGCAGCACAAATGTGAGGAAAGAGATGAAGGAAAGAAGACCTAAGAACGAAGAGCTAAGAGAGAAAAATGAGGACACGGATCTTTTTGACAGCAGTTATAAATGTGCAAGTAGCCTTTGACATACAACCACAGTTGACCCCAACATTTCTGCTGCTAAGCGAGATGCTTGTCAAGTGACATTTGTCCCATTTTATGACCTATCATGCCACAGTTGTTGAGTGAATCGCTGCACTTGTTAAGTTAGTAGCACGCTGGTTAAGCGAACCTGCCTTCCCCGTTGACCTTGCTTGTCAAAAGGGGGTCACATGACCCCGGGACACTGCGAGGCTGTCATAAGTATGAATCAGTTGCCAAGCATTTTAAAATTTGATCACGTGACCATGGGGGATGCTGTAAAGCTTCTAAGTGTGAAAAACGGTCCGAAGTCTCTTTTTTTTAGTGCCGTTGTAACTTTGAACGGTCACTAAATGAACTGTTGTAAGTTGAGGACTGCCTGTGTTTATATTTTACTCTGAGTTTACATCAGAATCTCCTCCTTCCATCAGCTGCCCTTTTTAATTGCCAGACCCATGAATCACGTTCTCTTTTTTTTTGTGTTCTTTTTTCAGCCAAAAGTCCATAAGAGGTTTCCAGTCAGCCTAATTTCCATTGGGAAGCTTTAGCCATGGGTTGTAGCCTGTGGAAAAGCTCACATCTTGGCCCGTCCAGTCAAAATAATCAGAAATTCAGGCCTCAACCACCACTGCTAACAAGAGCTACCCTGTGGTGGGATTCAAATATGTGGACAACCGGTTCTCTGCGTGGATGCCACTTCCGGAAGTCCACTCTGGGCCTGGGCAACAAAATAGCTACCGGTTACATAAGAACATAAGAACATAAGAAGAGCCATGCCGAATCAGGCCAAAGCCCATCGAGTCCAGCATTCTGTGTCACACAGTGGCCCACCAATTGTACATGGGGATCTTGAGCAGAAAGAGAAGGCAAAACCCTCCCTTTCCCTTGACCCCCAACAAATGGTACTCCAGGGAATCCTGCCTGCCTCAACCCACATAGAGACGGCACATGGACATCCAAATAACCACCGATACACTTGGCATCCATGAATCTATCTAGCCCTGCCTTGAAGCTGTCAAGGCTGACAGCTGTCACGACCCCTTCTGGAAGTGAATTCCATAAATCAACGACCCTCTGGGTGAAGAAATATTTCCCTTTATTTGTCCTCACTTTCTTAGCTATGAGCTTTAGGGAGTGCCCCCTTGTCCTGTATTGTGTGATAGAGAAAAGAATTTTTCTCTATCCACCTTTTCTATCCCATGCATGATTTTATACACTTCAATCAAGTCACCCCAAACTGCCAAACTGGTGTGAACCGGCTGAATCCCACCACTGGAGCTACCGTAATTAACAATGACGAGGCGAGACCGAGCCAGTCAGATGTAGATTCTTAAAAATTAACCCCCAATGGGGTCATTTTTACCTTCCAGCGTGGTGACCCTGGTGGTTTGTGGTGGGATGTATTTCTCGTTGGATTCTGGGATGAGAGCAACCTCATAGGTGGTTTCTGAGTCTAGCTGTGTCACCACAATGCTGGTGTGGTCACCAGTGAGTTGTCTGGTCACCTTCCGCCGGGGTTGGCCACTCGGGGCATACTCCAAAATGTAGTAGCCGGTGTCCCGTGTCAGGAGCTGGGGCCACGTGAGGCGGAAGCTGCTTGAGGAGATATCTGTGACTCTCAGGCACTTGGCTTGGATGGCGGCTGGAAGGGAATAGAAGAAAGATTTGAGTAGGGGGTCCCCAAACTTGGCAACTTTAAAACTTGTGGACTTCAACTCCCAGAATTCCCCAGTCAGCATGGGACATTCTGGGAGTTGAAGTCCACCAGTGTTAAAATGGCCAAGGTTGGGAGATCCCTAAGCTTAGATGGTTGCCACTTTAGTTCCTCTCTTATTAGAAGTTGCTAAACTTAGTTTTAACGCGAGTTCTTTTTTTAATTTGGGGCTTAGTTATATGAAGTCAGGCCCTTTGGTGGAGAGGTGATTGAAGGTGCAAACCCATAACTGTATAATGCTTTTTGGTAGACCAAATCTAAGAGTTTATAATGCTTATGCTAGATCACACATAATAGGTTTTCATACACGCTAGACTGAATTAAACCTACCGTGCCTTGTGTACAAGTTTGTGGTGTACAAGATAATGCAAAAAAGTGGGTAGGATTATGTTACCTGTATGATTTGATATTCAGGTTTAGTGGGTAATGTTGGTTCCCCCTCCTGCAATATTTTTTAACCTCCCTTGTCGCTGCTTATCCACTCTTGGGTATCTACTGGTGCTTCCTTCTGTTTGGCCCTTCTGAGATCTGAGGGACCTGTAGCTTCTAGAGAGAGCCTGTCTCTTGCGTGCAACCCAACAGAGCTAACTCCACTTTCCACCCTTTGGGAACCTGGTGTAAAAAAAAAAAAAAAAGGGAACAAATGGGGAAGGGCTGGAGCGTAATTTGCATTATATGAAATGTGGAAAGATGCTTTTAGAAAGCAGGTGTGGTGTGTATCTCCGATCTCGCCAGCAGATGGCAGCAAAGACAGCAGCTGCAAGGATGGGAGATTTTTTTTTTTTTAAGTTCCCTCTGAGCCCAAAAAAATACAAGCATTAAACAAAATGTTAGAATCTTACCATCATCTATTGGATTGAAATGTCTCTAAGTCCCAGATTAGATCTCCAAGGAGACACGTACACTGCGTTACATGTGTAAGTCCCATATTACATATGTAGACTTATACCGTATAATGCATGAAGGCATGTCATCTGTATAACCTTAAATCCTCTTTCTTGTTTGTATTTTTACACGGCCTGAGTTTTAGACTTCTTTATAAGCCCCTGTGAGCAGGTCTGTATCCCCACAGAGAATCCAGCCGTAAATCAGGGTTTTAAAAGCAACCACCAGATCCTTAAATCTTCTTGTTCAGCCTCCTAGCCTTGTTTAAACTCCCAGGTTTGCAGACAGCCCATCTCTGAGGGTTTGCTACAGAAACATTGTTTTTGTTTTACAAGCTAGTTTCACAAAGATCCATGGTACTCAGTTGAAAAAATGAGAGAAAGAAAGAAAGAAAGAAGGAAGGAAGGAAAGAAGGAAGCATAAACAAAAATATCTTGTGGAACTTGAAAGAGCTTATTATTGGTTTACTATCACATGTGCCTTTCTGGATTGCTATGCAGTGATTCTCTGGACTGACAGAAACACCACAAAATTAATGGCTTTTCATCCACAGAAGGAAGGAGAAACTCTCTCTTGCCAACGAACTGTTGCTTTTGGTTACCACCAATACCTTTGGCAGCTAACCACGGCAAGTTAGTGCCAATGAGCTGTGGCCACTGAAGTCCAAACAACAAAGCCAGTTTGGTGAGCTGGGAGGCCGTGCCTTGAATACAAAATCACAGCCTCAGGTTTAATGAATGTGAGTAACCTGTATTTGCTTTGGATGAAGCTTCGCCTAGCCCAGAATATTCTAACCGCATCCCGCAGGCCCTGGATTTGTAGGTTTCCCACCCAAACAAGCAGCCTGGGCTCATGTCTATTCAGGTCTGGCTGCTGCATGCAGGTCTGCACAGTTTGAAGTTTCAAAATGCCAGGCGTGGCTCCCATCTCCGAGAAACAGACTGCAGTGGGTCATAGCTCAGTATGGGTAGCCTAATTCAGGGTGCAGGATGAACTCAGGTGGGAGATGCTACGAAAGACCATTAGTGACTTTTAGAGATGCCAAACCTATCAACAGCATTCATTACCATGAAGCTTTAGCCTAAATGTGCAAGGCATCTCTTTGGAGAGAAGCTGCAGGTGGCTCATAGAGGAATAAGCCCACCCCATCCCACCCCTCTCCCTCTGGAGAGCTGGTTATGGTCCCTCAGCACTAGTGCTACTAGCCTACCCAGTGAGAGGCTGCATTCCAAGGGGGATGGGCAGGCAGCTATGTCTCTTCAGTTTCTCAAAAAGCTGCCCGCACTCCACTGGCAGATCTGAGGAATTCAAGAGAAAGACAGGCCCCTCTGAAAAACAATGCCCTTCTGTGCTCCCACAAAGGGAGCCTTTGACAAGATCTCATATGATGTGATGTTATAGTGCCATTTCTGGGCCTCTTCCCAAGCTGCCAAGTCTTCCAGCTCTGGAGCCCGGATTCCCGTCTTCAATCGCTTTGTGTCCTTCAAAATGTACACAAGGGAAGTAGCCGGAGTTGGGAAAAACCACAGCCCGGGGACAGAAAAGGAGAGTGCTTGGCTGTATCAGATCCAAGTTTGCTGAGGGTTGGGCAGGAACCTCCCTCAGGGCTTCTTCCCTGATGGGATGAGAACTATAGTTGTGGCTTTTTTTTTTTTTAAAGATGGCTGTATCAACCACACAGAGAAAGGGTCTGTTCATGCCTCTTCACTGGGCTGATTGCAGTCCACCTCTGAATATGAGACACCGACCAAAGGGATTTTGGCTGGCCCTGAGCTGGACAGAAGCTTTTGAGGCCGTGGAACAGCCAAGTGAAAGTCTAGCTTAATGAAAAGAAAGACTAGGGATGGCATGATAGCGGCGTTCCAACATCTGAGGGGCTGCTACAAAGAAGGGGGGGTCAACCTAGTCTCCAAAGCACCAGAAGAAGGCAGGACAAGAAACTAACCCAGGAGAGAACCGACCTAGAATGGAGGAGAAATTTCCTGACGGTGAAAACCATAAACCAATGGAAGGGCTTGCCTTAGAAGTTGTGGGTGCTCCATCACGGGAGGTTTTGAAGAAGAGCCTGGATGGCCATTTGTCCAGAATGATACCCCCAAGATCCTTTCTAACTCAGTTTTAATGAGGGCCGATGAAACCAATCATCATACCCCGCACTCCCGTTTAAACTTCCCTCGGCCAGGAGGAGACGACATTCCCTCCCAATACCTGCAATGGAGTCCTGCAGCTCCTTGGTGATGAGGCCTAAGTCATCCACGTCGACAAAGTGGAGGTGCTTCTCCGGGGGAGGGCTGGCAGCCGCCGAGAGCTCCACGTAGTTACCCCTCCCCGTGCTGACAATGAAGACGGCGACCCCCAGGTCTTTCAGGAGCTGCATCGGCTGGGCCACGTCGTCCTTGGAGAAGCCATCGGTCACCCACACCAGCACTTTGGGGACGTCAGGGCGGGCCCCCGCTTCCGCGGTGAAGAGCTTCTCCTTGGCGAAGGAAATGCTTTTGCCGGTATTGGTGTCCCCCATCACCTGCTGGATGTTGCGGATAGCCCGCTGGATGGCCTGGGTGGAGAAATGCCGGTCGAAGGGGAACTCCAGGATGGGCGTGGTACTGATGTGGACAATGCCAGTCTGGACATTGTCAGGGCCAAAGGTGAACGGGAGAAGCAGTTCGGCAAGGAACTCTTTGATCCTGGAGAATTCGTAGTAGGAGACGCTGCCGGAGCTGTCCAACAGGAAGAGCAGATCCCCCTCCAGATCAGGAAGGGTGGGTTGAAGACCTGGAAAACACACTGGAAAAGAAAAGAAAAGTGTCACGTGATCAGGAGAACTTCTCCTCCCTCCCTCCAGGTCAGTTCAAGACGTAAGTCAGAATCAGCTGGGGACCCTAAAATCGCTCATTTCTAAAGGATAAACCCCCCCTCTAAGATAAACCAAAACCGGGTGTTTCACCAGCGGTAAACGTTTTCCTTCCCGGTGGGTGTCTTCCTAGCGGCTTTCGACAGGCTCTGAGACTTTAATTCCATTTTTTTTTTTTTTTGGTTTCGTTTCACTTTCCAGCCTGGCCTACAACCTGAGTTGTCCCTTTGGAGTCTTCCCATCCACGTACTGCGCTCTCTTCTTTTCCTGTTCCCTCTTGGTCCCCTTTCCCTTCCCTGCCAGGTCTTTTTTTTTTTTTCCCGGTTCTAAAACTTGCCAATGGCAGTCTTCTGGTGGCAATAAGTGCGCCAGCTACTCTGGGGGCGCTCGGGATGCTGAAAGAAACGAGCCAGTTCATCAGTTTGCTTCCGTAAAGGCAGGCCCGGATCTCTGGCAGCCCCAAATGGCAAAATTCATCCCAGATGGGATGGGATCTCCCTTTTGGCTGGCTGGGAGCTGGTCCTCTTACATTCTGGGCTCCCAAAATGCTAGTCTGGGTTTTGGAGAGCAGAGAAACCCCCTTGGTTTGGACTCTGAATGCTTCGGATCCATGCAGGGCTTACAAATTGCCACCACAAGCAGAATGGAAACCTTCCCAGAAGCACATGATGGAAATCAGATGTTCCACTGCTCCAGCAGCCTTTTCCCTCCTCCTCTCAGCTATGCTGCCCAGGCCAAATTTTGCCAGTTATATTCACCTTTTTCCACTTACGGCACAGCCTCGGCCATCCGGTAAGCAATTCGGGGTGGCTCGGCCACCCTTGAGGGCAATCCTTAAATCTCCCCAGAGAGATTTTCTTCTTCCTGTTCCACATTAAAAAAACAGTTTCCTCCAGGGTGGATTTCTAACAAAGGGAGAGATTTGGGCTGCTGTTGAACAAAAGGAGAGGGTGCTGAATGTGCTTTCCCCAGAAGCTGGCTGAATTGACAGGTGATGCCCTTTTATTTTGTCTGAAAGCTCCTTCACGCATGGATTTACACTCCTCTGCGACAGAGAGAAAGGGCCACCCCCACAAACAGAGTATATTTTTCCCCCGACGGACAAAGAGCTTGATGGATTCCTCACAGAGACTTAGTCAGGGTCCCTAAATCAATCCTATCACCTCAGCATCCAAACTGGACTAGCTCCTCTCGGCTGTAGTTGAACACTTGATCGAAGTGTATAAAATCATGCATGGGATAGAAAAGGTGGATAGAGAAAAATTCTTTTCTCTATCACACAATACCAGGACAAGGGGGCACTCCCTAAAGCTCATAGGTAAGAAAGTGAGGATAAATAAAGGGAAATATTTCTTCACCCAGAGGGTCGTTGGTTTATGGAATTCACTTCCAGAAGGGGTCGTGACAGCTGTCAGCCTTGACAGCTTCAAGGCAGGGCTAGACAGATTCATGGAGGCCAAGTGTATCGGTGGCTATTAAAACGGATGTCCATGTGCCGCCTCTATGTTGGTTGAGGCAGGCAGGATTCCCTTGGGTACCATTTGTTGGGGGTCAAGGGAAAGGGAGGGTTTTGCCTTCTCTTTCTGCTCAGGATCCCCATGTACAATTGGTGGGCCACTGTGTGACACAGAATGCTGGACTCGATGGGCTTTGGCCTGATTCAGCAGGGCTCTTCTTAGGTTCTTATGTTCTTAAGTCAGTGTACCATTGGCTGGCCAAAGCAGAGAGAAGGATGTTCTTCCTGTGCCTTTATTTGGGACCGATGGGCTGCTCACATCTGTATCTCCCACAGAAACACCGCAGGGGTTCTTTAAAAGCAACATCTCTCAAGGGTCACGTAAGCCAAGGGGGCCTCCCAATGACGGCAGTGCTCATCGTCCCTGGCAACTCTTGTAGCTGGGGCTGATGGGAGGTGGAATCCAAACACGTCAAAGCCCACCACCATCACCTGTCCTTGCACCAGAGTCAAGTTTGCCAACAAACTTTCCGGTATGTTTTCACACACTGCCGGAGGTAAGAATTGTGCTGGGTAGGGCTCAGAACATCATCAATCAGGAAGTGCCAGCCTGATGTGGTTTTTGGATCCCTTCTTGAATTGGAGGCAAGGCAGGTAGAATAGAGAAGGTGAGAGGGGGAGAGAGAGAGAGAGAGAGAGAGAGAGAGAGAGAGAGAGAGAGAGAGAGAGAGAGAGATCCCTCACTCCCCCCTCAATATATCTGTTAGGATTACTTCCTGGACTTCAGGAGTTTCCCCAACATCTTAGGAAACTTCCGTCCCCTGGAAATTCACAGATGGACTTGTTTGCGGGGGAAAAAAGGGAACATTCCTAACCCCCCAACAACAAGAACCGGGTTGAGATGCCAGCAGAGTTATTCTTGATATACTTACATAGCAACAGACTCAGATGAAACGCCTCCCCCCCCTCTCAAAGAATGCACAGACAGGAGGAGAACAGAAGGTTGGCCTAATGTTAGCCGTAAAGAAAACCTCTCAACCTCAGTGGGACTGGAGCTTAACTCTTGTTTTGCAGCTGCAAAGGAGGAAGGATAAATAAAAAGCACACCGCCAGGGAGGCAGCGGAAACATTTTACAAGTGAAAAGCAAAACGAAACAACAACAACAAAAAGGATGCTCTGTTCCATCATCCCCTACTAAATTACCCTTCATTTCGAGCCAGCTACATTGATTACTTTTCAGCTGATGCACCTCATTGGTCTTTCAGCGATAAAACTGTGGTATTTTTTCCCCCCACCCAGTTAGTTTCAAAGCTGCTGCAATCAGTTGCCGTGGAATTACACTTCTTTTTTTTTTCCCTTTTTTTTTTAGGCGCATGTACTTTATTAGCCTCTTACACCAATAGTTTTAATTGGGTACATATTTCACTGCTTTGGAGCTACTCAAGTGAAAGGCTCCTTTTATCTCTTTTATTTACAGGAATTACACTTCTTAATGTGGCAGGGAGGGGAAAAAAAATCAACCCGATGGCTGTTTGTTTTTTTCATCGCATCATTGGGATTGTTATTTGGACGGAAGGAAGTCTAACCCCTAGGCAGGCGAGCTGTTTGGAGAGGCGGTGCTCCTGCTTTCCCTGCTAACAACTCAAGGAGAGCTGTGTAACCCTGCCTCTCCCTGTTGTATCTCCACAGCAACAAACCCTTGTGAAGGTGGATCTGAATTTTAATCACCTGACCACCAGGATGCTGCAGGGGTCGTAAGTGTGAAAAACTATCCTAAGTCCCTTTTTTCCCCCAGTGCTGTTTGCAACTTCAAACCATCATTACCCAAACGGTTGTAAGTCACGGTACATCTGTGACTTTTTTTTTTGGGAGGGGGGTATCCAAAGTGTCCTACATCTAAAAAAAAAACCTGATCTGCATTTTCCCTGGAATTTACACCACCAAAGATGCCACCAGCAATAAACAGCCTACTTCTTCTCCGGAGCGTTGCGTCAAAGGACAGCACTAAACTATATTGTTTAATAATTAATGGTCCTTCCGGCCATGTGCTTAATCATGGACGACGGGAGGAAAGAAATAGACCAGCCACCATGGGAGCGGCCTGCGGAATGCAAAATAAACCTTCTTATATTATGTCTGTCAATGATTCCCAGCCTCCGTTGTGATTTCCAACAGTGTTTTTAACTGAGTGGGCTCAGCCTGAAAGTCTACGCAACTGTCGGTTTCCATTCCCTCCGGTCTGATTGCCCTATGATTTTAATTCACAAAGGAGACAGTTTACCACTATTCTTTACTTCCTCAGTGCAGGACCTAATAAGGAATAGCTCTCCATTTTTTTCCCCTTTGGCAGAGGCGTTTTCTCATTCTCGTATCCTTTCTGCAGAAAATGGGAAGGGCTGAGCTCAGCCCTCACTGCTTCCCAAGCAAGGGTGGGTGACTGCCTCATCTCTCCTCCCGTGTTGGCCTTTTTCACAAAGTCAACCGACCAGCTACGGTAATTCTGTCAACACGCCTGCCTGCCTGCCTGCCTTGATTCCTCAGCAAGTAAAGGCTGCCCAGGCGAGGTCGGGGGTCCTTCCCGTGGAGGGGCTGCTGCAGGCATGCTCTGCCTCTTGATTTCTACCAACTTCGGTGTTCTGATCAGAAGGTGGCAGCCAGTCGGTCCTCTTCGCTGCACAGACTTCTCTGGACCTTCCCTCCCCTGGCGGATCCCATGGTTTGGGGGAAAACAGAAGGGCTAAGACTTAACTGGAAGTTCAGATAACACTATGGAACCTCCATGTCCAGGGGGAGTATACCACGAAAGAGTATAGCGGGGGGGGGCAATCGGAAGACCTTCACATCCTGTTCATATGTTTTCCTAGGGATTTCCAGCAGGCTCTTGTTAAAACAGGATGCTAGATGGGGTGATGTCACCTGGCTAAGGACATTTTAACAATTTCCAGGAAAGCATCTTTCTTTCTTTCTTTCTTTCTTTCTTTCTTTCTTTCTTTCTTTCTTTCTTTCTTTCTTTCTTTCTTTCTTTCTTTCTTTCTTCTTTTCTTTCCCTCCCTCTTCCTTTCTTCCTCCCTCTCCCTCTCCCTCTCCCTCTCCCTCTCCCTCTCTTTCTCTCCTTCCTTCCTTCCTTCCTTCCTTCCTTCCTTCCTTCCTTCCTTCCTTCCTTCCTTCCTTCCTTCCTTCCCTTCCCTTCCCTTCCCTTCCCTTCCCTTCCCTTCCCTTCCCTTCCCTTCCCTTCCCTTTCCTTTCCTTTCCTCCCTCCCTGCCTAAATTTACGTCCAGGGGACGAGGGATACTTCATCTCCATCGAGGTGCAGGCCGTGTTAATTGTGCTTTCACTCAGAGCAGGAGATTCTAGTCTACAGTGGAGACGTGGCCTGCATAGGCAAGGACTCAAATCCCTTACCTGGATCAATTTCCTGCCCCAATTGGAAGAAGTCTGTCCAGAAGTCGTTAAACATTGGCCAAATCTGGAGATGTTTGTGGGAAAGGGGGAATGAAAAACACATTCGTTAAACTTTGGCGCTTACGGTTTTCCGCCCTCTTTGAGTTATACAATGGCAGGAGCAGCAATTAAGCCGTCACATTCCTGGTCACCTAAAGAGGATGCAAAGTGAGTTTTCCTTCCCCAAAAGGGCATCTGAAGCCAGTTGGCTTTCATTTTTGGAGCGCAGAGGACAGTGCAAACCCACTGATAGGCTTCATTGGCAGTTCTGCTCAGGTTTCCAGAAACCCCCTCCCCCCTCCCCGTTTCTTTTTTTTCCAGATGTGGATCACTCTGGATTGTGTTGCAGATTCTAGTTGCGTGGGACGTGAATTCCCAGAGCCCTTAGCCTGCGAGACAGAGAAATTAAACAAATTCACCAAAGGAGAGAATTGGCTTTTGGTTCGGAGAATTGCATGGAAATACAGGTAGCGAGAGAGACCTTTCTTAACCGAGTTTTGCCCCCTTTTACGACCTTTCTAGCCACAGTTGTTCAGGGAATCGCAGCAGTTGTGAAGTTAGTGACACCGTTGTTAAGTGAATCCAGCTTCCCCATTGACTTGGCTTGTCAGAAGACGGCAAAAGGGGATGGCGTGACTCCGGGGCACTGTGACCGTCATAAATACGAATCAGTCGCCAGGCTATACTTAGATATAGTCTATCCTTCAACAGTGGAACAGAAAGATAATTTGGGGCCTCCGACTGACGGTGCTCCCCTTTTAGATACTGATGGGTGTGACTTTAGCTGCAAAACATCACGTCTTCCTCCCCCCCCCATGTGACCTTTCGGAAGTGTTCTCTTCCCCCCCCCCCCAGCAAAACAGAACTGAAGGCAAACATCCTGCTAGGTCAGCAAGACTTTTCCATTTCCATCAGGTGGGTGGCCAAAAGCAAGCGGTGACGCAGTGCGTGGGGGAACTTAGAAAGTGGGAGAAATCCTGCCTGGGTGCCAGAACTGGGGCGCCAAGTCACTCTAACCTGCTGGGATTCAGCAAAACCTATTTATACATCTTATTTATACTTATTTATACATCAGTTGCTGCAGTTTCTCAAAAGTGCCAATTCTCCAAGGACTGGTGGGAGGGAAAGCAAAAATAAATCTGGGATTGGCATCACGGAGCTCGGAGAAAGAGTGGCCCCCAGTTCGCAGAACATTCTTGTACACATAGTTACAAAGTATGGACTAACTGCCTTTCGACCTTTGGTCTTCCGAGATTTCGGATCAGGGAACTTCTCCCTCCCCAGAATGTGTGCTTTGCGCTATTGTGTGTGTTGCATTTGTGTGGTGTCTCTTTGCATGTGGCTTTTTTGTCGTTGATTGGGGCGTGGACTGCATTTCCTTTTTTGGGCAAGCCATCGAGTGGACAGCAATGGTTGTGTTCACACAAGGCGCTTAAACCTGGTTGCTGAATGAGCCGGTTTTCTGGATTCACACAATACAGTGAGCTCTGAACTAACCCAAAAAGTTGATCTGGAGGCTAACTTAGATACAAGACACAAGGTAACCCTCAACTTTCTTTAGTGACTGTTTGAAGTTGGCACTGAAAAATGTGACTTATAACTGTTTTCCCACACTTACGACCATTTTGTGACCTTCTCACAGGCAGAGTCAATGGGGAAGCCAGGTTCACTTAAGAACTGCAACGATCCACTTGAGAACTGTGGCAAGAAAAGGTCATAAAATGGGGTGAAACTCACTTCATAACTGCCTCACTTAGCCACGGAAATTTGGGGGGGGGCTGAGTTGTGGCCCTGAGTCAAGGACTACTTATAAAACCTGGTGCAAATGCGGAGGTTAGATTTTGGGGGGGGGGATATGTTGAAACCGATTGGGCCAACGCCGCTAATCCGTAGCATGTTGCAGACCATGTTATATAGGACAACATGCTTTAGAAACTAGGGCTGCAGTTCTGAAGCCATGTTGGGTTGGTTAGTTCAATGTGGATACGTGCTAGATTGCATCAGAAATCTGTTCCGAATGGATTTCGTGAACTTGGACCCGCGTTTTGCATTATTTCATCTTCTGTTCCCATCTCTCTTGCCGTCTGCATCATGTCTTTGAGCTCTTAAACCTGTAGGGATATTCATTCTTTTCCTTTGATTTTACCCAAATCACTTCTGGAGCTTTTCCAAGTTTAGTCTCTGATGCAATAAAACAAGAATTTCTTCCTGTCCCAGGTACTGGCCAGTTATGTCCAGGGTGACTATGCTTGTTTCTTCACAAAGAAGGCTGAGTCACATACCTTGGAAAGATGTGGCAGACCGTTTTGAGTACCAGCAGAAAAAGTTACGAGGTAATTGTATAAAACTCCTGTTGCTTAAACTGGGAATCAGCTTTCCTGCATATAACCAGGTTAATGTTAAGCATCCTTCTCACAGTATACTGAACAAACCGGCAGACGTCTTCCGGATATAAATATTTCTCTCTCTCTTCCCTTCTCCTCTCCATCCTCAAGGGAAAAAATGTAATATAGAAGACATTGGAAGAAGGAACAGAGAAAGAATTTCAACACTTTTTCCCCCTTGCCCAGATGTGGCAGTTGGAGGAGACTGTAAAATTCAGGCAGTCTATTCTCTTGCTGCTCCAGTGAAGGAAAACCCACCCCATTCCTAACAGACACACCTACTGCGAAATCACTCTTTATCTCACAAAGTTCTTCCCCAGCTATAGTCAAGGTTCCCTGTCTTGTTGGCTTAGGACCTTCCCTGTCTGTGTAAACAGGAAAAGGAACACTTTGACCCCCTCTATCAACCAACCAAGCGTGGGGCAGCTCTTCCCACAGAGCTGAAGATGGTTGCGAAGCCTGAGAGAGAGAGGCAGGCGCGTGAAAGAATAATGAAGGCTAGGAGAATGAGTGGTTCTTTTTTTTTTACTGGAAAAGTTTTCTAATTTCTCTCAGAAGCTTGTTGCAAAGAAACCTATTTCCTGACTGTCGTGACATCTCCTGTCTTCCCCAGCCAACCCTGATGATCACCCTGTGGGAAATGAGGTGTAAGAAATGCATTTTGACCCACTATGGGTTATGAGTGTAGGAGGAACAGCACCTGAAGTAAAGATGGATAGAGGAAAGGAAAGGAAAGGAAGGAAGGAAGGAAGGAAGGAAGAAAGGAAGGAAGGAAGGAAGGAAGGAAGGAAGGAAGGAAGGAAGGAAGGAAGGAAGGAAGGGTTCATTTTGCACAAACGTTATTTGGAAAATTGGAATAAGCATTGCCATATAGATTAAGAGGCAGATTTGGCCAAAGTTGATCTCTGCTGCATGAGGACCACACCTTTTGGCTTTGCGTCAAGAGAATTCTCCAGAAAGTACCACCTTCAGAGTGACCACCTATTCAACCTTGATTATGGGAAGCCCAGCAGGATATTGTCCAATTTTCCAGCACAGCCTCTGCCTTGCCTGCAGGAAGCTCTAAATTCAACGGCCAGCAGCTCCCTTATCAAAGAACGAAGAAGGCCGGGAGGCCTTGGAGGGAGATTTTAGCCAGAACAGACAATACTGGCCTAGATGGGTGCAGCAGTCTCAATTAGGTCGCTGATGTGGCTCAGTGACAGGGCAACTGCTAGGCCCACTGAAGTTCTTCCCAGCCACTTCCAAATAAGTAGGATCTCCTGTCACTCTGGGGAAGGTTCCCTCTCTGCTTGAAATCTCCAAGAGCCATCAAACGAACTTAATTTTGAATTTGATCACAGCAGCAAGACTGTTGGTGGGACAATACTGGAAGAAACCAGAATTACCATCTATGGAAGTATGGACCTTGAAAGTCATAAATCTGGCGGAAATGGCCAAAATATCTGCATACTTGAAGGACCATTCAAATGAAAAATATATGTTGGACTGGAAGAAATGGATAGACTACATACAAGAGAAACATCAATCAAAGAAAATGTATCTAGCTTATAGTTAAATCTTGATATGCTGAGTGAAGAATGTTTACAAGTAGAAAATGATTGTATTAAGTTGAGTTGCACTCAACCTGATTTTTTTCCTTTGACTCCAATGTTTACATTTACAAATATATAATTAATAAATAAAAAAACAGCGGCCCCAGACTAGGTTGGACAGCCGGATGAATGGATCCACATCTGCATTTAAACAGCAGTCTCCGTGCCACTCAGTTTCCCCTGTCAGATGACATTGAGCTGCCTTGGATTGTAGCCGCCCATCATCCCCCGGGAAAAATTGCTCCGCCGCCTCTCTGCATCATTCTGGGGAAGAGGTGCACTTTCCGAGCCAAACTAAAGCTCTCCCTGGTCTTCTCCAAACTAAGTTCTCCCATCCTTCTCTCAGCCTCTCGCCAGCCACCTTCAGGCAAAATCCATCCAAAGGAGAATGTATAGAATAAAGAGCCCTACTGCCTCTTCCCAGCCCTTCGCGGGGATTTCAAGCTCGGGGCAAAGACCTTGCCCAGCTTAACTGCCCGTACATGGATAAAAAAAAAATCTCCAGTTTTGCGGCTTGCCTATGTTCCTCCCCTGAATCAGGGCACGGCTAAGAACGAGCAAAGCGATTTTCAAAGGAGGGCAAAACCTCCACCTTCCTTTCCTAAAACCAGGCAGCTTCAGTCTGGGCACCCCTCGACCTAGCCAGCCTCTTAAAGTCCCGTTGCCTTCACAGCCCCCCAGACTGGCCAGCTCCGACACCCGCAAGACCTCCTCTTTAAAAATCCAAACTCAAAGCCCGATCTTCCCAGGATTGTAGCCTCCCATCGTTCCCCCAGGCAGCCAGACCTTCAGACAGGTTACTCCGTGACCTGTCTGCATAATTCTGGGGGAGAGGCGCTCTTTCCCAGCCGTACTCAAATTGGAATCCTCCCCGGGGAAGATCCAGAATCCAAATTCCCCCAATCTCCAAGATCCGAATCCGAAACCCAGTCTCCTCCGAAGCCGCTCACCTCTTGAAGGCGTCTGGGCCAGGACACCACCGAGCAGGCAGAGAATCCGAAGCAATGCAACTGGGGGACTCATAGCAAGTCGTCTCCGGGGTCGGATGGATGGGCAGCGGCTACCGGAAAGCCAACGCCTTGACCTTGGCGAGGAGGCCAAGCCTGCCTCTGGACTCAGGCATATTCTGATGTCTTGCAGCTGGAGAGCTACCCGCTGGTGCTTTTATCCTAGCCTGGCCTTGACTGGGACAGCCACCCTCCCCAGCTTTGAAGCATATACATATTTCTCCCCTCCCCGCAGGATTGCGAAATCTCTGCAAGTTACTTTCTGTCCCTCTCTTTTCCTTTCCTTTCCTTTTTTTTTTTAAATCTCTCTCTCTCTCTCTCTCTCTCTCTCTCTCTCTCTCTCTCTCTCTCTCTCTCTCTCTCTCTCTCTCTCTCTCTCTCTCCCCAGAGTCATGAATCCTTTCTGACAGGAGTGGCTGGAGCGCACAGCCCTTTCCCCTCCCCTTACCGCTGACTTTCCAGCTTTCCCCAAACTTCCTCCCTGTCTGTCCTCTGAAGAAGTTGGCAGCTGGTGCGGTGTCAGTTGGTGGGCAAAATTTAGCAGAAGAGGGCGACCTCCAGAGGATGGGGGTGGGGGTGGGGGGGGGAGAAATCTGTCTGCTGGATGGAAATTGGCCACCCCCCAAAGTTGACATATAGTGATTTAGAAGGGAGACTGTTTAGATTTAGGCAGGGACAGAGCCAGTTTTTTCTGTTGTTTTTTTTTTTAAAGTTAAACATATAGTAAATCCATTTTACTTGAAACTTTGTGTTTCTCTCACACACAAACCTGTATTTATTTTTCCTTCTCGGAGGTGAATCCCTCTGATCCCAATTAGGCTTTTGCAAAGCTTCCAGTCAACTGTTGAAAGTTGAAGGCTCGGAGGCTGCCAACGCCTGGGTGTTTTTTAGAAAATTCCCAAGCCACTGGTGTTCCGCAAAGCCGAGTTTTTCCTGGCCTGGAGACTCCTCATTGGAAAGGAGTCCAGGTGGATGAATTCCTCGTGATGCAGCTGTTGGGATGCAGGGGAGTCTGTCGAGGGGACCCCGGGACACTGCGACCGTCGTAAGTACGAGTCGGTGGCCGAGCGTCTGAATTTGGATCACCTGGCCCTGGGGATGCTGCAACGGTCATTAAGTGTGAAAAACGTTCCTAACGTTGTAACTTTGAATGGCCACTAAACGGACTGTTGTATGTCGAGGACTACCTGTATTTCACTTTATAGGTGGGGTGCTTTTTTGCCTCTGCGGTGTGTTTAGTTTAGTTTATTAGTTTAGTTTATTCAAACTTATATGCCGCCTTTCTCCGAAGACCCAGGGCGGCTCACAACAAGACCGGAATCGGAAAAATTCCAGGGCAGACCAATTTTACTTGCAGCCTCCCATCGTTCCTTCCAGCCATCTAAAACGATGGGGCTCTTCACACACCCCCTCCCTTCATAAAATGCACCAGTGCTTTAGCATTTGACTGTATTTTTACTACTGTCCCAGCCAAGGGTGGGAAGGAAAGAATAATTTTTTCCACACCACAGTAAAAAAACTGCCTTCGTTTTTTATTTCGTTTTTTTGCACAAGGGCCCAGTACAGTTTTGCATTCCGCTTTTCGGAATGTAACTTTGAAGGTTTTATTTTATTTCTCTCCCCCCCCCATCCCCAGAGGCCACCTCAGTTCCCTCAAAGAAATGACACCTCACACACAAACACACACACACACAAACCAGAACGATGATGAGTTTGTACAGTCACAACCGTCGGCTTCCAAACTTCCATCATCTTTTGGTCATGCTTAGTGACGAATTTCCCAGTGCGGAAAACTGAAAAAACAGAACTGAGAATTTGTTTCCAGTCTGAACAGCATCTCTCCTGCTACGTTTTGCAGTGGATGTAGGAAGCTCTTGTTCTTCCTAGTCCCCTCTTTCAAGGGCCAAGCCACGCACACAACGTGCCTAGGGTGGAGAAAATCACATCTGGCTGGAGATATTTGGCTTTTTTTTTTTACAGACCACTGCGGTGCAAGCTTTGTCACGTCTAACTCAAAACCAGTGGCTTTTCATACAAAAGCAGGGCTTGGTTTGCACCCAGGGCAGATAAATTGGCGTGCTGGGGGTGCCATCGGTAACGTAGCCCGTAGCCCAGTCTCATTTGGTTGCCAACACTTGATCCACTCTGCCAATTTGAGGGCTGTTGCAAAGCACAGCTGCAGAGACCTGGGGAAAGTTGGCAACTTAAGCCGAGACAGACGTCAAAGGGCTTAAAATCTTCCCAGCTTCTCCTGAGCACGCTTAGATTACAGATCAAATTACCCCACTGGGTAACAGATCAAATTCCTGTACCCTCCTTACCTTTCCTCGGTGTGGTTATTATGATATCAGTTGAGTTGCAAGGGGTAATGTTTATCCAAGAAATTACATCTGGCTGCTGCTGCTGAATTTTGAATCACCCTATCCGGATGATTCAGCCTCCCATTCGGAAGACCCAAAGTAAATTTGCAAACCTAACAAAACCCAGGGCCCGTAGCGTGTTGTGACTGGTGGGGCGTGAAGGCGGAGGAGAGAATGTGGGTTCTGTGGTTTCCTTTGAAAACAAAACCAAAAAAAAAGCATTCCGTTGTTATTTATGCCAAGGGCCAAGCCAGGCCTGGCCTGCCATCATGGTCGTCTGGGCAGCTCTGCAAAGTAGATCAGGCGCGAGTAGAAATGAATTCCCAAGGAGGAGTGAGGTTCGAACCCGGGTCCTCCAGTTCTGATTGGCAGGGGTGGCAACCAGAGTTGACATTGATTGGTCTTAAGAAGTCAAATGCAGTTAGGCTTTGGGTTGTTCTCGGATGGATGTCCCAGGTCACAGTGTTTCTCAACCTTGACAATTTTAAGGCACGTGGACTTCAACTCCCAGAATTCCACAGCCAGCAATGCTGGCTGTGGAATTCTGGGAGTTGAAGTCCACGTGCCTTAAAATGGTCAAGGTTGAGAAACACTGCCGCCCAGGACATCTGAAGGCAGTGGGCTAGATTGGGAAGGAAAGGACAAATCTTCAGAGGGATAGGTCCATGAAGTCAGGAATCAAAGTGGACCTGAAGGACTGTTTTATTTTTACCATAGACACATACTACCGGTACCTCTTAGTAGTTCTTCATCCCATTGGCTCTGAAAGCCCATCCTCTGCCTTTAGCCACACCCACCTAGCATTCCCCTGGCCTCCCCTTGGCACAGAAGCTTAGTGCCTCCTGTGATCCCAGCCAACAGTAGCATACCTAACAGAACACGACGAAATCAACTTTGTGAGATGTATACAATTTCCCAATTTCAGGAATCCACTACAATTGCCATCAAGCTACGGAGCAGACCGTCCAACTATTCCCTGTGGTTCCTAACCTCTTAAGGCTGGTTGGCCCACTGAATGCTGCCGTGCGACTTGATTTATTTATTTCTACGGCATAGGGCATCTCACACAGGGACTTGCAACGTATGCTAACGTTTCTTTAAAAACACAGCAAAGTATGAACGTTGTACAACTTGGTAGAAGGCGGGATAACCTGTCGTCACCCCCCCCCAGCAAAGTGATGACTCGATCTGATCAAGCGAGCAGTTTTGCAACTGGAGCCCCCTCCGGGGCATAGGAGAAACCTCAGTGTGGATTCCAGCCCTTAAAGAGCAGACAGGTTCCTGTCTGATTCTTCAGGTACCTTGTGCCGAAGTCCCATTGTGGTTAATCTCATTGGCATGGGATAAGATATCAGTTGACTGAGCCAAGGTTTCTGTTTTTTGGGGGGTGGGGGGAACAAATGGAATAATCATGACGCTGACAAGCACCAAGCAAGGCCATTTTCACCAATTCATGGAGGCCACCTTGAAAAGTTTCCCCAAATTGAAAAAAAACAAGCAGGCTCTGATACACGTCTCATAAGAATTAGCTGATAAGCAGTCTGGTAATAGGACAGAGGGAAATCAACAGAAGACAAAGTAGATTCCCCCCTCTCCTGCAGTAAAGAAGTCTGGATGGTTATCCACTCTCACCTTGACATGTTCTCCCATGGATCTTGTAATCTGAGTCTCCCCACTTGATCCCTACCCTTTGTTTTGATCAGAATACCAGGTTGAAAAGTGACACCTCAGATGGTTCCTTATTGACGTCCTGTGACTCGTTGGTCTACTATTTATACTACATGACTACTGTTTATACTACAGGGAGGAGCTATGGACCCAAAACATGTCCTCATTCAACCTTGCCAGTCCGAACCAGCAATACTGAGCTGGTGGGACCAGCGGTCTGATCACGGAAAGCAGCTTCCTTTGAGACAGTTACTTTAGTGGCAGAGTACAAATCAGCAGTTGAGCACCCATGATGCATGTAGAACAGCCCACCAGGATTCCTTGTAGCAGAATCGGGCAGCTTATAAATATAATAAAATAAAGAAAAAGCTGATTCTTTGAAGGGGAGCTTCGGATGCCCCTTCCAAAGCTTTGAAGCATCAAGCGATCGTGCGACCAACGAAGACCTGTTACTAATCCATCAAAAGACAGTACAAAGATGTGCAGCCGGGCTGAACTTTGCCAGAACAATAAAAATCCATCCAATATATCTGTAGAAATATAGGCCTCCGTCGTAGAACTGTTTTGGAATATTCCGCCTCATATTTTCCAAAGCCCCTGAAGGCAGGATAAGAAGCAATGGATGGAAACTAATCAAGGAGAGAAGCAACCTGGAACTGAGGAGGAATTTCCTGACAAGGAGGACAATTAATCAGCAGAACAACCTGCCTCTGGAAGTTGTGGATGCTCCATCACCGGAGAGATTAGATAGCCATTTGATCAGGACAGTATAGGATCTCCTGACTGAGCAGGGTGTTGCATTAGAAGACCTCTAAAATCCCTTCCCACTCTGTTATTCTGTTATATATGTTTTCTGAGGTTTTCGCGGGTGTTTGTATGTAGGTCTTTGGTTCTTCGGGTTTTCTCCCACGTAGAATTTGAAGTGTCTTGGCGACGTTTCGACGAAGTCCCATTCCATTCGTCATCTTCAGGCTGGTGCTTTCGGCTTCATGCTTCTAGCAGCAATATATATATTGTCTTGATGCTCATTTTGATAATAACTGCTTAAAATGGCCTGCAGGATTTCTTTCTCATTTGCTCAATTTGTGGCTGGGGCTGTACCTCTAAGCAGAAAGGATAGCATGTGTTTCTGGTTTCATTAGACCGGAGACCCCGGAGTGTGTCCTAGACACAGGGGAACCAGTGGGCCACAAAATGCTTGTTTGTGCGTGTCTGTGTGTATAAAAGTCTGGTGCTCATGTGCAGGCTCTGATCTAGCGAACGTCCATGAACTTCGCTCCCTCCATCAGAACGCGAGGAGACCCGTTAACGATGCTGCCCACAAAGGAGAGTCATTTTAGATTCACAAGGCTGGATGCGCCGTGAGGGATTCTGCAGAGGACGGAGCAGTCCTGATCTGTTAGTGGCTCGCCATGAAGTCGCTCTGGATCAGCCGGCCTGTCATTTGAGGCCGCCTGGGGAATGGCAGCCTGTCGTGCTGCGCCAGTCATTCATGGCCAATAGCAGAATTCAAAGCGATTTGTTTGGCTGGCCCGGCTGGCCCCACCACGTGCAGGGGGAAGGTGGCCTTTTGGGGAGAGACAAGCACCAACAGGTAATCCGTGCTTTCCTAAAAGAGACTTGGGTGTTCTTGACTCGTAAGTCCTTGACTTAAAACAACCACTTCTTTAGTGACGGTTCCAAGTTGCAACGGGACTGGGGGAAAGTAACTTACGACCGTTTGCCCACCATCGCTGCCACATCCCCCCCCGTGGGCAGGCGATCCAAATTCAAGACGCTCAGCAAGAGATTCCTATTTATGACGGTCGCACTGTCCTCGGATCAGGCGATTCCCTTTGGTGACCTTCTGACAAGCAGAGTCAACAGGGTTAGTCAGACTCCCTTCACAACTCCAGGGATTCTCTTAGCGATGGCAAGAAACGTGGTAAAATGGGGCCAAAAACTCACTTAGCGGTCTTTCTGAGCAATGGAAATGTCGGGCTCGCTTGTGGTCATAAGTCAAGGACTGCCTTTATTGCCATTCCTGAATAGATGGAGAAGCTGAACCGGGGCAAAGCATTGTGAAAATGGTTGGGCTGACTCATTGACGACCGGTGGCTATAAGCAGACAGATCACCTGCTTTTGATCAGAACTAATGGAATAATCTTTATTTTATTCCCTGCCTTTTTTTTTCCTGTCATTCTCAGCTCTACCTCTGTCTCCTTTTTTTTTTGCTCTCCGATATCCCATTTTTCTCTCCCCACCTCTGCCTTTCGCAGGAAAGGGATGTGCTGTTTTTGCCAGATCCTTTTCAAGGTTCATTTACTGGCCAACACTTTTTTCTCTCTCTCTCTCCTTCTGCCCCCTCAGTCCATTTCCTGCTTTTGCTGGTCAGCTCCCACTAGGGAGATACCAGAAGATGCCTTTTGGTTTGTGGCTTCTGGAACGCCGCACACTTGGACGAGAACCCCATCAGCCTCTGGAAAAAAGAACGTGGGGGTGGAATTCGGGTGTTGCTGGAACAGATTGATAACAACTGAGAGGAAAAGTGAGAGAAGCAACGTCCTGCAAGAAAAAATAAAATTACAGGAGCAAGAGCAGACGCCATTTTAAAGACCTGGGACTCTTCGGATGGGACCCAGTGGAGGGTAGGAGGTGATCTTAAACCGACTGCCTGGATCGGAAAGGAAAGGAGCAGGGCTGCTGCTCAAAGAGAATCTAAGTATTGGGCACCATCCAAAAATGCCGAGTCAAGTTGGCAGAGGGCAAGGAGGAAGCAAGACAGAGAGATTTTAAAGACCTCTGAGGCCTAACAGCATCCTTGTTGTGGTGCTCCCGGATTGTGCATTAGTGGAATTGGAAATGGATGGAAACTAAGCAAGGAGAGAACCAACCTAGAACTATGGAGAAATTTCATGATACCCTTGGAAAAGATAAATAATTGAGGATGGTCTTCTCTAAGTCTCTCAGCTGACTGAACCAAACCACTGTTGCTTTCTGAGATTCCCAGAGATCATGTTTTGGGATGCTTCAAGAGAAGAAGCTTGCATTGAAGGGGGCAGGAGATATTCCTGACAGCATCTGAAGGGACAGAAAAAGTACCCTAAACGTTGAAAAATGAAACGTTGGCAGTGACAGTGCGTCAGTTTCAAATGTGCAATTAAGAGACCATTCAGAAGTATCCCAGTACTGTAGATGTGATGATTTTATCATATTACATCATCATCATCATCACCATCTTATTCTTTGATGCTCTTGTGGTTTATTCCAAGCACTGTCAGTGGACGGTTGTAGCAAAATTGAAGTTATTATCCTTTTAAAAGGAGTTGATTTAGAGAACTCTTCAGAAGCAAGCCCCAAGAAACCAAATTCATGTTTCCTATCCTTATCCTCGGCAAGTCCACTTAGACATCAGTCTTAGACTAGACTAGACTAGACTAGACTAGACTAGACTAGACTAGACTGGACTGGACTGGACTGGACTGGACTGGACTGGACTGGACTGGACTGGGCTAGGCTAGGCTAGGCTAGGGTAGGGTAGGCTAGACTAGACTAGAATGATTGTAGAATAGAATAGAATAGAATAGAATAGAATGATTGTAGAATAGAATAGAATAGAATAGAATAGAATAGAATAGAATAGAATAGAATAGAATAGAATAGAATAGAATAGAATAGAATAGAATAGAATAGAATAGAATAGAATAGAAGAGAAGAGAAGAGAATAGAAGAGAATAGAAGAGAATAGAATAGAATAGAATAGAATAGAATAGAATGATTGTAGAATAGAATAGAATAGAATAGAATGATTGTAGAATAGAATAGAATAAAATAGAATAGAATAGAATAGAATGATTGTAGAATAGAATAGAATAGAATAAATAGAATAGAATAGAATGATTGTAGAATAGAATAGAATAGAATAGAATAAATAAAATAGAATAGAATAGAATGATTGTAGAATAGAATAGAATAGAATAAATAGAATAGAATAGAATAGAATATGGAAAGAATATGGAAAGAAGAACAGAACAGAACAGAACAGAACAGAACAGAATAGAATAGAATAGAATAGAATAGAATAGAATAGAATAGAATAGAATAGAATAGAATAGAATAGAATAGAATAGAATAATTCTTTATTGGCCAAATAATTGGATACACAAGGAATTTGTCTCCGGAGCAGAAGCTCACAGTGTACATACAAAGAGCAAGTGATAAATCATGATCATAATCATAAAAAACAATCATTGTAAATGATACAACGCTCAATGACAGTCATAAGATACTAAATAAGAAATCAACATCCGTCATAACAAAATATTATATAAAAGCAATCAGCATAACAGATACACACAACAGAGTTATAGTCATAAGATGCTAAGGAAATAGGTAATAGGGAAGATGGGAAGGATAACAATAATACAGTCCTACTACTAGGTGATTTGACATCCCAGGGCATAAGGCAGTGTTGTGGGAATGAGTTGTTTAGCAGAGTGATGGTATGGGGGGGAAAACACTTACTCCTTTACCCTCATCCCCAGCCTGGATTTATAGGTTTGCACTCTTCTATCAGCCCTTACATTTTGCAAAGCAGCCCCCAAACCTGCAATCGAACGCCACTATGCAACCATGACCTCCCCCCCCCTTCCCAACCTAAACACACACACACACTTCAGTAGCAGGATAAAGTAGGAGTCTGGAGGGCCTCCAGAGTGCTGGAAAGGGGGATTGTGAACCGGGCAAGCAGCTCCAAATAAATGATTCCCTGGGATTGTCTCTAGATAAAGACTGCAGCCAGGTCATCTTGCCTGGACATTTGTCGAAGTAAACTTCGGTGGAAGAGGAGGAGACGGAAGGGGTGTTTTGAAAGATGCTGTCAGGAAGGAAGAGGTGGGAATCTGGTACGGTAGCAGTAAGAAGGACCTTTCTGAAGTGGGTTCATTTTGACGCAGCTCAGCATCTCCTTTATTGGAGATGCTGCAGCAGAGAGCAGATAAGCTATCCAGCCCCAAAGCTGATCTCTGCAGTCAGTTCCAGAGGGATCAGCTAGCCAGGTGATTCCTTCCAGGTATACAGAATGCCAGGATGCTAGATATAAGCTAGATATAAGCCAGATTGCTAGAGCAAATGCAACCCAGCTGGCTTATGCAAACAGACTCAAGATGCAGACCCAAGATTTCAGCAGGTGAATTTGGGGACAGCTTCGCCATGGTGCTCTTGGTCTCCTTCCCAGATTCCAGGCAATAAATGTTGCTGCCTTCCGGAAATTGTGGCCCTGCCCAGCTGGTGCTTCTGCATTGTTTATTCCTTGGAGTGTGCTCCAGTGACTTCCCCTCCATTCTCCATTCTGTCATTAAACAAAGGAGATTTCCTGCTCCAAGTGATCCTCTGCTTCAAGGGGAAGGGGCTTTGGCAAAACCCCCTCCCCAATCTGGGAGGGAGGAAAAAGGACATGAAGCTACCAAAAGGGAAGCTGGAGAAATGGGGATTTTTTTTTTTAACACTGATTTGATTTACGGCTTCTGGGCATAACAGTTCCCTGGGTGCGATGAGGGAAGAGAGGTGAAATGCGTCCTGTTAGGGTGCATGAGCCAAACATGGCAGGGGTGTCTCTACAAATCTCTCTGGTTCCATGGCATGGACAAACAAGGGCCGTGAATTCCCCAAGATCAAGAGGAGAGACTTCGTAGGAAGAAGCCGGATCCAAGAATGAATTTAGCTAAGTCAGGAGACTTGCACCTTTCGACATGCTCGTGTTCTTTACATTGTCTAAAGCCAAGCCAGATTCAATATTTACCCAAGACGCTGGGAGAAAAGCCATCTGCAGCTGATCTCCTCCATTCTTTGGTGAGTGAAATGTGCAGGTCACAGCCCTGCAGTCCCATCTCACCGTTGCTGATGCTTTTTTTGGTAATGATCCTCAAGACTATTAAAGGAGCAAACAGGAAGCCCAGTGGGAGGTCTCGGAGATAAATTCAGGATGTCCTGGAAGAATTACGAAAGAGCCAAGAAAGGTCCTTTGTTCTAACGCTTCCCCTTCTGGTTCTCTTCTTTAAAACAGGCTTATGCTGGGCAGATCTTGTAAATGGAAGACAAAGCTCAAAGACTGTTCTTGGGGGACCCCTAAGAAAGAGAACTGTGCTTGGTCAAACGTGACCCACGGCTATCTTGGAGAGACCTCTTCTTCAGTAAAGGAAATCTTCAGTAGAGTGCAAGATACAAAAAGTTGAAGGACGAGAAAGCAAATATAAGCGGGAGGGAGGGAGGGAGGGAGGAAGGAAGGAAGGAAGGAAGGAAGGAAGGAAGGAAGGAAGGAAGGAAGGAAGGAAGGAAGGAAGGAAGGAGAGAGAATTTGGGAAATGTCATAGATTTTAAATGATCTCCTCCTCCTCCTCTTCCTCCCCACTTCCCCGTGGCCTGGTGATAGGTATGATGGTACTTCCTCAGCATGCAAAGTGACCACTTGCCAACCATAACACAGGTGCAGACAATAGCTTTTACAAAGAAACCTACTCAGGCTCCAACACAATGAAATGAGGCAAGAGTGAAAGCAGAAGCAGTTGAAGAACCCAGACAAAGAGTCTCATGTGAAAGACAACGTCAATCACTGGAATTCTTGCATTAGGAACTTAGTCTTTAGTTCGTATTCTTAACCAGTCTGACTCATGGTTGGATTAGTTGCTACCTTCAGTTTCCTGCCTTGGGAACCTTTACCATAGGCTGGCTGGGGTGTCTCTTTTAAAATTTAACTCTTCACATGAACAATATTTCCTGCTAAAATTAGGCCAAGCTGGGCTGGAGTTTCTCCCAAACCATTTTGCTTATTATTATTATTTTTTTCACTGCATGGAGAAGCTTGCTTTGCTCTTTGACCAAAGTTGCTCTTCATCGTTAGTCCTCTGGTAGATGCTTCTCTTCAAGAACTGAAAAATCAGATTTTTCACCCAGCCTGCCTTTGCAGCTCTTTTGAGAAAGGCAAGCTGGAGCAATGGAGAGGATCGATCAGTTCCTCCGCCAGTCGAAAGGTTCCTGATGCTGAGACTGGGCTGAGATTTGAGCTTCTATCCGATTTGTCAGGGAAACGGGGAGCACTCTAAGAGGCCTCTTGGGGATTTGACCACTGATACTCATATATGGCACCTCACAGGAAGAGGAAAGACAACTGGACTGAATTAACCCTCTTTCATTCCTTTCCCCATCGGAGCCAAATTAAAAGATTCTGCCAACTCAGGGCAGGATTTGGGGATGTCTGGAGCTTGCCATCTTGAGGCTAAGGCGTCCGATTTCTGTGTCTCTTTCTTTAAAAACTTCCATTTCCACATCACATCCTCCGTGTGCCGGGCAGCATGAAAAGAGAACAACAATGGAAATAACTATAGGCACGGAAAAACAAGACAATTACAGAAACACGAAGAAGGAGCATCTGCTGCATCAAATAAACTATCTCTCTTCTGTCAGCATTCTGTCTCCACCAGCCTGCCAGTTGCGGGATCTTTATTGGATGTCTGCAAACACAGACTTGTAACTAATTAAAAAGATAAACGGCATTGTTCTGCCCCTGGTTTAGTAATGACGGGCATTCAGAAGTACAATGCCACCAAAGGGGGAAGGTTCCAGTTTTTCTCTTCCCTCTCCTGGAAGTTTTCTTCTTGTACCATCCCCTTTCCAGTTAATTTTGTACATTTTCTTCTTCTTCTTCTTCTTCTTCTTCTTCTTCTTCTTCTTCTTCTTCTTCTTCTTCTTCTTCTTCTTCTTCTTCTTCTTCTTCTTCTTCTTCTTCTTCTTCTTCTTCTTCTTCTTCTTCTTCTTCTTCTTCTTCTTCTTCTTCTTCTTCTTCTTCTTCTTCTTCTTCTTCTTCTTCTTCTTCTTCTTCTTCTTCTTCTTCTTCTTCTTGAAAAAGGAATTTGCTGGATTGCAACCTAACCTTGTGGCTTTCAGTCCTTTCTAGGACAATTTTTAACCAGCAGTAAGAAACAAATGGTCAGAAGGTTATTAGCAGAAAAGGAAGGAATCCAATAAAAGAGTTAAAAATAGATAACCTTTGGGCAGGAAAGTGTGATTTTCGCCCCCTTCCCTTATACGGGGAGGGGGTTTCCTTTGTCTCTAGGGATTCAAGGAAATCCAAATTCGGGAAAAAAAAATGGCTGTTTAAAATTAGAAATGACCCCAGAAAACTGAAGTCTCGCCTGCTTTCCTTTTAAAGTGAACCCATTGCCCAAGGGGTCTTGGAAGGCTATGCGTAGAAGGACCCAACTTATAAAATACAATCCTGGTTGGCTTCTTGCCCTGGTTTGGGTGTGTCTGCTGTTAGCTGTTTGTCATGGGGGAATGACAAGAAAAAAAAGGCAACCAGCATTTAATTAAACACAATCAACTCTTTCCACTGCATTAGATGTTGACAACCTAAAGGCCACTTTGGATGAATAGCACCCACGCATTGGTGAGGAGGTGAGATTTAAGTTTAATTTGCTTCAGTCTCCTGGAAAAATGGAGGAGCGTGAGTGAAATGCCAGGTTTTCACCATCCCAAAATGCAGTTCCATTTCCAAGTATTTATCTCTCCCCGTATATTTTTCCTTTACTCAAATTCCAGGGCTGACTCTTCAGTTGGAGGAAAAACATTGCGGGATTAAGGCTTCTTCAGAAGAAACTAAATAAAATTCGGAGACAATTCAACCATCTTTATCTCACAATCCTTGCCTACCGAAAGAACACCCTGGCATTCTGCCTTGAAGCCGTTCATTCATAAAACAGTCCCCATTAAACCATCCCACCAGATATTCTTTCTGTTGCCTTTTGCATTGCTAACATCCCGAAGACCTTTCCCTTGATTTGTGATGGATATGGAAAATGTTTGCCATTCTGTTGGCCCAAAAGGGGGACCGTTTTCTTTGGATCTCTCCGTGGAAAAGCTGAACCATCTTGCTTTTTACAGAGAAGAAAAAAAGCATCTGTTCTAGAGTTTATTTGGGTCATGTTTTGGCCTTGAAAGGACCGGGCAAGATACTACAGTACTGTCCGCCTCCACTGGATGACGCGATTAGAGGCGAGGACGAGAAGACCTTTTTCACCGGAAAACAGAAGCACTTTCTCCTCTGCCTGGCATATAAAAGGGGCCTCTGTTTACTTCATCCGAGAGAAACATGAAGCAGGATCCTGGATCAATGCTCCCAGTTTGGCGAGGAAAGGGAATTTCACCTACTCACGGGCTGTGCGTTATTCTCTAAATATTTACTGGACCAAACATTTCTCCCACGTTGCCTGGGAACCTTTCCAAAAATGGAGGAAAAGGGGAAAGGAAAATAGGACATGTTTCTGGGAGATGTGAATGACAGTTGTAACAATTGCCGCTGTGGCAAGTAAAACTCACTTATCCACTGTCTTGATTAGCCACAGAAAGTTTGAGCTCAGTTGTGGCCGTAAGATCTTGTAATGTCTCCCCGAGGTATCTCCTGAGCTGTGGCACTTCCTCCTGTCTCCCAAGGTTACTCTCGCAGGCCATTCCAGAGATTTTTGGAGAAGATACAGAGCTGACACGAGACATTCCTTCAGAAGATGTACCATCCCGGGAAATCTATACCATACAGGCATCCAATCAGAGGAACCCGTGTCCTCATTTATTGATTTCTGTTTGGAGAGCCAGTAGAAGATGACCTTCTATTGGAAGCATTCTCGGAGAGGACCATATAAAGATAATGGAGAACGGCACAAGCTGCAGACTCTCCCTGTCTTTTACCATTTTACTGAGAGCCATTGTTTTTGCATTTGCTTCTGTGCACATGGATGAGCGCTAGCAGAACTGGATCCAGGATGACGCAGGTCCTCTTTGGCAGCCGAGGGCAGCTCTATAAAAGACCACCTGGCTCCCCATCAGGTTAACGATACCATTGTGCTAACCTGGGCTTGGGCTGAGAAGAAACACAAAGAATTGGATCTGCTTAAGGCTGGCCGGAGGGGCCCCAGGAGACGCCTGAATTAAAAGCAAGGGCAAACCACTTCGAACAAGCTCTTTCCAGGAAGAAATTGACAGGAGAGGAACTATTCCTCCATTAACAGAACAAGTGCAATCACATGAAAGCATGTATGGCTGGCTGCCTGTGAGTTGAAGGAAACTCAGGTTGTTTGGAAGGCATCCACCTGGCTAAAAAGTTACTTCTAAACATTTTGGAAGGGTTCTGAGTCCAGAAGTCAGCTGATGTGAACCCCCAAAGTTTTGTCCTGCAACAGAAAGCAAAAAATGAAGACATATAGTTAAGACATTTGGGGCATTTTATTGTTAACATTGGAATTTGAAGAAGACTCCAAAAAGGAACGACATAACCGCCTCTGTAATATTGGAGAAGCTAATTGCAGGGAGTGAGAGAGAAAGAGAGAAAGGGGGCGGGGGAAGCCTAACACTGTCTACTTAATTACACGGTCTCCAAGTTTCTAATTGTTCTGTCAGTGATGGGTCCTTTCGGGAGGGGGGGGGGAAGCATCAAAATCTGTAGAACTTCAATTATTAAGGTTACTGGTTATTTTTAAGGCTTCGTGAGATCTATTTTGGTTCTTCTGTTGTTAACTCTTGAGGCGGTCCCCGCTTCAGAACGAAGCCTGCTTAGGAGAAACTAACATTTGTGAATTTATGCATTTGTTGTCCTGAGTTCAACTCTGGGGAGAAAATGTTTGGAACCCAGCGAGCGTTTGGGCATGGTGCTTTTGTTTTACAAACTTCCCGGTGCTGTTTCTAACAAAGTACAAGACCAAATGCAAACGACGATTCTAAAATATTGTTAGAAAGGTGGGGAATCCTCAGGCTGGACTTATTTTGTATGTTATGCAGAAATGCCAAGTCAGAAGACTCCTCTTGGATCCCAAGGCAGGAAGTCAAGATGTTACAGCAGCTTTCCCAAATCTGGTGTGCTCCAGATGTGCTGGGATCACAACTCGCCAGATGCTCAGCCAGCAGCCCAGCACAAGGCTCATCTCAAAACAAAGGCAGAATCCAGACGGATGTAGGCAATGCGTCGAGAGCTGACAGCCAGCGGGGGGGGGGGGTTGCCGTTCTCCATCTTGGCCAAAAGCCTGGCTGTGCCAGAATCTCAGAGAGCAGCTTTTCGCGGATGGAGTTGGACAAGAGGCCTTTCTTTGTGCATAATTTTATGAGGGAAGAGGGGTGGGTTAGAAGTGACAAGGAAGAAAAGTTGGAAGCAGTCGCCTCTGGGATTAATAATGCCATTTAAATGCTAAATAAAGGCCAGCTCAGCTGAGCCAGACTGTAAACCGTGGAGAGAAAGCACTAAAAACAATGAAATAACATCCAGGCTATTCATAACCCTTTAAAAAATGCACCTGTCTTGGGAAGATTAGAGACATTCATAAAATCTGGAACTCTTCTCGTTTGCATTCTCCCCGGCCTCAGATTGCCAGGCAGGGATGTGAATTTTGAGAAAAGAAGTAGAGAACATTCCAGGAAAGCATGTGAGTAGCAAATTGTTAATTCAGGGCATTCCAGTTTAAGACTCTAGATGCATAAACCGGCATCTTTACTGGATCTGTCAGCCTTATAAGGTAGACCAAACAGAGAAAAGGCTACTGCGGGGGCCTAAAGCTACTTTTATTAGAACAGCTGTCATAACTGAACCTTGCAAAATATGCAGACTTCTCCTTCCTCTTTAATCTTCCTGTTTAGAAGGGGGAGGGCTGTCTGTGACAATCCCGTAAATCTTTTTCTTGGTGTGGGCTCAATCCATGTGGTTGCCATAGTGAAGGATCTTCCTTCTGTCCATCCCGGTTATACTCCAGTCCCCTTCAGATGTTTGTCCTCTCCAACATGCTCCAAAGTCTGACCACTGGTGCCCTTGGTCCTCATTAAATAGTTTGGTTTGCTGCTTCCGACATTTTTTGAGGGATGGCGATGATTCTTCTGAGCTCACGGATTCAAAACAGGCTCTGCCTCCCTTAGCACCCAATCAGCGGAGGAAAGTTTCGTGTTGCTGTCATCTGCAGCAAGGGTAATTTATTTATGCTATTCCTTTTTTCCCCAGCCAAATGCTTAGAAGAGCTTCAGATAGATAATGAGAGAAGATTGAAGAGCTCAGCATCTTCAGATAAAATCTGCCTGGATTACAGTTGGCAAGCACTGCATCTTAATGCTTTCTCAACGTGCAAACAAAGGGAAGAAACGCTCTTTGGTGATCTTGGGACTGCCTCGCCAATGTGACAGGCACAGGAACACAAGAGCACTTGGCAAATCCTGCCACACGCTCCGTCTTCTCCTTGCCAGATACTGTATCCTTGAAGCCACCAGAGAGATAATAGATGAAGAGGAACAACACAGGAAACTGTTCCTATTCAGTCTGAAACACTAGGAGAGATTTGAAGGCCTACGAGAACAAAACAAAAAAAAAAAAAAAACAGATTTCCAAGCTTAGACAGCTGTGGAATTGGAGCATAGCTTGCAAAGATGAATTTAGAAGGTGTCAAGAGAACTAAGCAGGAACCCTCCAAGTGTACAAGGGCTGGTTTTTATTTTCAAGAGGAGTTGACTTTGTTGAATCTGAGCTGGACTGGTTAAGAAGCTCTCTCCAAGTTCTCGATGCCCCTCCCAAGAATTCTCCATGGCATATCAATCTTTAATGTTGGCTATCTGGCAAAACCCACCCTCTCAGAGAAAATAAACTCCGGATTCCCAATTCTGCCACCGTATAGTTGGAATCTGATTATGGTTTTGAACTAGTAAAATATTAAAGCCATTGAAGAAAAAAAAAACTTCCATGATCCAGGAGCTCCATCTTCTGTTCCTCTGAACAGCAGCTAGTGGTTTTTGGGCAGTCCAGAAAAAAAAAAAACATTCTCAAAGGATGAAAGCTAATTTCTAGAAAATCACTGCCAAGAAAATCCTTACTACGGTAGCACTGATAATGTTCCCTAGTTTGGTCATAAAACGTCTGCAAGAAAACAGTCTAAAAGAGCACCACTCATTTCAAGCCTGTGCAACAAGTATTCTCGTTTATTGAATAATTACAGAATAATGAAGTTGGAAGGGACCTTGGAGATCTTCTAGTCCAGCCCCCTGCTCAAGCAGGAGAGCTTATACCATCCTGGACAAATGTTTGTCCAATCTCTTCTTAAAACCCTCCAGTGATGGAGAACCCATAACGCCTGGAGGCAAGCTGTTTCACTGATTAATTCTTCTTATTTTCAGGACATGTTCTCAAGTTCTAAAAGTAAGTTCTCCCCAGACACAAAACTCCCCCCCTCCCCTCAATTCACAAAGAGCTGTGGAACACGATGGAGTTTTCAAGTGGAAAGCTGAACCTGTCAATCAACGAGGAAGCTAACAACCAATCGCCCTGCATTTGTAGGAGGGAGCAGGGTGCAAGACGTCACCGTGTGGGAGCTAGGAAGAAAACAAACATTGAAAGCTTTGGAATGTCAGAATCCGTCCTGTTCTTTCCAGTCTGATGCAGCTTTATTTCGAGACGCCCTTGACTTTTTGTGGTTGCAAGGATACAACAACCACATTAGCAATAAATCATAAAAACTGGTGGAAATTGGGATGCCGTCTGTAGCTTTCTGTTTTCTCAGATGGAGAGGTCATGGAAAAAGTTAAAATCTCAGAAAGCTCCCCAAAGACCTCTTCGAGAAATCCCAACTCCTGACCTGTAAATTCAGCTTGAAATGCAGCCCCAGAGCTGATTTATCCCTCTCCTTGAGTTATCTTCTATTAGCGTTACAGCTTCTATCATGCTCTCATTCCCCAGCTAATGAGATAATTTGGAGGCATTGGAAGCCAGTTTATTTATTCAGCCCGGCTGATCTGTTTGTTTGCTTTGCATGAGATAATAGCCCAGTATCCAAGATAAGTTATCTGCGAACCGTTCAGCAAAGCAGCAGCCAAAACAAAGCAAAAAATGCGAACAGCCCTAGAGGGAAAAAACCTTTGCCTAGTAAAACCTTTTGCCAGCTCTCTCTTAAAATTCAACAGTGAAAAGAACGAAAGAGAGGATTGAGAATCCAACTTAATGCCCAGGTTGAACACAAACACGGTACATATTCTTTCCCGAGCTACAAGCCTATTAAGCAACCGATGCTTCTGATTCATCAATTAGACATAATCCAGGAGATGAATAAGCCACCATTTACAATCCACCTGGCAACTAGCTGGAACTTGCAAACTTTATGTTGGGGAGAAGATAAGGCAGTCAAAGTGGCCAGTTGGCAAACTTGGGTTTGAATCAGAATCCAGAGCCAGGGAGTCATTGCCCACCTGTCACAAACCAGAATAACATACCGGTAGTTCTTACTCAACATTTGCTTGTTGGAACAGAAGACAAGCTCGATTAGGAAGGAGCCAGTTTTATTTATTTAGCGTATGACATATCATACACGGACTAGCAATACATTCATCTAGATTAGTGATTCGGGATTTTAAAAAAACCCAAAAACCATTGAAAGGAAGAAAAAAAAAAACATTGAGAGAACCAGTGATTTGGGATTAGTCTAAACTTCAGGAGACCACCACAGCAAAAACATTGTTGGATGTCACCAGATTACAAACACTTCCCAAATATAGCTGTGTGAGTGTACAGAGGGGAACGGGGACGCACACCCCATATCCATGTCTGCCTAGATAGTACCTTTCCTAGGATCAACCAAAATGACACCAAAGGTTGATCATTTTTTTTCAGTTTGTTGGACTTTTTTTTTAATTGGACTAAAAGAATGAGAATTGGAAGGGACCTTGGCGGTCTTCTGGTCCAACCCTCTGCTCAGGCAGGAAGCCCTATATACCATCAGACAAATGATTGTCCCATCTCTTCTTGAAAACCTCCAGTGTTGGAGCACCCACAGCTTCTGGAGGTAAACCGTTCCACTGGCTAATTGTTCTAACTGTCAGGAAATTTCTCCTTAGTTCCAGGTTGCTTCTCTCCTTCATTAGTTTCCATCCGTTGCTTCTTATTCTGCCTTCAGCTGGTTTTTGACTACAGGGGACAAGCAGTGCAATTTGGAATGAGCATCTAAAAGAAATAGAAAGAGCCCCAATTCCAGGTAAGAAAAGAAGGACTGAGTAGGACATCCTGAAGATGCCCACGCCAGCAAATGAATGAAAAATCTCAACTTTAGAAGAAATGGCAACGAGACATTGATGAGATATCCTGTCTCCAGAAAGGAATGTCCCATCCACACCCAGATTTCCTCTCGGGCGGAAACTCCAGTTCTGGGTAAAATAGCTCTTTTCAGTTTATTTTTATCTTTCCTTTTCCTGGACCAGTTGGAGAGCCCTGCCTTGCTTTGCTCAATTCATCTGCTGGTGAATTTCCCGTTGACAACTGGGCAATCACAGTGGGAACAGCCCGTTGGGCTAGCCAGAGGCCACAGGATGCACATTAAAAAAAACACCAACAAATTATTACAAACTTGAAAGTGACAGAAAGGGGAAACCGTGACCGAATGTGTCTAATTAGCATCAAATGGTGCTTTTTATTATGGATCCATTCCTTTGGAACAGGGTCCCAGATAGCTTCAGCTTATTTGTGCGTTCCTCATTTGTCTAACCCAGCACATGCTCACCTTCTTCCACAAAGGTGAGGGAAATGTACTTGTGATCCTTCACCCTTTGGAACACCGATGGAACAGGAGAGGGATGCGTTGGGGATTTTGGCTGGCTGCATCCTCCCTGGGTCTCCAATTCTTTCGAATGCCAATGCTGGAATGGTTGAGCAAGCTGCCCTGGGGAAATATTTGCTTTGAAGGGCATAAGTTGCAAAATTAATCAAACAGCTCATTCAAAGTCCCTGTCTCTGGCCAGTAATGAGAGCCATGGGAGAAGAGGATTCGAAAGAGAGAGAGAAACGAGAAAAGGAAAAACAAGACTGTGAAGCAAACAGGCTCAGCTGGTGGGAAAGAAGACTTGGCTTCTGCATGCAGCCATGGGGTCTCCTTCGGTAGCCATGCACACTTTCCTCCCTCCTGTGCTGAACATCTTCTGTAGGTGATAACATCGCTGTGAGGCCCTAACCACTCTTCAGCCTTCGCCAGGGGCGATTGATCCATGGCCAAAGAGAGTTGTTCCTTACTGTCTTTGCATATTTTTTTCCAATCTTCAAGAACACAGTGTGAGGGCAGGTGTGGAGAGAGAAAGAGAGAGAAGGAAACATACCCATTTATATTCCAATGGTTGCTCGGTGGCTGTGCTAGTATTGGACTCATTTTTCACAGTCCCGTGATTTCCCCCCAAGAGATAGCCTTCAAGGAGGTGCTAACACTGCAGTACTCTAGTCTCCCTGAACATGGAAAGTTAGGCATGGCTCTTTGGAATACTGATGGAAGCTCAGGAGCCGAGCACCAGCGGATGAATCCAAGAGATTTTCCAGGCAGTCATTTAGGGCATCTTCTGCAGTCATTCAAGGTTGTTGTGCCAACTAACCATCATGAGATAGACTTTATCACTCTCAAAGTGATAGTGACTGAGTGAGTGAGTGGCTTGTGCGATTACTGGGGATGTAACTATGGATGAGCGTAATCCAACGACTACTTAATTTCACTTCTTCGCCAAGATCTGGAGTAGCTTTTTGCCCACTAATACCTTTATTCCGCCACGGGTCAGCATGTTCTCCAGATGTTATCGCTTGCATCATGTCCTAAACATTTTGTGCTGGCTTGACAGCAGTAAACAAGACGTCCTTCCAACTCTTGCAGTGAAAAGGGGGAATTTGAAGGAAGCTTCCTTTGTCATGGTCCAGATCTTGAGAGCAGCTGCTCTAAGAGCGGATGCAGAGTGGGACTTCGATTCCTCTGGAGACCTCTCTATGTTTCCTCCTGTACACAGACAATGCTGCATTTCCCATAAACCTGTCTAAGCCATGAGGTCATTTCTGGAAATTGGTCCTCCAGCCAACATCAGGCACGGTCAGTCTGGGGGCAGGAGGATAAAAACAAAATTCTTGTCGGCTTCAAGCAATTCCTCCTCCCACGCTTCTTTCACAGACTGAAGGAGGCACCTGCTTTGATTCTCGTTAGCCATAAAGCCAGTTTCAGCACGTAATTATTAGCGGGAAGGGCACTTCGCTGACTGGATTAATTTCCTCTCTGTTGTTCCGAAGGATAGTTGTTGCTCTTCAACTGCTAAGTGGTGCCTGACTCTTTGCGGCCCTGTGGACCACAGCGCGCCAGGCCCCCCTGTCCTCTAATGTCTCCCTACCCTTGCCCACCCTCTAACCATCCCCTCTTCTGCCGTCCCCTTCGCCTTTTGCCTTCCATCTTTCCCAACATCAGGACCTTTCCCAGTGAGCCCTCTCTTCTCATTTGGTGGCCCAAGTATTTGATTCTTCAGCTTCAGTATTTGTCCTTCCAAGGGTTGATCTCCTTTAAGATTGACTGATTTAGGATCTCCTTGCGATCCAAGGGACTCTTCCGAGAGTCTTTCCTAACGCCATAGTTGGAAAGCATCCATTCTTCGGCGCGCAGCCTTCCTTACGGTCCAGTTCCTCACAGCCATACATTACGATGGGGAAACCATAGCAATGATTATATGGACCTTTGTTGGCAACCTGTTGCTTCTGCTTTTTAATATGCTGCTTCGGCAGGACGGTGCTTGCGTCAAATCAAGGGGGCCATCCCCGCCCATCCCTTGAACGTCTGTTCTTGTGAAAAGGAGGACGGGGTGTGTGTGTGTGTGATGTGAAAACAGTGTTCCAATATTTGAGGGGCTGCCCCAAAGAAGAGGGGGTCAAGGTATTCTCCAAAGCCCCTGAAGGCAGGGCAAGAAACAACAGATGGAAACTAATCAAGGAAAGAAGCAACCGAGAACTAAGGAGGAATTTCCTGACAGTGAGAAAAATAAACCAGTGGAACGGGCTTGCCTCCAGAAGGTGTGGGTGCCCCATTGCTGGAGGTTTTTAAGAAGAGACTGGGCAGCCACTTGTCTGAAAGGGTATAGGGTCTCCTGCTTGAGCAGGGGGCTGGACTAGAAGACCTCCAAAGGTCCCTTCCAGCTCTGTTATTCTGTTGTTCAAACTAGATGACCTTTAGAGCAATGTGTCAATGCTGCAAATATTGTATATTCTTGCTTTGACAATATGCAGAACTGTCTGGTATTTTGGGGGTTAATACAGAGCAGAAGGGGGTGGGGGCAAAGCACGGGAAAGAAAGAGGAAGGAAACCTTTGACCTTCACACTAATTGGATAATGTGATATATGACAGCTAATTTAGGGAGGGAACATGCTGATCATAAAGCCTGGTTATGCCTGTGCCAACATTTTGAAGCAATAAATAGTCTTTTAGGGAAATCAATGCCTGGAAGTTCTTTGAAGTGTTTCATTAGCCGGAACCATAACACAATGCTTCTCAACCTCTGCAACTGGAAGATGTTTGGACATCAACTCCCAGAATTCAGTGCTGCCTGGGGAATCCTGGGAGTTGTACTCCACGTGTCTTCCAAGCTGCCCGAGGTTGAAACACACACCGATTGGAAGGCTGGGAAAGGTTTGCTTGGAAAGATGACGACCTGGTTCCTAGGGACAGAACCATATTGCCATCTGGAGGCAGGTGTGGGATGAACATGAAAAGACAGGGTGATTCCAGAAAAAGAGAACAAAGATAAAGCATCCCAGTATTGCTCCATCATTATACCATCCTTTCTTCTCAACGCCCTGCAGCGTCTGCAGAATCCCGGGTGGCCGGGAGCAGAAAACTCCAGATTAGGATCTCTCTCCATTTTCAGAGCATGTCCTTCTGCGAGTGAGGTGCGTCCTTTTAGGGAGCCACTGTGTAAGTGAGATGGACGGTATTTAAACTTGATCAATAAATAAAATAAACGCGCCGCTTCAGCTGCAACTAGGAAATATGGAGATGAATACTATTATACAAAGATAATAGCAAAGGGCAGAAGAGAATATTTTTCCCTCTGATGATCAAAACTCAGAATATTACATCTAGTAATGTTTAACCAGTGAGAGACATCTTAATTTTTTTTTTTTAAAAAAAAACCTCTTTATAGTAATGCAGGGCAAAGATCTGAGTGATTGTGTTGAATCTTTTAAGCATTTGTGGAGCAAACTGGGGGGGGGGAAAGAAAAGGCTGTTTTCAAATTCAAACATATTGCTTTGTCTGTTAAACCCTAATCCCTAGAAATGGAGTGGACATTTTTTTTTTTTGGAAGACATGTTCTACCTCGGGCTTCCTATGAGAATCAATCTCTTCTTTTTTTAACCTATCCGTCTTCTTATCCATCCCTCTGGAAAATTTAGCTTTTCGGGGTCTGGCGTGGGGGGAGCTAACTCATCTCGACATGAGATTCAGCTACGGTGCTGAAGGAACGACCTTTTCGGAAAGCTTGTCTGTAAATCTGATTTATGAGATCTCTTTTCCGGTTGCCTGCCTTAAGTCTCGCTTTCAAAAGCCTGAGATATGTGTTGTTGTCTTTAGGTTACCTGTTGGCGGCCAATAAATTCTGACTCCTCATCTTTCATCAGTCTTTGCATGAGCTGAATATTAATCGTGCATCAACCTCAACCAGCTTTGACAAAAGAATCAGAGGGACAGACCAAGCCACAGTCATCATCACCATCAGAGTTGGAAGGGATCTGGAAGATCTTTTAGTTCTCAACCTGTGGGTCGCGACCCCATTGTCTTGTGTGCTGCAATCCACGTGTGGAATCATTAGACTGTAGGAGCTCTTAGGTTAAAAAATAAATCTCTGGGTTAGACCTTCCCTTTCCCATTTTCTTAGATAGTTTTTGAGGGGTTTTTTTTTGCATTGGTTTGAGGTTGATTTCATTTTTATTGCATTTTGCTACCCTTCTGCCTCAAGTTTTTGAAGTGGAGTGACTGGCTATATAGCTACAGGAAATCAATCCAGTTGAATTCTGTTTTTCTGAGGTCCCTTAGGACAAGTGTTCAGGCAGACTCTCAACAGGGATACTGCTTTACAAGGCCTTGGTAAGACCACACTTGGATGACTGCATCCAGTTTTGGTCGCCACAATACAAAAAAAAGATCTTGAGACTCTGGCAAAAGGGCAGAGAAGAGCAACAAAGATGATCAGGGGAATGGAGATTAAAACATACGAAGAACGGTTGAAGGAATTCAGTATGTCTAGTCTAATGAAAAGAAGAACCAGGGGGTGACATGATAGCAGTGTTCCAATTTCTAAGGGGCTGCCCCAAAGAAGGAGGGGGGTATCAACTTATTTTCCAAAGCACCAAAAGGCAAGACAAGAAACAATGGATGGAAACTAATCAAGGAGAGGATCTTGGGACACAGCAGCGGTCATAAATATGAACCAATGGCCAAGCATCTGAATTTTGATCCCGTGACCGTGGGGATGCTGCAAAGGCTGTCACTGAAAAACGGACACATAAGTCCCTTTTTTTTAGTGTCGTCATAACTTTGAATGAAGCGTCGTAAGTCAAGGACTACCTACATTCTGTTTTTCTGTTAGGGTCCAGGCTAAATAGATGTTTCTGTGTGTCCCCCCCCAAAAAAACAAAAAATGTCAAGCTAGTACTTGTAATCACATTATTATTTTCAGTGCATGTAAAAGGGCTGAGGTTTGATCCTGCAATCACAGCTACCAGCCTCTTAGCTTTCTGATCTTTCTCCCAGGCTGCTCTTCCCAAACTGGGGCATAATTCTGTCTGCATTGTCCCCACTCTTAAGGAAGTGCCTTCTGCTTCTGTTTCAAATTGCAGGCCTGATTTCCAGCCCTTTCCCAAAGGCCCCTTCCTTGCCAGATGCCACTTTGATACTCTTTTATCCGCTTTCTTGTCCTGTTTTTTTTTTTTTTTAGGAGTAGAAGAGCGTTGATGCTCCCCAGAGTTTCAAGCCGAAGCCTTCCCAGCCATTCCTGTAGATACCAAAGAAGGAAGCGGGCGCTTTCCCCACGCGAAGCATGTTTTGCTGTTGCTGTAATATAATTTTTTTTTTACCCCTCTAGGCTGTTCTCTTTCTTTCCATCTGCAAGAAATTAATTTTGTTCTTGTTCGCTAATTCCCCACTGCTTCTGTGGCCTGGAGCAAAATAAGAAAAGATGGGGGTTTTTTTGGGGGGGGGAGAAATATGCAGTAAAGTTCCTGAAAGTTGATTAATTCATATGTAAGGGTGCATTTTGAAACAGAGACAGAGGGAGCGGGGGAGAGAAGAAAATACAAGTAGGATCAAAGACGGGAAAGCCGTTTGAATGGGATTCTGTAGAGCATCTCCCAGTGAAAAGGAGGCTGAACTTTCAAAATAGGATCCCTTTGGAAGGTGGTTACAAAAAGACAATAGAGCAAAAACTGCCGCAGGACTTTTGGTTTTCCCGAAGCCTTTTCCAAACCCAAGCTGGGGAGTTGGGGATAGTGAGGGAGATCACAGGGGTTTTCTCCAGGTGTCGAACCCTGCGACGAAACAAAAGGATTTGATTCAGGCTCGCCTTTTCTTTTTTTGTTCTGGCTGGCACCTTCTTGGAAATGGAATTGCTGGGCGAGGTGAGCTTTCATTGTGAAGCAGCATGAAGTTCTTCAGCTGGAATAACATTAAGTCAAGGGCTGCTTGTAGGGTGAACCCTCGCGGTATGCCTTCCCTACTTTAGATTCTAGCTGCATTCATTTTGGTGATCTGGCCCACCCTCCACCGATTTGCCACCCCAGTCCAAACACCCCCATTGAAGTCTGTAATGCTTTGTTTTTCCTATTGATCATTTTCTAATTTGCCAGTTAATTCAGCCAAATTTCGCGTCAGATGCGCAGATCCCAGCCAGCCAAACAGCAGCCCTAAAGATGATCGATAAGCAATGAAATTATGCAGAAGCTCGAACAGAAGCGCTGGCAAAATAGCATTTCATGCTCCCGTGGCTGTCAGCCCTTCTCATAAACAATGCAGAAATAACCATTGGGCTATTAACCTGTCTGACTCGGCACATTTTCTCCAGCTTTCTAATGGAGTCACTATTTCTCCAGCAACCAATGGAATAGTGTGGATGCGTGTGTGTCAGCCAGCAACATCAGGAGGGCTTTAATCTATTTTCCCTTGGAGGCTGATGGAGAGAGCAACTGGCTTGGAATAAATACAGGTGCTCAGGACTCTTGATTCTTCCCCCCCCTTCCTCTTCGCGGTGCCTTTCCACTTTCAAATATATTGCGAAAAACCACTGCTGTATCACATCTCATTAACCACTGCAGAGATGAAGCACAGATGGATGGCTTTAAACCTGGCAGCAAATGAGGTCGGGTTATCATTTTTATCACCGTAGCATCCAAAATCAATGTGAAAAGTACGGAGTGGGAGACCTAATCGTGCCTCAAAGTGCTTCTTTTCCAAGTACAATCCTCTCAGAATCTTCTTTAATAAGATTTATTAAGATGAAAGGAATGGGTTACAAGAATACCTGCAGCTGAACTCCTCTCCAGCTATATTTCCAACGAATGAATCTCCCAGTTCCCTGGGGGAGAGACAGTCTTTCTAACAGCCTTTCACTAAACTCTGAATTCTGGGAGTTGAAGTCCAGACATCTTCAAACTGTTGCCGAGGTTGAGAAACAGTGGAGTGAAGTGAACTTGAGAATGGAAATCCTGGTGCATTGAATCCAATCAAAAAGGTTTCTTACTCCCGTTTTGATTCTCTTGGGTCCAGAGAGATGCTACGTTGTCGTGCTACCCGGAGCCGATGTTTGAAAGTAGATTGCTTTCAGCTGTGGAGGATCTAGTCCAATTATTACAGCAATTAAGAACTGAAGACCATCTCCAGGGGGGAAAAAGACAAAACAAAAACCCTCTCTGGGCCAGGATGGTCGTTCTTCAGAGCCAGTGAGACATCTTACAAGCAGGACATTGTGTCAGCCAGTGCACCCTTGCCAAGTATTGCCCAGAAGGGGTATTCAGAGTTGAGGTGGAATAACTCTTTTTTTTTTTTTTTTTTTATTTTTAAAACTGAAATGAATTTTAATTAAAAAAATGAGACTAACAATTTACAACATTTACAGGCAAACAAGAGTATTTTTTCTATTTAGGGAAGTCAAAGAATGTTACAATTTAAGAAGGTGAAATGTTACAAGCTTACACACCAAAATAAATTTAAAAAAATGAAAATTAAATTAAAAATGAAATGGTTACCAAGATAATGCAGGTCAGGGGATCAAAGGTGAAGGGTCACACATTATTAAAAAGAAATCCAAAATGGCGGCTGCATCAAGATCTCTCATTTGTGTTCCAACGGTGTCGCTCTTTTGGTAAACTGGAACATTTTGGTAGACATTCAAGGAGCTTTTTCGGTAAAAAGATTTTTACATGACTTCCGTTGCTGTTCCCATGATCATCTTCCGGCTTGTTTTCGGCGGCCATTTCCCCTCCGCGCGCCACATCCTCCTCCGCCGCCTCCTCCTCGTGACCAGGATCCAGGCAGGCGCGCGCGCTGCCACCACCACTGCCGCTCGAGGTGGAATAACTCTTGATAACCAGAATTGATAGTCTTGAGCCAATATCTCAATCTTCACACCCACGATCGGTCTGGTGGGCTGTTAAAGAAGGATCTGCTCCTCAACGGAAATTACCTAGTCCTTCCACCTGTCCCCAGAGTTGGGACTCCAAGGGAGAGCTCCACGATTGTGTCTCACCTGGACCAGGATGTGAAGGGCCCACCTGGATTGCTTCCATCCTATGGAAGAGAGCTATAATGTAGCCCTGGCAGAATAAATGCCGATTAGCAAGAGCACTTAGATTTACCTACCGCTTCCCGGTGCTTTACACAGTGGTGTGATTCAAATTAGGTGAGCAACCGGTTCTCTTGTGTGGGATGCCGCTTCCAGAAGTCCATTCTGGGCTTGGGCAACAAAAAATTAGCTCCCGGTTCTGCCGAAGTGGTGCGAACCGGCCGAATCCCACCACTGGCTTTATTGCACTTTTTAAGCAGTTTGCAATCTGGGTCCCCCATTTGACTGATCTCGAAAGGATGGAAAGCCGAGTCCACCTTAAACCGGTCAGGATCGAACTTCTGGCAGCGGGCAGAGTTAGCCTGCAATACTGTATCCTAACCATTACGCCACCACCGATTTCCCCACTGCACCCCAGTTCTGAAACTGACTAGTAAATATCAGGCTGTCTACCCCATCTGAGATTAACCCCCCCCTTCCCTCCAACGTTTCTGCTAAGGAAATATTAGTGAAAAGGCCCCATTGGGGTCTTGCAGCAAAATGAAGGCCAGTCAACCCACCCGCCTCCCCTCTCATTTTTCAGTGTAATAACCGCTGGGGCACAGCGTGGAAATGCGGTGCATTCCTTGTAACACAGTTAAACAAAAAACAGATTGTCTGGGAGGTTTATTTTTTTTTGCGGTGTTTGTTTCCGTTTGCTGGTCGCTCTTCTTGTTCACAAACAGCCTGCTGTTTGTGGCAATTGAAAGCTCCCTTGGGCTCTGCTTTGTAAACCGATTATCCATGTCAACGAGACATCTGCACCGGCTTGCCAATGTCTGACTGCGAAATAGCTTCGTTTAATCTTGGATTTGGGGTTTTTTTTGGGGGGGGGAGGCAGGTGTGGCTTCAAGGACCTCCGTCTCTAAAAAAATGAAAAAGAATTAGGGGTTAATTCGAAAACCATTAGAGGTTTTTTTTTTTTAAAAAAAAACACAATATAAAGGATTCCTAGCTTTTCTCTCCTGCTTTTTGTTCGTTTCTTCGTTCGATCGTCTCGCCCAAACGGAATACAAAGTGGAGCCGTGCAGATTAAAGGGTGTGTTTGTATGCAAATACAAACTGCCTTTTTTTTCTCCCCCCCCTTTTTTTGTATGCACAGTCACTTTTATTAAAGGCAAGAAGAACAAGGCAAGCCGTTCCACTGGTTAAATTTGATCAGGGATTATCGAATAACAGGAAGGGGACCTTGGAGGTCATCCAGTCCAACCCCCTGCTCAAGCAAGAAACCCCTATATCAGTGATGGTGAACCTTTTAGAGACCGACTGCCCAAACTGCAACCCAAAACCCACTGATGTATCGCCGGGTGCCGGGTGGGTGTGGCCCATTGGGTGGGTGTGGCCCATTGGGAGGGCGTGGCCGCAGTGGTAAGTGAGACTAAAAAGTTCAATCAATTCCAACTTTGCGAGATCTTTCCCCCCCCCCAAGAAGTTGAAATTGATTGATTGATTGAACCTTTTTTTTTTTTTGCACATGGCGGCGGAGGCCTAAAGCGAAAAGGTTTTATAAAACCCAGCTGAAGACCTAGAACTGGGGCGACGGTGCGCGTGCCCACAGAGAGGGCTCTGAGTGCCGCCTCTGGCCCCCGTGCCATAGGTTCACCACCACGGCCCTATATCATTTCAGACAAATGGGTGTTCGCCACCGTGGCCCTATATCATTTCAGACAAATGGGTGTCTAATCTCTTCTTAAAAACGTCTGTTGATGGAGCACCCCCAATCTCTGGAGGCAAGCTGCTTTTTTATTTTTTATTACATATTTATTTTTGGGGAAGTGGGCTTGCAACTTGCCTGCAAACTCTCCTTGACCTGGCGCTAAACGGAGCCAGCCTTTTATGTTTCCAGAGGCCAGTTTCCAGAGCACCTCTTGACTTGTTCAACTTGGCGTAAATCAGCAGAGCCCCGTGTGCTATTTTTTCACTTGCTCCATCTCCGGATATAAATAATTTCCAGGCCTCTCCTCCATGGCAGGCTCGGCTTCCTGAGCTATTTCTCATAAATGTTTCATAGCAGAGAAGGCAGCAGACAACCCAAGGCCACCCCGGGCTGTCGTGAAATATTTTATAAGGCTGCTGGAAGGGTGGTTTTATAGGTAACCTTTATAAGCCTAGAGATTCCCACCTCTTTCTTTATTTTATTTTTTTTTAATAATTTTGAAGCTAAGGAACTTACGAGGGTGACATCAGGAGATTTCGTACAGCTCTCCCGCTTTCTCCAGAGGTGATCCCAACCGAGTTGTTTAGAACACCAGCCAGATTCAGTTATTTTTTTTATCGATCGGTTAGATTAAATCTCCTTTACTCAGGGTTATTCTCCTGACAAATCACCCCCTGGTGAATATTTGGGGGACATTTGAAAAAAAAGAAACGGTAGTGTGCCTTATAGCAAAACAGCTCTACTTCTTTTAAGCTTCCTTCTCTGCTATATTTCTAACACAAGGGTGAATAATCTGTGACTGATTTGTGCTCTGGGAGATCTTTCAAAGCTGCCATTGCTTTCCTGGCACCATGAAGTTTGGAGAGAAAAAAGGATACAAAAAAAGGGGGGGGGAGAGAGAATTGGAGACTCTTCTGTTTAGATCCCCAGTTGAAAAGGAGAAGAGAATATTTCTGCTCTCTGAACTTGATGGTTTTCTTGTAGACGTTTCATGATCAAACTAAGTAATGTCATCAGTGCTAGAAGAAAATGGGGTGTGTGGAGTGGAAGAGAAGGAGAAGGGAAGGAGGAGGAAGAGAAGGGGAGAAGGATAAGGGGAGGAGGAGGAGGAGGAGGATCACTGTGGGGTCCTTGGTGCTCTTTGAGTTTGGTGATTTTCTTGCAGACGTTTCATGACCAAACTAGATAACATCATCAGTTATACCAGGCTCTGCTCCAAAGACCAATCTGACAAGTGTTGTATCTGGCCCTTCTCAGCTTAGTAAAATCCACAGGAATATTTCTTTAAGAGTTTTATTTAACACAGTTCAAGAGATTCACTTCAAAGCAAGATGCTGGCAGTTCGTTTGCGGAACGGCCGAGTCTGACTTATTTACATTCAGCTTAAACATGCTCTCCCCCCTTCCAATAACTCACTCTTTATCTCTCAGGTTGTCCAAGACCTCATTAATCTTCCGTAGATTCCAAAAACACCAGAAAACTGAGTTCAAACCAACTCCTCGATGTATCAGGCTGCTTCTTGATATTAACGTTGCTCGTGACAAAGAACTAGTCCCTCCTTCACCTTCTAATATAGTTTTCGATACGTCACTTCCCCCATGGCTTCCTTTTTCCACGTAACTGAAACCTCCGCCTATCAAACCTTCGGAATCTCGGATCAAGCCATATATTATCCTGTTCCAAGTCTGACTCCCCGCTTTGAGATTCTGACCCAGACTGCATGCAAATCTCCTCACTGTCTGTCTCGGCTGCCGGGAGGGGAAAACACCCAGAGGGGCCTGGCTGCTCCTCCTCATCCTCTGACATTTCCCAAGCTGGTCTAGAGACACCCACAACAACAAGTATGTCTGAATGCATCGTAGTTTATTGCTTCTCACTCAGTAAAAAAAAACCAGACATCCAGGTTGCTACTGGTATTTTTTTTTTCATATCAAAGAAATTGTAACAACAACAAAAGAAAACTTTTTCATTTCTCTCCTCTTGATTTTAACTTTGTTGTGGTTACTTTGTTCTTAAACAAGTTTCTGTAACACTTTGGGAACCTTTTTTTTTTTTTTAATCTGCCTTGAAGTTGATCAATGTGTTACGTATTTTCTTTTCCCCAAAAATTGCAGGCATTTCGGGGATCCGGAACAAATGCTTTTTTTTTTTTTTTTTTGCTTTAGCCGCAGATTGCATCAGAAAAATCTCCCAATTACGGTTTTGTGTGGATAGCTGCGTCCCAAAGATGGTAAGTCTGCATTAAAAAATATATAAATTCAATTACGTTCTGCAGTCGGTATAAGAGGCTTGGTTTAAGATGAAATGACTGAAGATCAGCTGTTTTTTTTTTATAGCTGATGGACTTCATGGACCTTTATTTTGTTAGAGAAGGTATTTTCCAAAAGGATTTGAAATGCTCACTGCCAGTTTGGAGAGCCCAAGTAAGCTGGAAATTCAATGTCAAGTGAAGACAATCCTTGCTTTTTGCTCTAAAGGGGCCTATGTTTTTACCGCTTCACATAGCCCTCAGCGTGGCCCTTTTTGCATTTAAATACTCGGTGCCTGATTCACACACCTCATCATTTTAACGTTGCCCATTTCAATTTGGCACGAAACCACAAAATCCAGGTCACTAGATTCAAATCTGGCACTTTCAGGTATTAGCAACATCGGTGAGTTTATTTATAAACACTTTCGAAGTGGAGTGGGAGAATATAAATTAATGCAGCAGTGGCATATATTTAAAAAAAATTTTTTGCGAAGGACTGGGTTTCAGCAGAGAAGTGATACAGGGTCCGTATTCAGAAAGGGAAGAGATTCTGCATTGGGCACCGCAATGTTTTTCCGTGCCAGAAGAAGTGTCTTGCATTAGTGTGTTGGGGGGGGGATGTGCGCGCGCGCACACTATGGAGAACAGACACAAGTGTTTTTCTTGCTTTGAATTAGATCAGGTTCTACAAGTGAGGTAGGTCAGCAAAGCAAAGGGTTTTTTTAAGCTTGTTTGCGATTAACAAGGGAGTCCACAAACAATCAAAACTGCTTAGAAGCTTTCAATTTTGGCCCTTTCTCTTGGGTGGAGGGGGAGACAAATCTATTTAAATTAAATTAAAAAAACCCTCCCTCCTTGCTTGCTAAGGCTTTTGTATTTTTCCTCTTTTTGTCTTTCTCCTTGTTCTTCTCCAGTGTCAAGATAAACGGCTGCCTCACTCTGTCATAAAATCCAGCCGGGTTTTCTGGGCTGTGTCGAGCATCTGTTTGTGCAGTTCCATAAAATGCTGCTTAGGAAAAAATATAGGCAGGGGTGAAAAAAAAACTGCCCGTTTCTTTGAAGGACACTGGGCAGTGACATGGCAGACAGACTCTGTCAAAATGTGGATTAAAGCTGCACCGATATGAAAAAGGGCGCCCTGCTCTTTCCACCCCACTCGGCCAGCTTTGAGTCTTAGAATCTTTCAATGGTAGAATGGGAAGGCTCCTCAGAGGACATCCATCCCAACCCCCTGCTTTGTGAACAAAATTAACATAAACCAGAAACGGACCTCCTTTGGGTCCAGCTGAGAATACAGTGGGTGCCTCTTCCAATGGGAATGGGAAGCGCCAGACTTTATTGTCGCATTCTTCCATTCACCCCAAAGCCAGGTGAGGCTCCCTGAACCCATTAACACCGTTGGATTGTCTGCACAACCTACTAATCTCCCCCTTAAGCAAGCTAGAGCAAATTGTCGCCCTTCTGAATTTGCACTGGATTCACAAATGGACTGGAAATTGCTGCCGCCTAATCGTCAACTGGCTCAGTTGCTAACCTTGTTTTGTCCAGTTGTGCCTGCTATACGGAGTACGTCCTGTCACATAATGGTACGGAGAGGATACCGTTACCATGGAAATATAATTTCCCCCCCTTAACCCAACTCAGGGGAGAAAGTTGATTTGCATTCCCTGCTGTATGCCTGGAGACTCCTCCCGAAGAGGCAGAATTCTGCCCAGGTAATTCCAGTTATTTCCCCCTCCCCTTGGATCTGAAGAAGCCATCATCGTTCCCTCCGTCTTTAGGGCCTTTATAGTCAACACACGCAGCCCTCAGTTTAACAACAGTTCAGGTAGTGGCTGTGCAAAGTTACAACAGCACTGAAAAAAGTGACCTATGACTTATTTTCACACTTAAGGCTTCGTGGCGGCGTCCCCAGGATCACGTGATCAAAATTCACATGTTCGGCGTGCATTTATGACGATCGCAGTGTCTCCATGTGATCCCCTTTTGCGACGGTCTGATGAGCAAAGTCAATGGGGAAGCCAGATTCACTTACCGACCGTGTGACTAACACTGATTCACTTCCTAACCCTGGCAAGAAATGGGGCAAAACCCACTTAATAACTGTCGCGCTTAGCAACCTTGAGCGCGCTTGTGGTTGTAAGCCGAGGACTACCTGTAACTACACAGATCGTGCTAAACTTACCGTGAAGCTTCTTTTTAGGTCAAACACCATTTCCCATGAATCTTTCCGCTGTGGTTTATCTAACAAACCGTGTTTCAGCTTTGCAGCTCAAGTTCTGAGGACTGGCATCTTTCCCAGCCCTAATTTAAAAAATGAGATCTTTTAACTTATTGCGGTATTTTTATTGCCATACCGTAAGCCCCTTCGACACCCTGCCACAGAATTAATTAATGAATTGATCAACCTGGGCAGTAAAGGAACAGAAAATCCAGGAATTTAGGATTTTGCCGAAGGCGACTTGTTGCAGGGGTCGATATCGGAGAGCGCCAGCAACTTAGGGCAGCTGAATGAACAAGACATTTAGGCCGCTCCTATCCGATCAAGAAAATAAATGAAAGCTGTTTTAATTTCACCCCTGAAAGAGCTGGCTCCAAGACTGAAGGTTAATAGCTGTTGTTCGGCACATCCATTTTTCCCAATCGACGGTATTAACGACTCTCTCCAGGAAACAAAATGAGCAAATTAAACCTCCACTGATGTGCCTTAACTGGGATCGTTGTTTTTCTGCATTTTTATTAGAAAAAGCAGTGCTGAGACCTGGGGGGAGAGAGGGACTTTCATTCCCTGTCTTACAGGAGCAGAATTTGGGGGCTTAGATGGACACAGGTCCTCGACTTACGACCACGATGGAGCCCAAAGTTTCTGCGGCTAAGTGAGACATTTGTTAAGTGAGTTTTGGTCCCATTTTACAGACTTTCTGGCCACGGCTGTTAAGTCAATCACTGCAGTTGTTAAGTTAATAAGACGGTTGTTAAGAGAATCCGGCTTGCCCCGTTGACTTTGCTTGTCAGAAGGTTCCCAAAAGGGGGAATCACGGGACCCCGGGGGACACTGCGACCGTCATAAATGTGTGTCAGTTACCTAGTCACTGAATTTTGATCACATGAACATGGTCGTAAGTGTGAAAAATGATCATAGGTCTCTTTTTTCAGCACTGTTGTGACTTTGAATGGTCATGAGACGAACCGTTGTAAGCCGAGGACTGCTTGCATTTCCAGGTGTGCAACGTATTTCCCCCAAATTCAGTAGATGAAGAGCAGAACAATTATAACCAGGACAGAGAGAAAGAAGACACTTAAGGAGGTAGACAGTGAAAAATGTAGTTAAATGCTGAATGTTGGAGGCAGTGATAAAGATTGCGTTGACAGTGGCCATTCACAAAACATTTGCAAGGTGTGGCACATTCCCTCCAGGAGCGTTAAGCAGTTCAGAAGGCACATTTCCAGCAAGGCGGAAGAAGGACCAAGACGGTGGACGTGAATATTTTAAAAGATCCTTTAATGTCTAGCTAGAGAGCGGAAGAGCATCGGGCATCGTCTGTAGTGTCCCCAAAATATTGATACACACAACAGCAGCTGGAAGAGTTACACAGGACGGGAAGAAGAGTAGCCAGAAACACCACTCTGAGGAGCTCACAGTCAGTGCATTAACAGGATGTATCCAGTGGTGGGATTCAAATATCTGAACAACCGGTTCTCTTATTGGATGCAGGCCTGGGCCTCTGAGGCCTAGAACGGACTTCCGGAAGTGGCATCCATGTACTTCCGGTGGGCCGTTCTAGGCCTGGGAGGCCTCCTCCAGGCCTCCGAGGCCTAGACTGGACTTCCAGAAGCAGTGTGCATTCAGCCGGTTCTCTGAAGTCAGCAAAAATTTAGCTACCAGTTCTGCCAAACTGGTGCAAACCGGCTGGATCCCACCATTGGATGTATCTCTTTGTCCCAACAATGACCTCTTTCAGAAATATTATCAATTGCACCCCGTTCCCATTTTAAGAATAGCCACGAGACATCGGTTGGGACACAGCTGGATGGTTGAGCGAAAATGAAGCTAGCTGTGTGATTCAAGAAACATTTCGCCTCGTTTCAACCAGACCTCGTTTTGATGCCCTTTGAAACGCAACGGCCGAGCCCAAATGGTGATGCGCTTACAAACTCTGGGAGCGCAGAGGTGGCCTTTCATGCACCCTGCCTGGCTGCCGCTGCGCCAGCCTTTTTATTGCATTCAGGGGCTGCACATCAAATCCGCTGGAAGCCATGAAAGCAAGTTTGGTTTGGAGCCAGCTGTGGCCTCAGCACACTACACAGCGAAGCACGGAAGCTGCTGCAGCTGCCGGAGGGCGCGAGGGCGAGGCAGAGCTTGCTCATCGGAATTAAAAACCCGAAAGCTCGCTTTGGATCAAAGCCTACATCGAAAAAAAAGGGGCCTGAGTCTCTTTCCCCCCTCCCCCCACATGCTGTTCTTAGGGGCAGAGGGTTTTTTTTGTGTGCCTGCCATTAACCAGAAGCATAGCTGGAGCCCAGAACGATGCGATCTCCCCTTTCTGATTTCATGGCCTTCTTTTTTTTTTTCAAATCAGAAGGCCATTGCTTTCGCAGAAAATAAAATAAGCCAGAGAATCTTTTGTTCCTGAACGGGTTGGCCAAAAGTTTCCTTATTTCAGAACTGGGGTACCTTAGTCATCCCTCACCTACAGTTAAAGCAGACAAAGGGACAAGTTCCCAGATATTTTTCAATGGACGAAGGAACTGAGGCTCCTTGGGTTATTTTCCATCTGAGGGAGCCTTTAGAGACCTCAACGGGTCTTCGGACTGCTGCTCGACGTTCTACATTTTAAGAGGTAACTACCTACCTCTCAATTTCAAAAACACATGGAAAGGAAGGACCGGTCATCAACCTGCAAACGAGGGCGTGAGACTGAAGATGGTTGCAACCAGGGGAACTCCTACCTTATCCCGAATTAATCCCATTCCTTGGGTTTACGGCACACATTGACCCATAAACCCACCAAAAAATTGTGAATCACAAATGGAGGGGAAGTTGCAGGAAAAACCAAACCGGAGACTTGAGGTCATAACACGAACCAGTTAGGTGAATTAGGTGGAAAAGGAGTGCCACCCACTCGGGGGCTCTAGTCCCACCCACCCCTGCTTCGACCCCGCCCCTTGTGCAGCCCACAACAACAAATACAGGCACGTCCCGGTGGGATTATCTGTTAAGTTGCCTTGAAATCAAGGGAGGCCTTTAGCTCCTTAGCACGAGGAGCCTGCGGGGAAAAACAGCGGTGGTGGGTTACCGTCACAGCTCTTCCTTGGCGCCCCCACTGAAAATAACCAAACTGCACGGAGGCTGGGAGGCCCAGCTCAGACCCACGCCTTGACGTGGTGGTTCCACTCCTTCACACACCCGCACAGCCCCCCTTCTTCGTACCACCGCCACTTCACCCCTTTGTACATGGCCCAGGCGCACGGCTGGAAGCAGAGGAAGAGGTGCAGGCGGCGGGCCAGGCTGCAGTAGAGGGCCATGGAGACCACGATGAGGGGAGACATGATGACGAAGCCGAGGATGATCAAGGCCGAAGAGCTGTTGTCGTCCAGGATGGTTTGGCAGTAGTAGGCGGTCGAGTGGAGCACCTGCAGAGGGCAGAGGAAGCGAGTTGGGTGGTGGGTGGGTGGGATTCCCGGAGGCGGTCATTCCCCCAGGGATCTTGGGAGAGGGATCTGTCCTTTCCGTACCAAAAGACAGGGAGGTATGGATTACTCTGGATTGCACAGGGCGATGCTTCGGAGCTGCACCGTGACTCTCATGGACTCAGAAGACCCTCCGTTGTCCCTGGAGGTGGCAGGATTGATCCCGTAGCCTTCTTCTTCCTCTAAGGAGAAGCTCAGCCCTCCGGCTGAATTCCTCTCCGGGATCTGTACTCTCCGAGGCCAAGGCTAACTTGAGTTCATTTTGATGCCAAAGTGCTTTGCTGTTACCTTCCTCCCAAAACACATCTAGAGCTCTGGCTTGCCCTGCTAGTTTCCCAATCAAATACCAGCAACTAACATTTTGATCCTGCTTAGCATTTTGAGATGAGGAGGAGGAGGGGGGAGGAGGAGGAGGAGGAGGAGTTGTTTTGGCAATGGCCATGTTGGCAAAGGCATTCTGGGAGGTGAAATCCACACGTCCTGGTTGAGAACTCAGAACGCACGGCAAGTCAAATCTTTAATTAAAAGTTCCTGCCGATAAAATGAAATTAATTTAAACGAATGGCTTGCTAGTCCAGGAAACAGCTAGAGCTTATGGAGATGAACTACGGAGGCCTCTTGCAAAATGGGGCGCCTTCGCCAAAAAGATTCTCTGTCTCTAAGGCTTGCCCAGGGGGATTGGGGTGGCTGTCGGCATCACGCCAGCGCACCCTGAGTGAGCCAGAAATACTTCAAAATAAAACACAGATAGTCCTCGGCTTACGACCTATTTTCCCACCCTGTGGATCCCAAAGCAGTCTGGCTGGAGATGAGGAGCTTCAGAGCCAATGGGGATCCTCTCTCTACCCCAGGAAGCTTCTCCTCCCTCACCCCAACATGTTAGCTTTTCTGATCCTACATCCAGAGGGAACCTATATTTATCTTGATGTGCACATCGAATCGATCTATAGAAAAGCCGTTCCAGATTGATTTTCTTCCGCCGATCGAGGCTGGAATCGTGTTTTCTAAGATGAAAGCCTATGCCGAGGCCTCGGGGAGCCCTAGCAGAAGCAATCTTGATTCAATTTTATTTACATTTATGGATAGTTCCAGTCCAATCCAATCCACTCTCTGTCATGTTAAGATGCCCATTTGGTGGCAATTGATTTTTGCGTTGCCGAAAGGAAAACAGGAGAGCGAAAAGAGAGGGGTGTGTGTGTGTGGGGGGGAATCAGAATGAAACACTGGGTGGGAGGCTTTGCTGCAAAGTGGGAGGCTTCAGATTCTGTCAGAGTGTTGAACCACATTGAAACAGTGCACTGCACAGCCCCCGGCACTGCACTGTGATGGTATCTTTGCCCCAAGGTTTCTCTTTCAGCCTGCTTGCTTACTGATCCATGTTAGTTGGCTTAGTAAAATAACCTGTGCATTGTGTGAGGTGCTTTGGCTTAATTCAAGGTGTTGGCAGTCACGCGTAAAGTCCTACCTGGTTTGAGCCATTGTTCGTTTTGAGTGATACGAACCTTTTGATTACATGTAATATATTTTCTACCTTTTGAGGCTACGCCCCTGATTTTTCAGCTTTCTAATAGATACCTAGATGCTAGATCAGGGATAAATAATAATCCATGTGCCCAAGCTATCAGGGTATGAACGCGGTGAGCCATTTCACCTTTTCAATATTCCCTGTTATGCCAAGGTGCAATTTATTTCTCTCACCTCCAGCGAGAGGCGTTATTTCTGTTTCTACCTCTGCACCTAAGACGTGTGCCTTCGATTCAAATTTTTATCACCTTTTGGGGAAGGGATAGTATAAAGGGCAAAAGAAATGTGAAACCCTTGAGTTAATGGAAAAAAGCAGGGCATTAAATTTCATTCCCCCCCCCCATTCTTGATGCTTTTCAGGAGATATATTGGACACAGAAGAAGCACGGCTTGCGAAGAATAAAATCTCCAGCAGCCAGAGAGAGAGGTGTTCCAGGCCAAAGGAGATCCATCTTGCAGGAAAGAAGGTCAGCGGTGGGGATTGTCACGAGACGAATTTAGTAGCTGTAGTTGTCAGGCCCAGATGGCAAAGCAGATATTTTGATATCTGTCAGCAGTCAAAAAGTCTGGATTTGTATTAAGGAGACTTATAGTTTGACTTTGGTAGGATGGCTGTTGCTTTGCTAAGGACGCAAATAATTTGAAATGCGTACAGCACGCTTGCTTTCCCTGTGGAGGACCCACCCTGCAGGCCCACACTCTGCCCTTCATCTTCCCTGTGGCAATGAGTTTACATGTGATTCAAGAGTGGAACTCACTGCCACAAGATGTCATGGCTGCCACTTTAGGTAGCTGGAAAGGGGAAGAGCAGGAGGGAAGAAATACCTTTGGCATAAGATTTCAACTGTGCCAATGGTATTTAGCAATATTCAGCGATGTTTGTCAAAAGACCTAAAGGTTTGCAAGACTTCTAACACCACCCTCTCTACATCCTTAATCCTCTGTGTCTTAGTCCTCCTGCCTTCTCCTTTCATTGCCTACTCTCTAAGCTACATCTCACCCCGAAATTCCAAGTTGCCTTGTAAGGTTCCAACCCGTAAAGGGCTTCTTATTGCTTTGCTTCTTCTGCAGTTATCCTCTCACAGCAGTTTTTAGAACTGTGATAAAATGGTGGGAATTTCCTGCAGTCGTATGGCAGATAATTAGGGCCTATAAAGCGCAAGGGAGTTCGATTGTTCTTTAACATGCGGTAATAAATAGTCATACACAACTCCAGGGAGATGTGCTGAACGCCTGCCCACATTAAGGAAGTGTCTTCTGCAGGGACACGAGGTGGTGGAAAGAGAGAGAACTGGGCAAATTAAATCATCAGCTGCTTCCGAAGTTCCCAGTGCCTTTTTCCTTAAGGACTGGTGGCAGCCTGTTGCTCTTAAGAAACAGGAGCCTCTGAAGATTTACACCCTTGGGATTCTTCAATCCATTCTTGTCCATGAGCAAACAGAGGCAAGGGGTTTTGGTGACAGCTGGAAAATCAATGGAATCTATTTGCTCAGAGGTGAGCCGATGAAGGGACATCACAGATACATTATTTGGCCCTTTGAGAAGGAAAAGGGACTTCAAACTGAGTTGGCTGTGGCTGCTTTGTAGCAGAACCTGGCTACTCATTCCTTGGGGCTGGATTGGATTGACCACACTTGGAATACTGGGTCCAGTTCTGGTCACCAAGATAGAAAAACGATATTGAGACTCTCTAGAAAGAGTGCAGAGAAGAGAAACAAAGATGATTAGGGGCCTGGAGGCTAAAACAGTTGCAGGAATTGAGTTTGCAAAGTCTAGTGATATGAAGGAGTAGGGATGACATGATAGCAGTGTTCCAATATTTGAGGGGCCACCACAAAGAAGAGGGGGGATCAATGTCTTCTCCAAAGCACCTAAAGGCAGGACAGGAAGCAACGGATGGAAACGAATCCAGGAGGAAAGCAACTTAGAACTAAGGAGAAATTTCCTGGCAGAAGAATTAACCAGTGGAACAACTGGCCCCCGGAAATTGTGGGTGTTCCATCACTGGACTTTTAAGAAGGGAATGGACAGGAATTGTCCAGAATGGCATAAGGCCTTCTGTTTGAGCAGTGGGTTAGACTAGAAGACCTCCAGAGTCTTCCAGCTCTGTTATTCTGTAAGAACATCTGTATAGGGCTGACGTAGGAATGGCCCTCGGGAAGAGGGATGCTGGGAGTTGTAGTTCCACAGCACCAGGAGGAACATCCCCATCCTGGAAAGGTCTCTTTCACCACCCAACTGTCTGCTAAAAGTAACTGGGAGTTCTAGCATATGTGGGCAAACACAGTTGGCCAAGGAACCGTAAGCTGAGTAATGGGGAAGTGAGCGTGCCTCGGCTTTGCATTCCCCCGTGTCCCATCTGCCAGGGACGGCTGAATGACTTTACAGAGAATGTCCTGCTTGTATAACATGACCAATATTCACTGCCTGCTTCCATCCGGTCCCTGCTCTGCAGGAACGGGTGTCCTCAAAAGCTGACAGATTCTGGGGAGTCATTAGCTAACAATCCCCTTGAATACCCAAAGGTGTCATTTACTTCTTGGATGATCTGCTTGCAACTACAGAAAGGAAAATAACCATATGGCATCTCCTGGGGGTGGGGGTGGGGTTGGGTCGATAGGATAGGTTGCATTTGCTACTCATCTCAAATCACGGTTAGGTTTGGAGGGCCGTGGAGCCCGCTGGTTTGCAGCACGGGGTTGCCATTGATTCCAGAGAGGGTCATTTAGAGATCAAAGTCACCATCCAGGATTGATTCAGTATTTTAATAGCCCCCTTTAATTAAGCTGCTTTGAACTTCCACTGGGGCTCCTGCTCTTCAATCAATTGAAAAGTCACTGGGAGCCAGAGAAAGCCAAGGGGTTTATCAACTTGTCCCATCGGATCTCACCGAATGCGTCCTCCTCGTTGGAAGGGGCCTTTTTTTTAATAAAAGGCCAAAGAGAACAGATCATATCCTCCTCAGTGTGATTCAGCCTCAGAGATCCAAAGCACATTCTCCCGTCTCTCCTAGGTTTTTTTTCCGGTGCCCTTCCTGATAGTCCCCACTGCACTTTTCCGAATTCCTGATTCAGGAAAAGCCTTTTTTTTGAGGGGGGGAGGGTGAAACTTCTGCAAGCAGGATGGATAAAGCTCAAACTTTCTAGGCATCCAAAGGAGAGAGGCCAGATGAAATGCATTTTGAGTACATTTGTCCCTAATGGCATGCGCACTGCAGAATACTTAATAAGAACAAAATGAGTTTGTCAATCGGAATGAATCAGGGGTTGCTTGGGACCGTCTTGAGCCCAAACCTCCACGCTGAAGTCATGGATAATATTAATTCAGAAATTTTTACCCCTCTTTTTTGGACTGCCCCACCTTTTTTCTATCTTTAATTTAGCACACAAATCCTGGAGATTGACTGTTGCAGGCGGGCGGGCGGGGGGGGGCACCCTTAATTAAAAAGACATTAAATGGAATTCAGTCTGTGCCGGCAAATACAGCTAAGGACAGGAGGGGAGGATGGAAGAAAAAAGGGCATGCCACGAAAAGAAATACTGTTAACAATTAAATGAAAATTCTGGGGAGCCAAGGCTGGAGATAAAGTTTCTGTCACTGAAGATCTGGAATTTATTTAGATTGTGCCAGAGGTTTCGTAATTACTGGAAAAGGAAATTTAGATCTGTGTATATTTTTTAAAGAGATGCACAGTGCAATAACTTGAATTCCTCTCTGCTCTTCCTGCTCTGTTTCCTTCCTCAAAACTGATAACACAAACCTGTTTTTCCTTAGCAGTACAGGCAGACTGTTCTGACAGTCCAATTGAGCCACAACTGACTCACATAATACATTAGGGGAAGCTTTTTGAGTGACAAGAGGTCTTGATGGGACACAAAATTATTTGGGTATAAGTTCAACTTTTCTCCTGGATCCTTGTGCTTCTTGTTTGGTGGATTCTGATTCCACCTTCCTTGTTTTCATTCCTTCTCATTTGCAGATAGGGGTGTTAAGCTGGAGGCTAGCCCAAAGCAGGCAAGGTTTACTTATTCATTTACAGAGTATACCTATTTCTTAAGATTCCAGGAGGTTAACACTAGAGTGAAAGAACAGAGATGGCAAAGAAGCAGATGTCAACTAATTCTTGGGAAAAAAATATCCAAACACTTAGCATTCTCGAGCAGAGGACACCCATCCCTGAAACCTTATTTGCTAGAGGACTTTAAAGAAAGTCACTTGAAGGGGAGACCCCACAGCTGTTGGCTAGACTGGAAAGCATCCCAGAGAAGAGGAATGAGGTAAACCAAGAAGTCGAGAAGAAAAAAAAGGAAAGGGAAAAAAAAAACCCTGCACAGATTTCTCCCTAAAATTGCCAGAAGTCATGTTTCTACTCTAAATAGACTTAGAGTGTAATTACAGCTTCAAGGGAGGAAAACAGTTTTACATCTTGCTTTGCAGTGTCTGCCTTGAACAAGATGGGGGGGGGCAAAAACGACTCTTTGAAGTTCCTAAATGGTCTCCAGGCTACATGGTGGGCCTTCTGATTTGCTGCATTTTTGCCCTCTTTCCTTTGGGCCTGAATTTTTGCCCCTGACCGTATCAAAGTTGCTGGGCTGATCACATTTTCCTGGATGGCTAAACCGAACCGGCCGACCGCCTCCGAACCAAGCCCTGGCACCTCCTAGTATTTATCCACTTTTCACAATAATTGGACGTGAGCCCGAAGTTTCTGGAATCCTTCCCATGCTGCAGCTTTTACAGTTGCTAACTTCACGTGGACGCCAGTGTCCGTGCAAAGGAAGAGCATGTGTGGTTGGATGTGAGAGGCCAGGTCAGAAGAGAAGAAACTAAAGGCTATGTTCTCATAATGTGCTGAATCACAAGCTAGTTACCCCTACCTTTCCTTAGATGAGTACGTTGTGAGTACCCAGCTCCTTAGCTGAGGTTGCTCCTTAGAATGTCATGTTTAGAGGCACCTGGAGCAACTCTCAGCAGGTTGAAACCGATCCCACGGCATGTGCCGAAAACATTTGGAAAGTCAGTGAACACAAAAAGCCACGGACTCTTCTCGAGATTAACGTGCACTGCCCTGTTTCTCATCCTCTTAACTGGGGTAGGATGCTGTCAAGACAGGGTGACGGCTATGCTTGCTAAAAATGCTAGATACCTCATATTTGGAAAATTGGGAAACAGATGCTGTAAGCTCCATCGGTCCCTCTCGGGGGGGGGGGTATTAATGTCTGGTAGCTACGAGCTTCCCAACAGATGCATTTCCTTTCCTTGCAGGCTGAAGGAGAGCAACCTAGATTTTTGCAGAGAGTACTTTTGTATCCATAGAGCATAGAATAACAGGATTGTAAGGCACCTTGGAGGTCTTCTAGTCCAACCCCTGCCCAAACAGGAGACCCTCTACCATTCCAGACAATTTGCTGTACAATCCCTTCTTAAAAACCTCCGGTGATGGGGCACCCACAACTCCGGATGGCCAGCTGTTCCGTTGGTTAATTGTTCTTACTGTCAGGAAGTTTCTCCTTCGTTCTAGGTTGGTTCTCTCTTTAATGATCTTCAACCTGTTACTTTTTGTAATGGGTTATCCAGAGAAGAAACAAGCAGTTGAGAACAGGAGGAGACTTTGCTCACTGGGTTAATACTTTGAGGTCCAGATAACCTCCAAAGACTTAGTCTAAGGATCTTAGGATTGTAGTCTAAGGATCGTAAGACTAGGATCCTTGCTCAGGTCTGACTTCTATTTAAGAAGAGTATTTGCACATTCATATATGGTTGTCCAAATGCACACGCTAGCACTCCTAGATTAAGTATCCTCTCAGAAGAGAAGTCTCACAAAGATCATACCGGTAGCAAGGAATAATAGTTGCACATGACAATTACCGTTCTCTGTAATAGCATCGTGCCCCATCAACGGTATGTCAGCAATCATTATTCTTTCTCTTCACAAGGAAATGAATCTTAACAAAGGAACTCCCTGATACTCAAGGGAGCATGTTGGCTGGCCTCTACCCCGCTTTCCTTAACAAGGGTCAACTTGGGTATACGTGGAAATAAGACCACAGGGGACAGTGCCATTGGGGTAGGACTTTATGGGTCAAGCAGAACGAGTGTGACGCACCGGTTGTATTGAAGCTACCTTAGGATGCCTGTCATCCAATGAACAACCACATATCCCAGGAGGGCAGAGTGATTAAGGTGTTGGGCAAGGACGGAGCAACTCCAACTTCAATTCTGTCCCTTAGCTATGAAGCTTCCTAGCTGACTTTAGACTATCACTCTCTCCGCTCAACCTACCTCATCATTCCCATGTTGAAGAATAGGAGAAGAAAGTACTGTGCACATCTCCTTGAGGTCATGGATGAAAGGCAGAAGATAAACCTAACAATAAATGCATCAGGGTTCAATGGGATGAAACACAGGACCATCCAATCTAGCACAGATGGATGATTTAACTGAAGACAGACAATGCCTCTGAGAAAGGGCAGAGGACAAGCCTCTCCTATCCACTAGACACCCTCCTCTGTTTGGGAGCTTCCTCAACAGAAAGTTCAATTGGCTGCATAATACTTACCCGGGAGTGACACTGGAATCCAAAATAGACCACGACTATGGCGGGCAAAAGGACCACCAAAAAGATGGCAGTCATCAGAAGGAAGTTCAGGAGAAAAGCAAAAAAGTTCATTGCCCCCACCAGGCAAGTCCACGCCCAACAGCCACAGGTACTGCGACGCTCCATGGGCAGGAGCTGGTCCTCCATGTTGTAAGGTGGGAGAGTTTGGATGGTGTGTGAAGTGTCAGAGAAGTTGTCCCCGTCATAGTCATCAATCTCCTGATCAGACATCTTCAGGAAGATCAGACCAGGTGTCCCTTTTTCCCCTTCCCTTCGTCCAGTTCCCCTTTGCCTTAATTCCTCTTCCTTATCCTGTCCTCCAAAATGGAGACCCCGCTCAGTCTTCCCAGTTAGGTGAGGCGATAGTGGCTGAGGTGGGATTTCCCAAAGTGGTCGCCACTTCCGGGAAACAGGAGACTGGGCGGAGGTGGGCTCGGGAGCAGTCTGAGAAGGACGTTCTTACATGTCCTTCAGGGATCCGGTGGTTGCCCCACATGGAATGGGACGAGATGGAGAAGAAGAAGACCTTCCAAGAGATGGGATGAACTTTTCCAGCGGGCAGGCAGTTCTCCAGGTTTGCCTACTGGAGTTCTTGGTCCAAAAAGAGCTGGCTGGTGTGAAACTTGCAAGGAAAGGAGATGGGCACGTGTGCCATCCTCCGGTTCCACCTGGTGGGCTGGAGTTTCCAGCTAAATGCCCAATTTTCCTGAAGTTCCACACCACACCAGTCCTCCTTCAGCACTCTTCAAGTCTCCATGGCAGGTTGCACTGGGTCCATGTATAGAACAGAACAGAACAGAATAGAAGCTGGAAGGGAGCTTGGAGGTCTTCTAGTCCAGCCCCCTGCTCAAGCAGGAGAACCTACACCGTCTCAGACAGGTGAATGTCCAGTCTCTTCTTAAAAAATCTCCAGTGAGGGAGCGCCCACGATTTCTGGGAGCAAGCTGTTCCACTTTGATTGTCCTCACTGTCAGCTGTCTTGGCAAAGTTCAATCCTTGAAGTTGTCATTTCCCCCTCTTTCTGTTTTGTGATGCTTTGCGCTGTCCAGACGCAGGAAGGCTCCCTGCCAGAGTGGATGGCTCCTTCCCCTGTTCTGAGCCGGCTCTGATCGCGGTGCAGCGTGTGGCCATTTAGAGGCAGCTACACTGAATTCTCCTGCAGGCATCCAATCCTTTGCTGCTGCTGCTGCTGCTGCTGCTGCTGCTGCTTCTCCCCACCCCTTCGAGTTGCTGGCTACACACAGTTCCCAATCCAGCCAGGCCCACCGCTGATCTCTTCCTTGGCGTTCCTGCTCCGTGTCTCCTCTTGATGGGGGAACGAGACCGGCGGCGGGCTGATGAAGGGGAGGCTGGTGGCTGGCAGGGGACAGCGAGGGAAGAGAGAAAAAAAGCCAGTTCATAAGAAGGGATGAGGTATGGTGGACACTCCAAACCATTTTGAAAAAGCGTATTGAATTTCTACCTCAGTTGTTTTTGTTAGGGATCATAAAAGGTTGTACCACCACAGAGACGAACTTGATTTTGAACTTGATCACAGCAGCGAGACTGTTGGTGGGACAATACTGGAAGAAGCCAGAAATACCATCTATTATAGAATGGACTTTGAAAGTCACAAATATGGCAGAAATGGCTAAAATATCGGCATATTTGAAGGATCATTCAAATGAACAATATATGTTGGACTGGAAAAAATGGATAGACTACATACAAGAGAAACACCAATCAAAGAAAATGTATCTGGCTTATAGTTAAATCTTGATATACCGAGTGAAGAATGTTTACAAGTTTAAAATGATTGTATTAAGTGGAATAGCATTCAACTTGAATTTTTCTTTGTTACATTTACAAATATATATCTAATAAATAAATAATAAAAAAAGAAGGGATGAGGAAGGGCTGGAGGCTGTGCCCGGCCTACACAAGATCCCCAACTCTATCTCTGCCTCTGACTTGCAATTTCTTTGCATTTGAGATTTTATTTCTGGCGCAAGCAACCCCATTGCAGTAGCTCTGGGAGATTTGCAAAAAACTTAGCAATAAGAGTGCGGCTGCCGTTAGTCCACGTTGACGCTCGCTGAGGTGGGCTGAGGGGCTGGACCCATCTCGTGGACTTTTCAGAAGTGTCCATGGAAGCACAAGGGGAAGGACGCAACTACAGGGTAGTCCTCAACTTACAACATTTCATTCAGTGGCCATTCAAAGTTACAACAGCATTCAAGGAAAAATGACTGTTTTTTCACACGATGGTTGCAGCCTCCCCTTGGTCACGTGATCAGAATTCGGACCCCTGGCAACTGGCTCATATTTAGGACGGTTGCCGTGTCCCAGGGGTTACGTGGTCCCCCTTTTCCGACCTTCTGACAAGCAAAGGCCATGGGGAAGCCAAATTCCCTCAACAGCGGTGTCGCTAACTTAGCAGTTGTGGAAAGAAAGGCTGCCAAATGGGGCAAAACTCACTTAGCAAATGTCTCACTTAGCAATAGAAATGGAATGGAATGGAATGGAATGGAATGGAATGGAATGGAATGGAATGGAATAGAATAGAATAACAGGATAGAATAGAATAGAATAGAATGGAATGGAATGGAATGGAATGGAATGGAATGGAATGGAATAGAATAGAATAGAATAGAATAGAATAGAATAGAATAGAATAGAATAGAATAGAATAGAGTAGAATAGAATAATAGGATAGAATAGAATAGAATAGAATAGAATAGAATAGAATAGAATAGAATAGAATAGAATAGAATAGAATAGAATAGAATAGAATAGAATAGAATAGAATAGAATGGAATAGAATAGAATAGAAGTAAATAATGAAATAGAATAGAATAGAATAGAATAGAATAGAAGTAAATAATGAAATAGAATAGAATGGAATGGAATGGAATAGAATAGAATAGAATAGAATGGAATGGAATGGAATGGAATGGAATGGAATGGAATGGAATGGAATGGAATAGAATAGAATAGAATAGAATAGAATAGAATAGAATAGAATAGAATAGAATAGAATAGAATAGAATAGAATGGAATAGAATATGGAATAGAATATGGAATAGAATAGAATAGAATATTGAATAGAATATGGAATAGAATAGAATAGAATGGAACGGAACGGAATAGAATAGAATATGGAATAGAATAGAATAGAATATGGATAGAATAGAATAGAATAGAATATGGAAAGAATAGAATAGAATAGAATAGAATAGAATTAGAATAGAATAGAATATGGAATAGAATATGGAATAGAATAGAATAGAATAGAATAGAATGGAATGGAATGGAATGGAATGGAACGGAACGGAACGGAACGGAACGGAACGGAAAGGAACGGAACGGAATGGAATAGAATAGAATAGAATATGGAATAGAATAGAATAGAATAGAATAGAATAGAATAGAATAGAATATGGAAAGAATAGAATAGAATAGAATAGAATAGAATAGAATAGAATAGAATAGAATAGAATAGAATAGAATAGAATAGAATAGAATAGAATAGAATAGAATAGAGAAGGGAAGGGAAGGGAAGGGAAGGGAAGGGAAGGGAAGGGAATAGTCTCCCTCCTCTTCCTCCTCCATCTCACATCTCAAAAGTTGTTTATCCTCTGCCTCGGCCTATGTTGCGAAGCCGATAATTGGCGAGGGGAGAAGATAGAGAGAGGCAGCATGTAAAAATAAAAGCAAGTGCCAAGAAGCATCTTAAAAATAGACACTTCAGCTTCGAGCGTTTTCCCCACCCCACCCCACCCCCACCCCCCAGAGCTGCGCGAGGAGAACGACAAAATACAGAGTTCTGTGGCGGAAAATTAGAGACGCTGTAATGATTCCCTGGCCACTTCAGAGGAAGGAAGTGACGCGAGCACTCACACAGGTGCATTTTGGCGAGTGTGAATGTGCCTCTCCTTGTCCGGAGGAAGCAAGCGCAAGGACCAAGTTCAAAGTCTATTGTTCAATCTACTCAAAAGATCGTAACTTCCCCTTTCAGAGGGAGGGGGGGTGAACGGGTTTAGGGATACCCAGTAGCTTGCAAAATGTGTAAGCCAACTTGGTTTGATGTCTGCTTATAGCACCTAGAACCAGTCAAGCACAGGGTACTGGCCCTGAAATAAATAGGTAAGGTCTGTTTTGGGGGGCACCGTCCTAGAAGTCTTCTGCAGCAGGACTATAGAATCAGGTCAATTGGGTCTGGGCTGTTGTCGCTCTCCATGGTGCTGAATCTGGGTTCCTGTTGATTTCTCCAAGAGCTTGTCAACACTGTCAGAATAGAGCTGGAAGGGGCCTCGGAGATCTTCTAGTCCAGCCCCCTGCTCAAGCAGAAGACCCTCGACCATTTCAGGTGGCTGCTCAGTCTCTTCTTAAAAACCTCCAGAGATGAAGTACCCACAACGTCTGAAGAAAAGTGGTTCTCACTGTCCGGAAGTGTCTCCTTAATTCCAGCTTGCTTCTCTCCTTGATTAGTTTCCATCCGTTGTTTCTTGTCCTGCCCTCTGGTGCTTTGGAAAATAAGCCAACCCCCCCTTCTTTGTGGCAGCCTCTCAGATACTGGAAGGCTGCTATCATGTCTCCCCTATTCCTTCATTTCTCCATGCCGAAATTCTGTAACCGTTCTTTGCATGTTTTGGTCTCCGGGCCTTTGATCATCTCAGTTGCTCTTCTCTGCGCTTTTTCTAAAGTCTCAACATCTTCTTTGTAATGTGGTGACCAAAACTGGATGCACTGCTCTGGGTGTGGTCTTACTACACTTACCATATACTCATGTATCCCAGCTCTCTTTCCATCAGCTGTCCTATTTTGACTTCTTTTGAACAATGGAAAGCCTGTGGAGGAGAGATTTCAAGGAAATGGGAACTGGACAGGTTTTTGAAGTTTTGCGTGCCGAAATCCACTTGCTTCTTGTTGAAACTGCTGCATGCTTTTCTCTGAATGAAAAACAAGAGTTCCCACTAACCACAACTGGATAAATGAAGTGGTGGCTGGGTTTGGGGGCCCACAGTCCTGTGTTCTTAAGAACTGCAGACAATACGCCTTGTTCGTGACTAGCATTCGAGTCAGATTCACCAAGTTAATTTTTAAACATGAAGTAGTAGTGAGGAGGCATTATTTCCCCCTGGGAGCCAAAAAAATATTGAGAATTGCGGCTTTCGAATTTCACCTTTCCTCTGATGAATATTTAAACCTATTTTCAGCTCTCTTTCCAGCTTTGAAATAATTTATTCCTTTCCTTTCTCAAACATAGCCCCTCATCTTAGCTGCAGAAGAAAAGTTGCACGGCTGATTTTATCCGCAGCCATTGCACTTAAAATAGCCCGGAATAATTGCATAAAATCCAGATGGCATCCAGGGTGCAAACAAACACAATGGATTGCACAAAATGTTCTCAAGAGATATGTGGTGTTTGTGCTTCACAGTTGCTCTTTCTTTTGCCCTTTTCCTTCCCCCCCCACCGCTTTGAGAACTTAAAACATAGAATAACAGCGATGGAAGGGACCTTGGAGGTCATCTAGTCCAACCCCCTGCTCAAGGCAGGAGACCCATATCATTCCGGACAAATGGCTGTCCAATCTCTTCTTAAAAATCCACAATTTCTGGAGGCAAGGTGTTCCACTGGTTAATTGTTCTAATTATTAGGAAATTTCTCCTTAGTTCCAGGTTACTTCTCTCCTCGATTAGTTTCCATCCATTGCTTCTTGTCCTGCCCTCTTTGGAGAATAGGTTGACCCTCTCATTGCTGTCACAGCCCCTGAAATGCTTAAGACTGCTAACATATCACCCCTAATCCTTCTCTTTGTTAGACTAGAGCATACCCAGTTCCCTCAATCGTTCATCGTGCAGTTCAGCTTTATCGGCTTTGTTGCTCTTTTTCTGCATTCTTTCTAGGGTCTCAACATTATTATTATTCTTTTTTATCACCATGACCAAACTGGATGCAGTATTCCAAGTGCTCCAATTTATTGCCGGCTTCCTCTCTAAGCAACGGCTTCCTGGTTTTTACTTTAATTCGTAAAGAAATTGGGCATGAGGATCAACACAGTTGGGTGCTGAGAATCTCACCTGGACAACAGATGTAGCATGTTTGGAGAGCCTACACCGTTTCAACAGCTTCGTCTTTTAGTTATGGGTCTAATTAGCTTGTACTATGGAAGATGAACCTCTGGGGGAAAATACGCACACTCGCCACCCACCATCATGCTGCAAATTTTTATCATTAGGTGGACAGCCCACAGCTTGCCTCCTGCCTTGGTTAATATCTTAATCTGCCTTTTAACCACGGGGTTAGAATAATGGCTATGCCATTCCTGGTACAATGGGAGTTAGGTAATTGGACAAGGAGAGAGGCTCTCAATCAAACACAAACAGAGGTGATCTGAGGCAGGGTAGAGAAACATGGTTTGCTTGAACTAGTTTTAAACCACGGGAGGCAGGTTATCTGAAGCTGTGGACTGTTACCAGGCCGTGGCATGCCAGCAACCGGGCCGCACAAACAAGCAAAGCCCTATCTGTGGGATGCAAGCAGCACACAAAACCACGCACCCTCCGGTCCGCAGAAAAACCTCTCCCCACGGAACTGGTCCCTGGTGCTCAAAGGGTTGGGGGCCTCTGATCCGAAGGACCGTCTCTCCCCAGTGTCATCCACTGGACCCACTAGAGCAGGGAGGCAGAGAACGTGGTGGGTCCCCTCTCTTAAGGAGGCACATCTGATGGGACCCCAGAAGAAGGGCCTTCTCCATGGTGGCTCCTTCCCTTTAGAGCATCATCCCACGGAGCTTAGACTGGCCCCCACTTTGACACTCTTCCACAAGGCCACAAAGACCTGGTTGGCCGGCTCTTGATGGAATGGAACCCATCAAGAGGCTTGTTTGACCGATTGCCATTTGCCAGAACGTTGGAAGAGGTATTGTTATTAATTTTGGGTTTTTATTCTTCGTAGTCTGCTCAGTCGCCGAGACCGAGTGGGTAGCCCTTTATATTTCCTAAATACATCATTAATTGGAAGACGGTTCCCTCTGGAATGTTGAATAACCAGCCTTATTTTAGCTTTTATGCGATGCAAACCAGACGGTTGCTGGTGGGAACTTGACCACCCCCTCAGAAAGAAAGCTGATCATTAGTCAATCCACCAACACAGATACACACACACACACACACACACACACACACACACACACACGGCTTTTTTCTTTATTTACATATATGTGTGTGTGTGTGTGTGTGTGTGTGTGTGTCAAGTGGTTATTTTTTAGATTGCACCCTGTAAACCCAAATATGGGAGGAAGAAATCATTCTTTCCTTTGCTTGTTTCAGCTCAACCCAGAGCCATCTGCAAGCACAAATATATATATGTTTTTAAAATTGTTAACAAAGAAATAAGGGATTTCTGAGATAGCTATTTCGAGTTATTTAACTCTCTTCAGTCAGAACTCACCCTTTCCGGGATTTGAACCTGGGCAGTCTGCATGCTAGGCAGAAGCTTTAGTCTCAAGCCACAGGCTCTCTCCCGCTTTGTTAATATTCAGGGAGTGAATATGTGTGTCAAGTGGTTATTTTTTAGATTGCACCCTGTTATTATTCATATATATGAATAATATATATATATTTCACACCTCCTACTGGAAAAGCTCCGAAAAAAGGTGTAAGTGGGCAGACCTAATTTCCAGCAGGCAGAAATTAGAAACGGTTCGGAAGTCAGGTGGGCAGGTTGAAGGAGGAAGGAAGGAAGGAAGGAAAGGGAGGTAGAGGTGATTTTTTTTGAGGGGGGGGAGGCTGTGCTCTGGATTAGAGAGAGAAGACATCTGTAACGTGTCTGCAGATACAGGAGAAGAGTGGCACTTGAACAATTAAGGAAAGGCTGGATACTAACCCAAAGGCTTTTGACTTGCCATTGCTAGTTGCCAAGTCAACCAGCGCCTGCTTCCTCCTTCCCTGCATTTTTTTGCACCCACACAGGCAAATCCAGGATTCGCCCAGTACACCAAGACTGTCACGTATCCACCTCATTTCCCTTTCTTTACGCCTCAGCACCTCTCTAATAACCAAGGCCCTGTGTGAAGAGTATAGGATATATTCTCATTTGCCCCAGGTCAGCTTTTTATTACACTTCCCTCTGCAGCGCTGAAGCTTTGAAATATTGGGGGTTGTAAAAAATGCTAAGCCTCCCAAAACGGGGAGAAAACAGGTGAAAATGTCGACCTGGCCTGCTCCGATGGCATGACCTGCCCTCTGCTTGCAGCTCTCCTAAGCCAAAATTGATCTTAAAAAACTCAAACTGAAGATGGTTTCCCATGTGGGAAAAGGCTAGAGCTGTGTGCCCTTTGTGTGACCGTTCCCTGAATGGTTACTAGATGTAGAAAGTTGTTGCATGGATGCCTCTTCTTTGGTTTGAAGGAAGCCAAGGGAACAGTGATCTGATCTATCCTGTAGCTAAAGAAAGTCAGTCCCAGTCAGAGGAAGGGAAGGAAGGAAGGAAGGAAGGAAGGAAGGAAGGAAGGAAGGAAGGAAGGAAGGAAGGAAGGAAGGAAGGAAGGAAGGAAGGATGGATCTCTTACTCTTTCGGAATATTCCTGTCTAGGCATTCCAGGATAGCTGCTTGGACCTTGTGCCATACGGAGGACTTTCTCTTTATCCCCAATTTTATCCTAGTACATTCCAATTCATTTAATAGGCTATATCAGCGATGGGGAACCTTTTAGAGACCGAGTGCCCAAACTGCAACCCAAAACCCACTTATGTATTATCAGGTGCTGGGTGGGCGTGGCCCATTGGGTGGGCGTGGCTGCAGTGGTAACGGCAGACAAGTTGGGACTAAAAAGTTCAATCCATCAAATCCAACTTTGCGAGATCTTTCATTTTCCCCGCGAGAAGTTGAAATTGATTGATTGTTGGTTGAGGCTTGACGTGAGGAGTGATAAATGTGTACCAAATCAGACATTTACAAAGACTAATACTTAGTGTTGTATATCAGGTGCTATGATGATTGCTGCATAATATGATTTTATGTTCAGTGTTGATTGTTTTAATAAAAGAATTTTTAAAATAAAAAAAAAGAACTGTTCAAAGTTACAACAGCACTAAAAAAAAAAGTAACTTACAACAGTCCTCGCATTTATGACGGTGACAGAATCCCAGTTGGGCCACATTTGGCAACCGGCATGTGTTCAGGATAGCTGCAGCTTCGCTGATCATCATTTGCGACCATCCCAGCCAGCTTACAACTCCATAATCTTGTTCATAAAACTGGGCGCCGCTTGTTGAACAACTGCCTTGTTTAGCAACGGAAATTCTGGTGCTGGACATAAACCAAGGACTGCCCATATAAGAAGGAAGAAACAGGACCGGCCTGGAAAATGGCGGAAAATCCAGGAGGATTACGTCAAGCTTGACCCCTGGCAAAGAGAGGCAAAGGTCGTCCCTGGAGTTATGGCACATTTAGGTAGGTACATTGAGAGCTTAAGAACAGAGACAAATCCCTTGTGGGTCCAATCACAGCCGGCCAATAAAAGAATTCTGTTTGAGGCCCCCCCCCCCAAAAAAGAAATTGATTGATTGATTGAACTTTTTTTTTTTTTTTGCACACGGCGGCAGAGGCCTTGAGCGAAAAGGTTTTATAAAACCCAGCTGAAGGCCTAGGACTGGGGCGACGGCGCGTGTGCCCACAGAGAGGTCTCTGCGTGCCACCTCTGGCCCCTGTGCCCTAGCATCGCCACCACGGGGCTATATAATTCTCAACAACAGTCTTTTTTTTTTTCATCCGTCTTTTAGCCTTGTAAATTATTTAATTTAACAGTCCCCCTCCCTCAGCGTTTTTTTCATTCACACTATATTTCTTCTGCTGCCTCTTCTGGCGGTTTTGAACTCTGTTGTACTTTTGAAGTCGGTTGTGTGAAGCTTCCTGGCTGCTCCCGGCTGTTCCTGAAAGACACTTTCTAACCCTTTTCCTGATCTCGTCCCTTCCTTATTTTAGGCAGCCAAGATTTTATTGGTTCGTCTGGGCGGTTGATGCTTGGAGCACGCGGGCATTGGGAAGGCCAAGGTATCGTAGAATTGAGATGGACTCTGGAGGTCATCGTTGCTGTGGGTTTGTTCCCACCCATCCCTTAGCATTTCCAGTGAAGTTTGAAGAGCAGCAAAGAAGACCTTTGAGTCTAATGTCTGAGGAACTCATCATCACCAGAAACAAGGTCCTCCAAAATAAATTACGGAGAGCCCTGTTGTGGAACGATTTGCTTCCCTTCTCATTAGCATTCCTTATGTTCTTAAGTTATGTAAGAGGAGGCTCTGTGGAAGGACAGTCTTGACCTTCTCTTGAAGGCCCTTAATCATAGAGAAATGCTGCTATCATCCCCCTCCTTTTAAAAAGAACAATAAAAGATTTAGTTTAGGACACATTTCCAGTGGGGGCAAAACAGTGGTGGGACTAGAATCCGTGCAATTAAGTCCTTCAGCATCTTTTGTCATCCCTTAATGCATCTGTTACCTTTGTTTCATTCACAAAGCAGGAGCTTGACTCAGTGGCCTCTTCCAACACAACGGAAGCCATGGAAACCAGCGGGGTAGGGACAGCGGTGTCATTGTTTCCCTATCTCGGCAAGGATTTCATTTCTGGAGTTGGACCTGAAGCTCTTTTCCTCCTGGGAACACTTAAGCCGGAGACGTCCCCCAACCTGCCTTCCAAGGAGTCCCTCTGGAAGGCTAGCCTGAACTGGGTGTCCACTCCAGCTTCCCAAATAGAAGCCCCAAAAGCTGCAACCCGTTGAACGGTGGTTGTAGAAGTGACTTCCTAAAGAGTAAGGAGTGGACTCTGAAACTCCCAAGAACTAGCATTTTGTCAGGTCCCATTTCACCTTAACAGTACCATTACAGAAAGGGATTAGTCTCTGGAGAAACCATTTCTGATCCCAGAAGGTAGATCAAGGGGGACTGGAGACCAGTAGCCTCCTGAGATGGCTTCTCCAGTGGATGTTCCTCTTGAGAAGATTACCATTCCAGAATTGGAAGAACCGGAGAGCCCAAGCGCCACTTCCTCTGAGCTTCTACCTCCCACCTCCAGACTGAATTGGAATCCCCACCAGGGAGCATTGTAGAGATCCCTGGGATTTACTCTGGCAAAGCAGACATGTTCTGAAGGCGGAGTGACCACAAGCTACTCCATAAAGCTCCTTTCTCTGTGAGAACTCGCCTTCAATGGAGCTCCATCCCGGACAAAGAGCTAAGCAGAATTTTGCCTCTGCAGCTCAGAGGGAGATTCTTTGTAAGGTATAGGTAGATCCATGGAATGGATGGAAAGAGAAGGAGTTATTTGCTCTTAAGAAGAAGTCCCTCCTTTTGATCCCAAAGCTACTCTTTTCTGGCCTCTCCTGATTTGGGGGTTCAGCGAAAAGTAGGACAGAGATTTCTACCAGATCGAACTGGTGAGCAAGTGCTAATTAAGTTAGCACGATAGCCTTAGTGCAGTGAACCACTGCTGAATGGGCACAGATCACGCTCTTCTTTGGCATTTTATCTCTTGGGATTCAACAATCCTCAATTTATTCCTCCCCACCTCTACCCTCCTCCCGGTCCCCGGAAGCCACATATAAATTTTCAAAGGGAGGACCATCGTGAGGGTGGGTTGTAATGCACTTCCCTTGACACACATATCCTTCTGGAGATGCCAGACCTCTTTCCGTGGCGGCAAACAGCTCGGGTGATGCCTCTCTTTTGTTCTTGCTTCCAGCACCATCTTGTGTTCACCGAATGGTGAGGAAAATCTCCTCCTTGTAGCACAGACATGTCAAACTTACAAATGATTTGTTTGGATCCCGAAGCGTTTCTGAACCCCTAAGCATTTCTGTTGCCCCGTGATTAATTCCTGGGCCATTATGCAAACCTTTACCTCTCAGACCGCAAAGATCTGGGGGTTCAAGGTTCAGGCTTGCAGCGCTTTTTAAAAATTCATTGTTTCATTTACAAGCTGTGGATCATGGTTCAGAATGCCAAAGAGCCACCGGCAGAGGAGCCAGGTTAATGACCCGTTCTTCTGCTCTAAATCAATTTCTCGAGACAGCTCTGGGTCCAAGTATAACCCCTGTGCGATGGCTACTCTCCTATTTACGTTAAAAAAGTTATAAGTATTCGGCACGAGCTCTTTTCTTTGGATGGTGTTATTTTAACAAGTAACATTCGTTCGTTTATTTATTTTTAAAAAAAAAAAAAGAAATTCCAGGCTTGAGTAACAACACACAACAGGGCATTAAATAACCGAAGTAACCTCAGAAAGGGGACATGTTGGAGCATGCCAGATTGTCTGTAAGAAAATCGCCCACTTGACTTTGTTCCCTTTTGCGCTGCTTCCAAGGTTAAGTGTCCCTTTGCCACCAAGCTGCCCATCAAGGGTGTTTTGTTTTGTTTTCTTCCTTCCAGAAGCTGCAAGTGCAATTGAATCAAACTGGGGTGCTCATTCTTCCCCTTCCCCTTAACATGGTGAAGGATGAGCGAGGATTTGGTTCAACTGATATTTTAATTTATTATTATTATTATTATTATTATTATTATTATTATTATTATTATTATTATTATTATTATTATTATTATTATTATTATTATTATTATTAAAGTTTTAAATAAAATATTTATTGGTGACCTTGATGAACCCAAAAGTAGCTGTGTATGTTTCATCTTTATTTTTGATCCTCTTTTTTTTTAAAAAAGCAAGCTTGCTTATCTTCATCACCGACCCAACGCCCGGAGGTGCCTTATGGGACCTTGCTAAGACAGTTCCACAAGGCCTTCCAGAAAAAGTGAGCTTTGCCTACATTATTAAAACAACTCCCGACAGTCTTTCTTTGTCCAGGCTGTTCCCCGGGAAACCCTGCCCATCACATCCGCGTGGGCTCAGAGGCCCCAATCCCCCTTCACTCCGCAGCATTCGAACCCGTATTTTTCCCATCGCAGGCCACGATTTTAACTTTATCCACTTTCACCACCTCGGTGACCTCTCTGAATTCCACATCGTTCAGCACGAAGGTCCAAACATTGTCGCAAAACCTGTACGTATTCAGAGAGCCCCTGAAATTGACTCTGTTTCTGACCCGCTGTGCTAACGCAGCATTGATAGCTTTGTCAAACTGTAGGAGGACTTGAAGAGCGAGCTGGGGAGTGATCTGCTGAGACTGAATGAGCTCATCCAGGCTTTCTTGAAGACTGTTTCCCAAGGTGGTGTTTCTATACAGTTGGTAAGCCATGATAGATGCTGATCATCCACAGATCTGAAACTTTCACCAAAGATCTGGGCCGGGAGGGGCCCTCGCCCGCAGGGGGCCCGCCGGGCTCCTCCAGACCTCCGACGCGGAGAAACGGGCCGCCGGCTACGATCCCCGCCTCTTTCCCTTATTATTATTATTTTTAAAGAATCCAGCAGTGCAGACCTTTCGGTCTGGATTTGCTGAGGCTTTGCAAACATTGGATCTGATTTTTCAAAAAGCACTTTGCTGTGTCCTGATGGAGAACTTCATACCCTCCTGCAAATCCTAAACAGTAGGATATCTTCTGGGAGGCACCCCCATCTCCCTCTTCCCCTTCCCTTTCTCCTCCTCCTCTTCCTCCTCGTCCTTACAAAGTTCTCCTTGCTCCCCTGGCAGCCTCAGCCATTGTTAATTGATGTGGTTGTAATATATCTTTGATATTGTCTCTCCATCTTCTTCTTTGATCTTCCCCCCAATCACTGCTGCATTATTTTCCTAGCTGCCTTGCCAAACCTGAAGTCCATGCCTGTGTCGGACTACAGCCCCCATGTTCCTCAAACATCAGGCTGCTTCAGATCTATACAGGCTTCCAAAACGTTTCCGTCAGGGTGTCTACCGTCTTTGTGTACACACAAAAGGGAGACGAACTAGCTAGGTGACATCCAATCAGCGATGCGTAGACACGTCTCCTTCCCTCCTTAGGTCTACTAGTTAGCTATTAAATAAACAGCTCTTTGCACACTCAGGCACAGATTGCAAGGAACAATCCGCTGGACTCAGCTCACTGGCTCCATTCCTGGAATTGACTGGATATTTATGGAGCAAATATTGTCAGAATACAATTGGCCTGATTCTTGTCTTTCTCTGTTCCCTTTCTTTACAGAAATTTTGGAAAGTTTGCTTCGTTGTATACCACAAGCAGCCCCTGAAAAAGAACAACAACTCAAGGGTGTGAACAGGCCCTCATCATTGGAAAAACAACCCCGGTGTGGTAACCAAAAGTCAGCAGCAGAGGAGCAAAAAATGGCTGGTAAGAAATAAAAAAAGTCTCACCTGCTTTTTATGCTTTTAGAACGAAGTTAAAAATCTCACTTTGGATGGGATTAGGATGTCCTACCTTGTACTTCAACTCCCAGAAGTCCCCAGCCAGCCCTGCTTTTTACTATCATGCTAGCTGGGGAATTCTGAGAGTTGAAGTCCACAGGTCTTAAAAGTAGCCAAGGTTGGACGCCCCGGGATTGGTGCAAAATCCTACATAGTTGGCCTTCTCTGAGAGTGGATCATTTCTCCCTGTAGCTCAAAGTTACTGATGAAGGATCAGCTCTTTATCAAAGTTTGAAGCGGAGATGAATTTCGAAGGACGTTTTTATTCAAGGGTCACGTTTTTTCTCAGAGTGGACTTGCTAAAAAGGGGGACGGGGGTGTGTGAAGTTCAGGTGGATGGGACTTATGCAAGGAGCGGGTGGGGCTTCTCAAAGTGGGCGGGGTCTCCCCTTTCCTCTTTGGTACCTTCCTATCAGCTTCAAGGCAGGGCTAGATAGATTCATGGATGCCAAGTGTATCGGTGGTTATTAAAACGGATGTCCATGTGCTGCCTCTATGTATGTTGGTTGAGGCAGGCAGGATTCCCTGGAGTCCCATTTGTTGGGGGTCAAGGGAAAGGGAGGGTTTTGCCTTCTCTTTCTGCTCAAGATCCCCATGTACAATTGGTGGGCCACTGTGTGACACAGAATGTTGGACTCGATGGGCTTTGGCCTGATTCAGCAGGGCTCTTCTTAGGTTCTTATGTTCTTATCTTCCCATTGTTTCTCTCTGCATCTCATTTTTTTTTTCCTTTTGGCCGATGCACAGACTCTAAAACGTTGATCCGGTTTTTTCCCCCGTTCTTCCTTCAACAGCGGCAAAACCCCAGGCCGAGCTGGTGAGAAAGTGGATGGTGCTGGCAGAAACCATCCCCGGGGGAATCGGAAGAGAGGAAGGCTTGGAGCCTGCCACGAGCGGTACTGAAAATGGTTTGCTCCCGACAGCCAAGACACCAGGATGGAGGGAGCTCCACCAGGCAGCCAGGAATGGGGACCTGCGGCTGGTGAAGCAGCTCTTGAAACGAGGGGTATCTACAAACAGCAGGTGTGGTCTGGGAGCACTGCTTTGGCCAGGGGTCTGTTTTAAAAAGCATGGATAGCCTTCTTTTTCTCTTGAAAACACCATCCAGCTTACATGGAAGTGTGGGGGGGCTTGGTGTTCTCTGAGGTTCGTTGTTTTCTTGCAGACGTTTCATTACCAAACTAGGTAACGTCATCAGTGTGCTAAAAGGGAGTGTCTGTGGGGGGTTGCTCTCTCCCCACGTAGCACTGAGGATGTTACCTAGTTTGGGTAACGCAACGTCTGCAAGAAAACCACCAAGCTCAGAGAGCACCAAGGACCCCACAGCTACAAATATTCTCTTCTGTAATAACCTGGAAACGTCTCCTTTGTTTTACCTCCAGCACAACGATCCTGCAGTGTAGATTGATCAAAAGAGTGGCCCATTTTCCCCTCAATGCAGCTCCATGGCTGAGGAGACTTCTAGTTAGCTAAAATTGGGTTGATTACGGCTTCAACTACTTACTGGTTAAGCCCCACCACCGGGGTTGATACAGGTGGTTTAGCTGGACTCTAAATTAACCAGATAAGTTGGATTCACACGGTTCAGTAAACCACAGTGACAAATATATATATATATATCCCTCACCAAAGTTATACAGAATAACAAGGGAAATGCTATGGACCATTATTCTGGACAAATAACTGTCCAGTCACTCCTTAAAAACCCGCCAATGCTGGGAGGTTAAACACTCATCACAATTAGCATGTAGCTGCCAGTTTGCAAATGGCATCCAATCCTCAGCCCTTTGGCTTCTGACTCTGGCTTTCCCAAAGGCACACACAGGAACTGAAACCAGCAAAGGGGTGGGCAGAAGGAGCAGGGACCTTTCTGGATAGGATGAAAGAGGAAGAAATGCGAGAGGAATGCTCAATAATCCGTTAGAAAAACCAAAAACTCCTTGGCTGGGGGGGGGGGAGAAAATGTTGGGAGAAATTGCCGCCAGCCTTTTGGCACAGCGTGTATTGAAAGCCACACATTCTGGGCTTCGAATCTAAAGATACCAATTTTGTGCCTCTGTCTCTAGAACTACACTTCCCAGCATCCCTTGTTTTCCATCCCAAGGCCTCCTCAGCTCTCTCTCTTTTTTTAAAAAAACAAATAATAATAATCCTTTTTAGAGACGAAAACGGCTGGACTCTCCTGCACGTCGCTTCCTTGCATAGCTACCTCCCCTTGGTGAAGTTTCTCATCCAGCGTGGAGCCGTGATCCGAGCCGACACCAAGGCCGGCTACACCCCTCTGCATCATGCTGCCTGGAGCGGCCATACCCAAGTGGCGGATCTCCTCTTGGCCCGGGGAACGCCGGTGACGGACTCAACCAAAGAGGGCCTTATCCCGTTCCATTGTGCGGCCGCCAACGGCCACACCTTGATGATGCAACTGCTTCTACGGCACGGGACAGATCCCAACGCTTGCGACTGTAACCAGTGGACAGCCCTGCACTGGGCCACAGTTGGCCACCAGCTTCACATAATGAATGGGCTGATTTCCCAAGGGGTGAACCCCAATCTCCAAGGCAAGGGAGGTGTCACGCCTTTACACATCGCTGCCGAGATTGGGAGATCCGAAACGACACGTCTCTTGCTTGTCCACGGGGCCGACGTGAACCTCCAAGACGACGGCGGAAGGACGGCGCTCTCGGTCGCTTCTAAGAACAGCCATCATGAGGTGGTCTTAATTTTTAGATCAGTGTTATAATTCATCGTAATAATTAATACTATTATAGTGAAGCGGGGGGATGATTGTTGCTCGTGAATCGGGGTCTGTTTTTATTATTGTTTATCACAAGCATTTTATTATTGTTTATCACAAGCATTTATAACATTTCAGACAAATGGCTGTCCAGTCTCTTCTTAAAAACCTGCAGGCTTTCCTGCAGGCGCAAACTTCACCCATCTCGCTTTCCAATGGATCGAAAGCCCAGATCTGGAAAATCAAATTCTTTCAGTGAAGTTTAGCACAAAACCTGTGGGGTGCTTGAATTCTTCCACTGGCGCAGGACTTTTGTTGCTGTCTCAAGCTTTTCCTGTCTCCCCCTTCAGATGGTGAAGCTGCTGCTCCAGAACCAAGCGGATCGAAGCTTAGCCGACCTCCGCGGTTGCACCCCGCTCCACAAGGCCGCGGGCGCCGGGTGCCTGCGCTCCGTCCGCCTTTTGCTCAGAGGAAGCTCCCCTGCAGGCCTGAATCGAAGAGATGGCCTCCTGCTCACCCCGCTCCATCACGCAGTCCTCGGCGGTCACGCCAACGTCGCCGGTTGTCTCTTAGAGCACGGAACGGACATTAACGCGGCTGGGTGGTTGGGGAAAACCGCTTTGCATTTGGCTGTGGAGAAAAAATTCTTTCCCCTGGTGGAACTTTTGGTAGCGAAGGGCGCGGACGTGAGCCGGAAGACTTGGTGGAAGGAGAGCGCCGACCAGGCCAGAAGCCAGAGCTTTCTCTAGCTGTGCTCTCCCTGCCTGTCACCAAAGGGCATAGGTCGTGCTTGACTTACGCCCAAGAGCTGAATTTCCGTTGCCAAGTGAAAGAGTTGTTAAATGAAGTTCTGCCCCGTTCTGCGGCCATTTTACAAACTTTCCAGCCACCGTTGTTGAGAGAATCCCAGCAGTTGTTACGTTATTAACACGGTCATTAAGCGTATCTGGCTTCCCTGTTGATTTTGCTTGTCAGGTGGTCGCGAAAGGGGAAATCACGTGACCCTGGGATGCTGCGACCGTCGTAAATACGAACTGGCTGCCAAGCATCCAGATTTTGGTTATGTGACCACCGTGACGCTGCAAGGGTCTTCCGTGTGAAAAATGGGTCGTAAATCCCTTTTTTCCATCGCCATTGTAACTTTGAACGGTCACTAAATGAACTGCTGTAAGTGGAGGACTGCTTGTAAAGAGCTCCCGGCTTTTGGGATCATTGTAGGGTGCTCCGAACTGACACCTGCATAAGAGGGTCAGAGCCGGGGAGAAGGAAGAGTAGGGAATGGGATAGGACAGATGTCCTTTGGGCTCTTGTCAGGTCATTACACAACGACACCTTGCGGGTGTGCGTCACACGACAATGCCCTTTGTGCAGTCCAGCTTTCTAGACACAAATGTGCGTGAAAAATGCTGTTTGGGTTTGCACAGTGGGCTGACCCATGCGTACAACGAAGCAGGTGCCTTTGTGCACACGTGTGGCTTGCGTAAATTCAGGGAGTTGGTTAGTCCATGTTTGATGCACATATGGGGAACAACCTTCTCCCAGAGGCAGGTGGTTGTGCGAATGCAGGCTTTGAGGTGCGCAGGTCGAACCAAAAGGCTTGCAAGTGCTCTAAAAAAGCCCCTCTCAGCCCCACCCCCGGTTGATTTCCACACCCATGTGCCACAGCCTGTCCCAACCAGCATCCCGCATTCCCATCTCTATCCACCCCTGCAGCTTTTTCCCAGCAGGACCAGAGTTGGTTGCCTTCTTGCAGGAAGTTTTATCTTCCTCCCGAGCCAAGCCCCCTCGATGCTGGGCTTTCCTTGTGGTCTCCCCTCCTAATGAGGTCCGATCCGGTATAGCCTTTCCAAATTAGCCAAAGGGTTTTAAAAAAACGGGAATCGCCACCTCGGGTCGGTTTCCCCTTCCTTTATCAGTGTTTCTCAACCTTGACCATTTTAAGGCATGTGGACTTCAACTCCCAGAATTCCACAGCCAGCATTGCTGGCTGTGGAATTCTGGGAGTTGAAGTCCAGATGCCTTAAAATGGTCAAGGTTGAGAAACACTGCGAAGTTTAAATCCTTGCGGGGCGCGTCGATCGGAACCGCAGCTGCCTGTCGCTCCTCGTTCGGGCTTTCCTCTTTCCTCCTTGAGGGGCGATTCCCACGGAAATCAACGGGAAACGGACGGGAGGAAGATCGCATGGCGGGTTTTCCGGGCGAAGCAGCAACAACTACCCCCCCCTGTTCTACTCCCCCCCCACACACAATCCCGGTCTGAACGCTTCGGCGTGGCGCCGGCCTTCCTCTTCCTCCTCCCCCCCCTCTCCACTCAAATGGCGAGTTCCCCCTCCAGTGCCGGAAGTGCGGGGCTGCGGGTGGCGCGTGCTTCCCCTTTGCGCTCCCGGTCGTTTTTGCAGCAATTGCCGCCAAGTCTCGCCCGGCGGCCGGAGCGGCGGGGACGGGGACGGAAGGCGTTGCACCGCGTGGCTCGGTCACCTCCAGCCGGGCGACCCCTCCGCCGCTTCCTTTGCAAAGCTCAGGCCCGCTGGCATGGTTTTCCTCACTTCCCCGCTTTGGCTCCGCAGCCGGGTGACCGACCGCTTCTGGCGCAAGCAGCTGATTCTCAAGCATGCCCTGGTAAGGCGGGGAGGGGCCGCCTCGCACCCCCACCAGTGTGCCTTCTCGTCCCCTTCCCTCCTTTTAGCCCCGGGGTGGTTTAGTAGCTTGATGTTTTGGGAGCCAGGGATGGGAGACCACTAGGAAAGGGCAGTGCTAGAGGGAGGTTAAAGAAACCTGGAAGAAGGCGAGGGCGCCCCACTTCCGGGTGGTTGCCTAGAACGCAACAGGAACATCAGGCGTTGAGTTCCTCTGAAGGGCATATTTACGCAAGAACTGCTGGAAATGTACTCCTAGTAGTACAGCTGTACGGTTTAGCGTTGCTCCTAGGCGTAATCGGATGGCTCTTAGTACTGCATTTGACTTACTCTGCTATTGCTCTGGTTATTATTCTTCTTGCAAACTTTAAGTCATTGTAAACGCGGATTGCTGATGCCACGGAGTTGGGTGGCCTTACCTACAATCAGTTCCCCCCACCAGATGTTTAGAACTACAGCTCCCAGCATTCCCTATTCTCAGCAGCCTGATCTGTTGAATGGGACTTCTTGCTGCAGATGCCCGCCTTGCCAGTGCTCAGTTGGTGGGCCGAAGGGACAGGGTGACAAGTCCAGGTTCTGCACAGCGATGGCAAGCTTCAGTTGTGCCACATATTATTCAACACCTCAAGCACCTTGGATTTTGTGAGTTGGGGGGGCGGTTTATTGTTAACAAGGACTGGAAATCTTTTGCTTTTGCTATCTTTGTGTCCTTCCTTCCCTTGTCTCCAGCATTTTCGTGGACGGAAGAACCGTTGCTATAGCTTGGCATACCGAGCCGTTCGGAGGGCCTTTGTGTACGCCACCAAGGCCAGATTGCTCAAAAAGAGAGATATGAGGACGGTAAGGCAGAGCCAAAACATTTGAGATACTTATAAAATATTGTGCGTCCTGAAGTGCCTTAAGGCCAAGTCTGCTGGGTTTCTATCTTTTATTATTGCTGGGTGCTCATTTAAGAAAATGTGCTTTATTTATTTACTAGAACAGAGCACAGTTGAATAACCAAAAGAGACAAGCAAGCAACAATGCAATTACAGCAATGTAAATTGTGCCCTTAAGGGCTTCTCATACAGATATATATGACATTTTATGCAATAGTTTCAGTTAAGGGTGACCGTATTTCAAAGTCATTGTCCATGCATAAGTTACATCTGTCAGTAACACAGTATCTAATGTCAAGTCTTCAACTCACTAAGTAATGGGAGCCATAAATTTATATTCAGTTTCTTCAACATTCAGTTTTGCAACTACTAAGGTTATTGGCAGAGCAAGTACAAAAATAGCCAGAGAAATTATTGAAGCCTAGGAAACAGGCCCCCTGTACAATCAATAGGACAGGATTGTATGCCAGGGATGGTCCACAGCTACGCAAACATCTTAATTCCTATGTTCTTTACCAAAATCTTATGAATATTGCATTTTCCCTTTCAGCTTTGGGAAACCAGGATCGAAGCAGCAACGTTGGAGCATGGTATTAAGTACCATAATTTCATAAGTGGCCTTTATAAGGTAAATTGGCTTTAATTTTTTTTTCTATTTTAGATTTCCAGGTGTTTTTCAACATTGTATTCTTCCAGACAGTCTGGAAGTGATGAAACGACACCACCAATTTATCATTACTGTTGTTAATGTTGCTTTATTTTATCCTTTTAAATCTATATTACAAATGTTGTATTATATTTTAAGGTGATTTTTTTTTGGCTTGTTGATGGCCATGTGGCTGTGGTTCCTTACTGTGAGCAGGAGTGACTTTAAATATAATAATTTTAAAAAATGGGGAAGGATTTCAGCAGGCCCTAAAAGCTTAAAACTGACTTTTTTTTTTTGGTACAAAGTTCAAATCTGCTTTTTCTTCATCGAGCTTTTCAATGCTTGGATAGGATAAAAATGCAGGAAATGTAAATCTAGACTCAGGCCAAGTCGGCTCTCTTTTTTTCTTTAATTTTCCTGCATCACAGTGTCAGGTGGAACTGAACCGGAAATCGCTGGCTGAGCTGGCCATTTATGAACCAAAGACATTCAAATCTTTAGCTGCTTTGGCGAAAAGAAGAGGAGAAGAAGGACTGCTTGCAGCCCAGGGCGAAGCAAAGGAGCCCGAAGGGATATTTTCCCGCCTAGTGAAATATCCATGAAGGGAACGTGCTCCCAAGGAGCTTTGCTCAAATTAAAAAAAGGACATTTTAGAAATAAAAATATTGATTTTTTTTCTCTCTCTCTCTCCCTGCTTGAGCTGAAGCAATGATTTCTGAAAGTCATCCAGTTTGGTCTGTGGCTTTTGGCTATTCAACTTGGGGCATATATCCAGCTATCTCCCGTTTGGGTAAAATCTAGCTCAGAGATTTAATTCCCCCCCCCAGTTTTTTATTCAGTAAAACAATGAAAGCAAAATAAAGAAAAGGGGAAAGAATACTATACGTAAGATGGACTTTAGAGCAAAGGGTGACATGAAAATAAAGTTTGAATAGGTTTTTTTTTTTTAAAAAAGCAAATTGAAAGGATAAAAAAAAATACAGCTGAATTACTCTACTAACCACCCTCTCTTCCAGCCAATTTCTGTTTTGATGTGGGAAACATTTTTTTAGGCCTCTCCATTCTCTTGCCTCTTATCCTTCCCCATCTTAAATATTCTGGACTCTCTGCTCAGCCATGTTTTCCATTGCCAAAGAGCTTTTGCTGGTTGGAAGCAAGCAGCTCTGCAAATGCTCCCTTGCGTTATTTTCTTAATACAGGAGACAGAGATAAAATGCCCTTTGCAGTTGGGAAGCAATATATATCTCTGTGACTAGGGGCCTCCCCTTAGAAAGTTCAGTTTGACCTTAGCTTCTGGCACAATCTATTTCAATTCAAAGCTAGGCTGTGAACTGCAAATTGTGGATGCAGCGGTGCAGGTAATAGTGGGGAAAATATCACCCACAATCCAGCATTTCTGTTTGGGGCTGTAGATTAACGTTTCTCTGGAGCCAAGTTCTTAACACACACAAAAATTCAGAGTAACTATACAAGGACAAATTATACTTCGTTAAGATTGCTTGGAGGTGGGAGATACTTCCAATTTAATCTACCGGATCTCCTGCACGGACTGCCCCAGACAGGGAGGAAGTTAACCACCAGATTGCAAGAATACGTCTGACAAGGAGACCTGAACTCATTGGTAGCCTCGCACTGCAATGAAGGACACTACTAAGATTGTTGGATGAGCAGGCACAAAAACAGCCAGGGAAGCAATGGAAGCCTGGGAAATGGGCTTCAAACAGTCAACAGGAGGGCTGATTTATCACCGGCTTATCGAAGTACTTAGAAAGTGAAGGCTGGGCAGCACAAGCAAAGGACAGCCAACAATTTAAAAGCCAGCCATCAACACATCCCAATCCACATGCCACAGGCACCGTACAAATACCATGCACAGACAGCACGCACTCGGTTAGAGAGAAGTCCCGTGAAGATGGGCTCTGGTACAAATCCAAAAAGCTCGGAAGACAAAACCTCTGGTCCCAGTGACCAGCCCAGATTGGATCCTGCAACATTATCCTGGCATGTATATTCACCTTCCATTTGTAACAAGGTTGTTTGTTTTTTTACCAGGTTGGGCAGAGCAGCCCCGCATGGTGAGTTTACACCTTGGTGTGTGGGTGTGTGTGTGTGCAAAACACCTCCCCTTGAGTGAACTCATTCACCAGGCCCAGTGCCCTCACAACCCAAGTGCAAGGCCCGAATAAGGAGATTCCCCGCTGATCATCTGCCCAGCACTTTGCAAAGCTTTATATTACAGTGTTTCTCAACCGTGACCGGTTTAAGGCATGTGGACTTCAACTCCCAGAATTCCACAGCCAGCAATGCTGGCTGTGGAATTCTGGGAGTTGAAGTCCACATGCCTTAAAACGGTCACGGTTGAGAAACGCTGCTTTATAATGTCAGTCATAATAGGAAATGCTGCTGTGGATGGGACCCCTGGTGTATTTTCGTTCCTGGGGAAGGGAGGACTACACTCCCTATCGCTCTCAGCTGGCAGGGGGATTATTATCGGAGGGTTTTTGTTTTAAATAAAAACCAGGTTTTGGGGGAGGGATGCTGCCATGCTGGGCATCAACTCAAACGGGCGGATTGGATTGGCTGCCCATGCAGGACTTTGCCTTCCATCTGGGTCGTACCATTAGGACGCATGGGGGGAGCTGATTTAGAACGTCTTCCGCTCTGGAAAGGTGAAAACAGTAGGAAAGATGACCAAAATCCTTCCCTTGCCGCGTTATTTCTCCGTCCAGATACCTGGCAGAAATGAAAACGGCCCGTTCTCTGCTACGGGTGCATCCCCTCCCTCCTCCCCCCGCCGCATTTTGAAGTTGGTAGAACCCAACGCTCCCTGAGAAAGAAGGCGAAGTGGAGGCGGCGCGCGCGTTGCACGCCGGGAAGCTTGATTGTTCCGCTCGGCCTCTCCAACGAAGGCCAACCCGCCGGGCTCCTCCCCCCCCCTCTTTCGCAACTTCCTGGAGAAGGGAAATCGAAATGTCCAACGTTGCGTCACAAGGACGGTTCTTTCGGCGCTGGCCAATCGGAAAGGCGACGCCTCGTCAAGGCGGGCCAATCGGAGACGTCGCGGTCTCGGGGCGGGGCCAGAAGCCCGGCGCGGGCCGGAAGCCGGGCCAGAGGAGGCCGGAAGAGGAGTTGAATCAGGCCGAGATTGAGCGGAGGTGGCGACGTCGTCCGGACAAGATGGCGGCGATGATGGCGCCCGCGGCGGCCACAGCGGCCCCGGCGGGCTTCGGACTCGTCTCGGCGAGGATGGCCGCCGCTTCGGCCGGCGGCTCGTCCTCTTCCTCCTCGTCGTCGTCCTCTAGCGGCGGCCCGGGGCCTCTCCCGCCGCCTCCCGCGCCGCCTCCGCCCGGGGCGCTCCGCATCGGCGACCGGCTCTACTCGGGGGTGCTGCTCACCCTGGAGAACTGCCTCCTGCCGGAGGAGACGCTTCGCTTCACGCCTTCCCTGAGCAACGGCCTCGACGCCGAGACCGAGGCGCAGCTCCGGATCACGGGCTGCGAGCTCGTCCAGTCGGCCGGGATCCTGCTCCGGATTCCTCAGGTGCGGAGGCCTCGGGCCTCAGTTCGAATCCGGGCCGTTGGAAGCCTCCAGGGCGGCGGTTACAGGCGGGGGCGGGGGGGCTTCGAATGGGGAGGGGGGGCGAGGGAAAGAGCAGGGAACGTCAGGGCGGAGAGTACATTGGACTACAATGCCCATCTTCGCCTGGGGGAGTTGGGAGTCGTCGTCGGCCGAGCTCTGAATGGATAAGAAATGGAACAAGGCCGTGTTTCTGAATGTGGACCCCTTGGAGACTGGCTGGGGAATTCTCCAAGGGGCGCAGGTTGAAAAAAACTACTGGAATATGTGCTACGTTGGAGTTAATGCCGTAGTTACACTATTTCAGATAATCAGACAGCTTATTGTGTTTAGAATTTCAAAACTCTGCTCTTTTATTACTGTCCAGAATTTCATCATCTTTTCAGTGGGGGAGAGTCTCTGAGACTTGTTTTCTTCCTTATCCGTTGTAAGGGAGCTTGTAACAATAGTCCATTAGCATTTTAAAAGAAGGACTTAAACCTGCCCTAAAACCTTTATGCAGATTCCTTAACGGAAAAGAAAAAAACAATGCCTCTTGGGCACATGATCTACCTCCACTGTGGGTGGAGGTGGAAGGCATTGTTAGCAATCCAAGCATTGCATTGTAGCCTAATCTCAAATATGCAACATCTGCCTTTCTCAGAAATAGAGGAAAGCTTAGATCCTCTAAGCCAGGGATCCCCAAACTCCTGGATTCTATTAGGAGCTAATTCCAAAATTTGATATTTGGGGATATTCTGTTCAGATTTGCCAGTTTGGATCTGTAGAAATCAAGATCAGTAGTGAACAATAGGATGGAGATACTGAAACTTCAGAATGAAACTCAAAATTCCTGACAATACTAGATTATGACACATGCGGTACTATTATGACATCAGTGGTACTGACCTATATCATACTAATCTAATATATGATAGATAGATAGATAGATAGATAGATAGATAGATAGATAGATAGATAGATAGATAGATAGATAGATAGATAGATAGATAGATAATCTTGTCATTTTTTACTGTGGGCACAATGGCACATATTCAAAATGAAATGTAGTTGCTTGCTCTCAAAGTATACACATACATAACACACATTTAAACATACTATACGCAACACATGTATAGACCTACACCCTTACATATAGTAATGTAGTAATTCAAAGCTCTTTTGCTTCGCTCCGATAAATGAAATATAATAGTGATGATAACCTTACCTGTGTTCCTCAGGGTTTGTTTCATTCTTTCGTCTGAATGGTTCATCCTTCCAAACTACGTTGGATGTGTGTCACTCAGTGATACCAATCATAGGATGTCTGTGAGCCTTTTATGTACAAATGTGTGGAATTCTTGTTTGTATTTGCTGAGAGCTTTTTTTATATAAAGTCTCCATATGAAATGGTTTCCTGTTTCAGCAGGGGTGTTTGGACTAGAAGACCTCCAAGGTCCCTTCCAACTTCGTTATTAATATATGTGTCATTAGGCTTGTGATGACAGTCTATCCACTTGAAGCCAAATAAGGAAAGGAAATTTATAAACCCCCCAAATTATATTTAAACTGGAAGATGAAACAACACGGAATCCTCTTCTCAGGAGGAAAAAAAACACTCTAGTTTAAAACTAGTATTCAAAAGGTCTTGTAAAGAATCTGTGTAGCATGCAGTGTTCTAAATCTAGGAATATTTAGAACTCCGTACAAATTGGCTGCCTCTGAGTCAGTTGATTCTGCTTTTGTTTCCCAGGCTGGGGGCTTTTTTATTTTTTAAAGCAGTTAAACCCAGGCTTGTAAAAATAAAAACTTCTTAAGGGGGAATCATGATAAGGGAGCCGTGGGGAAAGGCAGAGAGAGCAAAATTACTTTACTGGAAGTTTTCTGGCACAGCCCAGGCAAGCTGGCATTCTGTTCCAGGAAGTGTGTGACGCAACAGCCCTTTGGCCTGAAATGACAGTGATTCCCTCCCTTGCAAGTTCTTTATTGTTTGCCAAGGAAACTAGCTGGTTATTGCTCTTTTGGAGGCAGACTGGATTACCGTATGTTGGAGCTACAGCTTTGACTTTCCCTCTGGCTGATTTCATCCCCAAATACCCTTCCCATTGTTGAGAAATATTTTCTTGGTTTTCGCCTCCAGAGCTGTCTTTTACACGGAAGAGTGGGTTTTTAATTGCCCCTTGGTTTTTTTTCTAATTGCCCCGTAAAAGCGCTGGCAGGCCCTTTCATTTTTCTGTGTTCAGAGAAAGTGGGCGGAAGGCCATTGAGTGTCTTCCTCCTTAGAACCCTTTAAGTTGTCTGTCGACACCAAACAAAACAATGCAGTTTTCTCACTTTGCCTGTTGTTACCAGTAGAAAACAGGAGTGATGACTACACCGGACCATCCTTTCAAATACATTAAATAGTATCTCCCGCTTATTTCCTTGGGCACTAGGAAGTTTACCTTGTACACTGTGTGTGATGGCCAATAAAAACATTTTTGAGTTCCTTCCTTTAAATAAGGAAAGTGTTTTTCCCAAGCTGGTTTAGGTATAACACAGACATCTAGAAGGAGACATAAGAACCTAAGAAGAGCCATGCTGAATCAGGCCAAAGCCCATCGAGTCCAGCATTCTGTGTCACACAGTGGCCCACCAATTGTACATGGGGATCTTGAGCAGAAAGAGAAGGCAAAGCCCTCCCTTTCCCTTGACCCCCAACAAATGGTACCCAAGGGCATCCTGCCTGCCTCAACCAACATAGAGGCGGCACATGGACATCCGTTTTAATAACCACCGATACACTTGGCCTCCATGAATCTATCTAGCCCTGCCTTGAAGCTGTCAAGGCTGACAGCTGTCACGACCCCTTCTGGAAGTGAATTCCATAAATCAACGACCCTCTGGGTGAAGAAATATTTCCCTTTATTTGTCCTCACTTTCTTACCTACGAGCTTTAGGGAGTGCCCCCTTGTCCTGGTATTGTGTGATAGAGAAAAGAATTTTTCTCTATCCACCTTTTCTATCCCATGCATGATTTTATACACTTCGATCAAGTCACCCCTTAAACGCCGTCTTTCAAGGCTGAAGAGACCAAGGTGTTGCAATCTGGTTTCATAAGGGAGGCGCTCCATTTCCTTGATCATTCTTGTTGACATAAATGATGGGGGGGGGACATAACTGCAGTTTCTTTACGTTTTCTATTGGGAGAGTATTAATATAGACTCTGGCTTTGCTTTTCGTTTTCCAGGTGGCCATGGCTACAGGGCAGGTGCTGTTCCAGCGTTTCTTTTACACAAAATCGTTTGTGAAGCATTCCATGCAGGTACGTAGTTTAATTTTAGGAACTGCAAACTCAGTTGCCGTTTTTGGAACATCAGACTGTCAAACCTTTTCTGCTTGACCTCCCAAGCTGATATTAATTGGGGGGTTGATTGAAATGTGTGCTGCTTTTCTTTCGTTGCTGACCTTTGAGCAACTCTTAAAAGAGGAAGAAACTCCACCTCCTGCGTCAGATCACTCACCCAAAACATTAGGGAGAGACTTAATTTTTTTTTGTCTTTCTTTCACAAATTATATGGAGGCGCCCTTGAGGTCATTTGGAAAGACCTTTATTGGAGTTGCACTGAGAGGACCTTAATGATAAAGTCCCTTCCTGAATCTCAAGAGGTTGTGTGTGTTGGGGGGGAGAGTTAACACTCTCGGTCCCGTAATTTAATTTAATATTCAAATTTATATGCCGCCCTTCTCCGAAGACCCAGGGCGGCTCACAACATAATGTGAGCTTTCATTTCATTTTCATAATGTCAGAATCCTTTTCAAAAATACAGCCAAGTCCTTGACTTACAACCGCAGTTGACTCCAAATGTCCCTAGCTAAGCAAGAGAGTTGTTGAGTGAAATTTGCCCCATTTTATGACCTTGCCACAGTTGCTAAGAAGCCCCTCTTCGCTGACGTCGTAACGTCAAGTCACTGAATGGTTGTAAGTCAAGGACTACCTGTAAAAAAAAAGAAGAAGAAGAAGATTGGATTGATCTCAGAAACAAACGGGGCAGCTCAGTGAGGTTGGATATGTGGTGAGAAGAGTGTCTCAAAAGCCAGTTGTGCAAGTGGTTCTCTCGCTGCTCGAGGGTGAGATTTCCCTTGTCGTGTCTTCCTTTCTCCAGCATGTGTCAATGGCCTGTCTTCATTTGGCTTCCAAAATCGAAGAAGCCCCCCGGCGCATAAGAGACGTTATTAATGTATTCCATCGACTTCGGTTACTGAGAGAGAAAAAGTAAGTCTGAAATACAACGGGCTTTGAGTCAGTTCTTGCCAGCGGTAGCTCGGCCTGCTTACAGTAATTCTTGTAAGCCTTGGGAATGACCCCCTACATCCCCTAGCTTTGCCTCTCACACTTTGGCCATTTCCTCGGCATCCACACACCATGTAGGGGTGTTTTAAGGATCCCGTCTTTCTTGGGTTGCCGATCCCATCCGACCCAGAAAGGAGGTTGGCAGTGATTCCTGCCCTCTGTCCACGAAGGAGACCGTCCCTGGGGTTCTTATCTGCAGGTTTTTCGCCCCTGATCTCGGCAAGAGGGAGACCCTTGTGTGGTGGGAGTGAGCCCCTGTTTGCTGGAAACAATATGATTGCTGGAGTTGCCTCAGGAAGGCTACACTAGGAGTGAAGCTTTGCGTGGGAGAAAGACTCATCCTGGGGCTGGAGGGTGTGTGAAAGAGGGTGAATTTGAGCTTGCATCAGGTGCCTTGGCATTCGTCGACAGGATCGTGGGGGTTCCAAATGGAGAATTTAAACCTTTCTCGATCTGGTTCCCTTCAGCTGTATGGGATTGCACCAGGGGAGGAGGGTTGTGGTTTTTCCATTCAGATTGTACAAAAGCTGGCAATGAAAACTCCTACTGTGGCGTTACGCTGTTGAGGTTTCAGCCAAGACCTCCCTCCTTCCTTGCTCCTCCACGCAGGAAACCTGTCCCTCTAATACTGGATCAAGAATACGTTAACTTGAAGAACCAAATAATCAAGGCAGAGAGGAGAGTTTTGAAGGAACTTGGATTTTGCGTGCACGTGAAGCATCCTCACAAGGTGGGTATTTGGGCTTCCTGCTTTGCTTTCCTATACATCTATTGACTGGGCAGACCAAATTGATGACTGGAATTGATGGCTTCGCATTTTAAGCGTTGGTTTATCTTTCTATATTATGGATTGCTCGCTTCCAGCTTTTAGCATAACGGGAGTGTCTTTTGTGTGTCCAGGTAACTGTAATTTTTTAGTATCAAAACCAATCTTGGTTGTGACTCAGATCTTCCCCTATGCTCACATCCTTGTGCAAGGGAGCGTGTTTTCTTTCTTCCTCTCTGCTTTGCTGTGTGGCTTCCCTTTTTTGTGAGGGGGGGGGAGGCTTGGCAACATTGAAGATAGGGGCACCGTCCCTTTAAGAGTGAAACAAGCTGCAACCCGGGAGAGTAGGAAAACTGCCTTTCCGTTTACTCGTCATCCTGACCCTCTTGTGTGGTGGCCAGTGGCATCCCTCTCTCTAACCTTAGTGATCAGAGCCCCATCTTAATAAAGCAAATTATTGTCAGTAAATTACTGGACGTTCTTCAGAAGTGGAGCGTGGCGAGTGGACTCCTTGTCATGAACTTGCTGGCTGACTCCCACTCTGCACTGTCCCTCGCTTACCCTGAACTCTATATAGAGGGGAAAGCCCTGGATAAAATATTTTGGCACGAACGAAATCTGATGTGTCAGCTTCAGAAATGACGATATTGCCGCCCTAGTTTAGGATGTCTGGATTGGTAGACCCAGCCATTGGTAGACCCAGCCATTTCTTAACGCACTCTGCTGCTGCTTGTATTTTTCTGCTCCACCGTGCTCTGTTTAATTCCCTTTCTGGGAATTTTTAATTTTTTTTTTTTATTGAGCCATGGTGACACCGTAGTTAGAATGCTAACTCACTGCTCACTGCCAGCAGTTCGATCCTGACCGGCTCACGGTGGACTCAGCCTTCCGTCCTTCCAAGGTCGGTCAAATGAGGACCCAGATTGTTTGGGGCGGGGGCTGTATGCTGACTCCATAAACCGCTTAGGGCTGTAAAGCACCGTAAAGCGGTATATAAGTTCTCGGAATATAAGCTCCAGCTTCTGAATCAGTTTAAGTGCCCTTAAACCTTCTCCTTCTCCCCCTGGCCAAGTCTACTCATTTCTAGCATGCCTTGGAGCCCAAAGTAAGATAGATTAATTCTTTTTTTTTTATATCTCTTCAGCAAGTAGTACAGTTTTTCAGGTGGACCCTGAAGGAGAGAGCTCTCTCCAGTTTTAACGTTCTTTGGAACGGGAAGGCAACCCGTGCAGGCTGAAGAGAGAGAGAGAGGGAGCCAGGCCTGGAAGCAATAAATGCTTTAAAGGAAGCTTTGTGCGGGGTGCCTGTACTTTGAGCCTCCCTTCCCTGCTTCTGGAGGGCCCACTATCTAGAATTAGCTGTGGCTCAGCAGCTTGACAGGAGGACATTAGTTCAGCTGGCCTCCTCTCTAAATGAAAACCTCTCTTCGCCACTCGATCACCTGTATAACTCCGTCACCCGTATCTTCCAGATAATCGTTATGTACCTTCAGGTATTAGAATGTGAACGTAACCAGCACCTGGTCCAGACCTCATGGTAAGTTGACGCTTCTTGTTTCTCTTGAGGCCCGCGGGGCAGTGGCAGGAAAGGTGTCATAGTTGGGGGCTGTGTGCCTGGGCGCCACTGCCATGTTCTCTTGGCCTTCCGTCCTTCCTTTTGTAAACCCGGAACGCCACCTCCTGCCCCTCCCTCCGAGTGGACGGGCCTCTTTGCTAAAAGAGTCAGACACGCTGTCTTAAATGGTAAGAGAGCAGATCTCCCCTTTGCTCTTCCTTTCTCTCCTGCTGGGGGTGGGGGTGGGGTGAGGGACTTTTCCCGGTGGGGTTTTGAAGGAGAACATCTGTGCTTGGTGGGGACACCCCGCCCCCCCCCTCCCAAAAAAAGAAAGAAAGAAAGAAATCCATTTTCCAGCAGGGCCCCGGAGAAAGTAAGCTTGGAAGGGGCCGAAGGCAGCGGTCCTACTACGCCCAATGTTTGTCGTTCAGAAACACAGCGCCCTGGGTGGGTCTTACGATAGGTGTGGGATGGCAGTCGTTTAACACGAGGGTCCCTAACTCCTGGGCTGTGGCCCGTTTGGAATTGGGTTAGACCGGCACGCACGGAGCCCGTGTGTGAGTGGCGGGCCAGCGCGTGCACACAGCTCAACTTGTATGGGCTGTCGGACACTTACGCGGCCCAGTTCTTCTCTCCCCCCCCTCCCCGGACCGGCCGCCAAGCCACGACGGTTGGGTATATCTCTGTTTTAACCACATAGCTTTTGGGTGGCTAGCGGACCCCTGTCACCTTGCAATGCCCCCCCTGCCCCCCCGTTTCCAGCTTCTGCAGGGTTTTAGACTCTTAAATATCTCTGTTCTATTCCATGTTTGTGTTCCCCGAATCTCAGTCCTCGCCAGTCTGTCTCCCCTCCCCTATTCTAAGAAAGGTAGCAGCTAACCTGTGTGAACCTACTACCAGGGTGTAAACGTAGCACTCAGAAGCGATTGTTATGAACTGTCTGGCGTGGCTTGGAAGGAGAACCTGTTTTGACTTTTTTTTCTCTCTCTCTGTACTCTTTTGATCGAAGGGTAGCTCTTGAGGGTAAGTGACTAAGACCTCCTCTGCTGCCCACGAACAATGGTGCAGGGATTACTGGCGTCTTCAGTCAAACCCGAGCAGGCTCCACAGAGAGAAGGCTGGCTCTCTAGACAGGTGGTATGCGTCCGCTAGTAGAGTTAAAACCTGGCCGAACTGCTGCTTGTGATTTTTATTTCATTTTTTTATTAGTATTATTATTATTATTTTCTCCCTTTGTTTCCAATCTCTTCTTCTTTTTTTTTTCCTCCCCTCCCCTCCCCGTTTTGTTTGCACACATTTCCCCCCTTCCCTGCCCACAAAACGGGCCTGTGTTACCTTGTCCAGATGCTCTGATGCTTACTTTTATCATGTTTGATATCTTAGTTCTAATGCAAAATGTTTTGATTCGACTCGGCTTTTCTTATTTTTTTTAAAATAAATAATAATAAAAATAAATAATAAAAAAATGTGGCTGAGGTTTGGGCTGGGAGGGAGGGATGGGACTCTGAACGCTGGGTCATCGCACCTGTAAAATCTATGACGCTTTTGTATTGTATTGCAATTGTTTTATTATTATTTTTTGAAAAGAAAAAAAAAAAGAAAAGGAAAGAAAAGATGTCACCTTTTTCCGGACTCTTTACACGCACATCGTCTGGCCTAGCTTTTCCGTTTGGAACTTTTCAAAAGTCGGATCTTCACCGTTGCCTTCCAGAACCAATCCCATGGTGGTTGGATTATAATGTTTTGATTCTCTGCTGGAGTTATTGCTGTCTGAAGGGGGTGGGGGTGGGGGAAGGTCCAAGATCTTCATGTTGCATAACCACCCTTTTCAAGTTGTTTCCAGGTGCTGCCCTAGATCATTGTAACTCTGGGAAGCCACCACACTTAGTTCATTTTGGTGTGTCTTCTAAACTGAAGTAGCTACATTCAAAGGTTAGTCGTTGTGGATCTAGACTGCCATAGTCCAGAAATGGTTTTCTATATTAAGCCCTTTGTTATGTCCCCTGGACTGGTTTCTTCCCACGTCCCAAGACAGTCGGTTTGGTCAAAGATGCCATCCGGAAGATTCCGCTTGGCGTAAATACAGGTAGCCCTCGACTTAACAACAATTCATTTTGAGACCGCTCAAAGTTACAACTTCACTGGGGGGAAAAAAAATGACCTATGATAGTTTTTCATACTTACCGGCTGTTGCAGCCTCCCCACGGTCACGTGATCAAAATTCAGATGCTTGGCAGCTGACTCGTATTTATGACGGCTGCCGAGTCCCCCTGCGGTTACGTGATCCCCTTTTGCGACCTGACAACGGGGAAGCCAGATTCACTTAACAACCGTGTTACTAACTGAACCGCAGTGATTCATTTAACCCAGGGGCCTTCAAACTTGGCCCTTTGATGACTGGTGGACTTCAACTCCCAGAATTCCTCAGCCAGGCGTGCCTGGCTGAGGAATTCTGGGAGTTGAAGTCCACCAGTCATCAAAGGGCCAAGTTTGAAGAGTCCCGATTTCACCTGTGGCAGGAAAGGTCACGAAAAGGGACCAAATGTCTCACTTAACAAATGTCTCACTTAACAACAAAAATTTTGGATTCAGTTATGGTCATAAGTCAAGGCTTCCCTGTATTTTGGACGAGAAAAGGCATCCCTGTTAAATAATTGTTGGTTTGCCTTTTTTTAAAAAAAAATTTTGGGGGGGGGGCTGTGTTCTTCCATTTTTGCCTCTATTTAGACCCAAGCACAGGTTCTTAACGGCTAGAACGCAGCTCGGAAATTAAAATTATGCCCCCGTGCAAATCTTCACAAGAAATAGGGTTTCCCGTAGTGTCATAACCACGTATATGCTCTAGGCGCATCAGCCCAATCCAGCGGACGACGGCTTTGGAAAAAAATAAATAAATACTTGAAAAAAATATTTAGGTGGTGGAAATGTACTGTGTTGTTTGCATTGCCCTTCGTGTTCCGGTGTGCAAAATGGACTTGGTCAGAGGTCTCGTGCTGTATTTTTTTTTTTTTTACTTCATTCTATGAACATTTGTTTTGAGAAACCTTGTTACAGCCGGGCGGGCTAGAGAGGCCCAAGGACAGCTCAAAGGCGCCGTGCAACAGCCGGCAAACGATGGGACGTTTTTCTGGCTGGTTCCCGCCAACGGATTTGGGCCCAGTGGTTTCGTCAAGCGGAGAAGCTCCCCTCCGGAAGCGGCTTGCGACGGAAGAGGCCGGCCGTTGGAAAAGCTCTGGATTTCTGCCCCCTCCCTCCTTCGGAGCCGTGGAGCCTGTTCCTGCGGACTGTTTGTGTTTTGCATTGGATGTGCTGTGGTGGGACAGTCTTCGGACGGCTACTGTAACTGTAACCTTGTAGCCGAGAGGAAAGTTAAAACGGGTTCTCGTTCCTAAAAACACCCAGATCCAGTTGATAACGTTCCAGATTGATGCTCTAGAGTGATGCTCTTCTGCCAGGTGAAGCAGCTCGTTCCCTTTGCATCCTGTCGGGGTTCACAGAGTTACCTAGCAGTAAAAAGTTAGCTCCATTAGATTGAAAAGGGAGGCTGAGTCCTGTATAGGAAGTAATTTGGGGCAAGTGAGCAACGCCGCCTGTTTCTTTCTTGTTCCCAATTCTCTCAGGAATTACATGAATGACAGCCTGCGGACGGATGTCTTTCTGAGATACCAACCAGAGACCATTGCGTGCGCCTGTATTTACCTTGCAGCTCGGACTCTTCAGGTTAGTGTATAAAATTCGGTCACGTTCTTTGGGGGACCTTTGTGTTTCCTAGCAGGATTGCTCTTTTGCTGAATATTTTCACCACAAAGAAGAGGGGGTGGGGGCAGCCTGTTCTCCAAAGCCCCTGAAGGCCGGCAAGGAACAGCGGAAACAAGGATGGAAGCAGCCTAGAACTAAGGAGAAATTTCCAGACAGTGAGAGCAACTAATCAGTGGGAACGCTTGCTTCCAGATGTTGGGTCCTTTTAGAGTCATGACCTTGATGTTAGGTCAACCCTAACCCCCCAAGGAAGCCATCTTGGGAGTTTGAAAGCTGGCTGGGGTTACTATAACTTGTCACAAACACTACAAAGTGTCACCCCGTGAGGGGGGGGGACCTTGTAAAAGGGAGGCCCGTGGCTGCTCCTGGTTGATGAACCGTTGGTGCCTTTTCTTTGCAGATTCCACTCCCAAATCGTCCTCACTGGTTTCTTCTCTTTGGGGCTACCGAGGAGGAGATTCAAGAGATCTGCCTGAAAATTTTAAAACTCTACACAGTGAAGAAGGTACGTTGGCTGCCTCTGGGGCAAGATTTCCGAAATAGTGGTTGATTCGCCCACTCCCTTTGATCGGCTTGTGTGGAAAACGGTCATGTCCCTTTTTTTACTGCTTCTGTAACTTTGAGCGGTCACCAAACAAACTGTTGTAAGTTGAGGACTGCCTGTGCTTGACATTCTTTTTGTCTCTTTCGTCCCCATCCACCTCTCGTCGTCCCCCGCCCTTCCTTTCTGCGCAGCCTTTTCAGGTAAGCAAAGCTCCTCCTAAAGCCGTGTATCTCTCTCTTTGCCTCGTCAGATTGACCTGGCCGTTCTGGAGAGCCACGTTGAGCAGCGGAGGCTGGCCATGGAAGAGGAGAAAGCCCAGGCCAAAGGCCTCATGCCGGATGGAACTCCCCATCTGGCAGTGTCAGGTTTTTCTCCCGTCCCCAAACCAGGTGGGTGTTTGCCGTCCTGAACTTGGGGAGGGGGGGAGAGAGAGGCTTTTTCGGGAAAGTAGCCCATCAAAGGGGAAGCCGCTTGCCTTGGCCAGCCTCTTAGCCACTGAGCAGAATGGTCTGGTTGAAACCAGCCCGTCAGTCCTGTGGACTGGTGGGTTACTTTCCTCAACTGCTAGTTTGAACTGCCCCTTCTTTGACCTAGCCCAGAGGTCCCTCACCTTTGGGGCACCGGGGACCGGTTCCACGGAGAGCGGCTTTGGCGCGGACCGGAGGGTGCGTGGTTTTGTGTGCTGCCTTGCATCTCGCGAACGGGGCTTTGCTTGTTTGTGCGGCCCGGTTGCTGGCATGTCATAGAATGGGGGGGAGGGGGTTGGGGACCCCTGCCTTAGCCTCTCCTCTCTGACATCCTGACCAGCAGAATTTGTAAATCATCCCTTTATAGACCCGGCAGGTATTGGAGGTTTTATTGAACAGAATCCTGGCTGGACTTGCAGCGTCAAGTTTTCCTGTTTTTGGTTTCCTGAGAGTTTTTTTTTTCTTCCATATTTTGTAGCTTTGCCTAAATTTCTAATGTTCCTGGATTGGCTGGATTTCCTGAACTTTTGTCACTTCTCCCTCACTAGACTCTCCGAAAGATACCAAAGGCAGCATGAAGCCTTCCCCATTGCTCGTGCAGGTGGTCAAAAATGCAAAGCGGAAGACCGAAGGGATGAAGCGGTTAAGGTCCAAAAGTCCAATTAACGGGTAAGTTTTGGGGGCTGGAGGCTCCCCGCTGCTTAACGGGAGTCGTGTCGAGGAGCGTTGTTTTTCTCTCTCTCCCCCCTCCCAGTTTGCGTCCATTTTTCTCTCTCCTGCAGAGTTTCCCAACCTGGGCCCCTCTAAGAGGTGTGTGGACCTCAACTCCCAGAACGCGTGGGAATTCCGGGCGTTGAAGTCCATGCACCTTGAAGGAGCCCTGGTTGGGGAACCCTGCTGTAGATTACCCTCTGCCCTGAAAGTTCATTGGCTGGCTGTGAGAAGAAAGAGGGTTAGAAAAAAGAAAACACCCCTTCCCTTATTCTTTGAATTGGCAGCGTGCAGAAAACGGGCCGCGAGAGCAGGAGTCGCAGTCGCAGCCGAGAGCAGAGCTATTCTCGATCCACTTCGCGCTCGCCTTCTCCGAAAAAGAGGTTGGTGGCCGAAAGGAAGGCTGGGGCCCTGGAGCCGCGGGGTTGCTGGTCCCGGCAGTTGCTTTTAAGAGACAAGAACCAACGAAGGGGTCTTCGTAATAAAAGTAATTAAGCGGGCACCTGGGGAACGCAAAGACCAAAGCCTGCAGATAGCGGATTTGGCAGCCCGGCCTAGCTCATTGTCCAACCAGGCAGAGACAGATGGGGCTTTTTCTTGCAGTAATGCAGGGGCCTTCAAACTTGGCCCTTGGATGACTTGTGGACTTCAACTCCCAGAATTCCTCAGCCAGCCCTGAGGGCTGGCTGAGGAATTCTGGGAGTTGAAGTCCACAAGTCATCCAAGGGCCAAGTTTGAAGGCCCCTGCTTTAACCAGTGTAACTGCAGGATGAAACGAACGATTATCCAGGCAAACTCTTCTAATTTTCAAATGTTTTTAAAATCTGCCCCGGCGGGGCCTGTTTGCTTGGCAGCGAGAGGTAGCCGTCTTCTTCTTCTCCCTCCCCTCCCTCCCTCCCTCCCTCCAGGAAAAATGAAAGCTATTCCACCTCCAGCTGCTCCAAGTCGCACAGCCGTTCGAGGAGCCGCAGCGATTCGCCTCCCCACCAGTTCGGCCACACCGCCTCCAGTTACCAAAGTTCCAAGATGCGAAGCTACAAGAAGGACAAGGGATACAAGTACGCCTCGCCCAAAGCCCGGCAGTCCCGCAGCCGCAGCTCCTCCAGGTCCCGCAGCCGTTCGCGGGAACGGGAGCGCCCCGAGCACACGGGCAAGTATCAGAAGAAGAGCCACTACTGCAGGGATCAGAGGCCCGAGCGGCACCACCCCTACGACAGGCCGAGCCATCGCTACGAGAGAGATCCCCCCGGCCACAGCCGACACCGGAGATGAAGTCAGACACAGCACAGCCAAAGCTCTTCCCCCACCACCACCTTTTCCCTGGCTTCAGCCAAGCCTTTCTTTTGCCTAAAGCTGGACTCTGGAGCCTGACCAACACCTTGACTATTTAAGGGCCCGGGTGGCACGGACCGTACACGGGCCAGCGATGAGGTTTGAGGGACACTCTTTGGCTGTTTCCCTCTTACCTTGACAGAGGGCTGTTTGCTTGTCCGCTGGATTTTGTGTCTGCTTCATGCTGGTGTGATGATGTCCCTTTGAGCTGTCAATAGCAGGAGTGTGGCCTGCCTCAAGATTCTATGAAGGAAAACCCCGGAACACTATTCAGAGGGTTGAGATTCTCTCCGCCCACCCCTTTCTCAATTTTTTAAACATTTCTTCCTCTCTCTCTCTCTCTCTCAGAGGATCTTGGAAGATCACCCCAACAACATTGCTAGGTGCTAACAAGCATTTTTTTTCTTTCTCTTTATGTGTTTTTTTTTTTTTGTCATATGGTGAACTTGTCTGCTTTGTTATTTTACAAAAGGCGATTCTCGGATTCTTAAAACTTTTAAGTGCCTATATTAGGCAGCATTGGAAGAGAAAAGGATCTGACGCTGAAATGGGAAGGACGGAGGAAAGCTTTAACCCTTTCAGAGTGCAAAATGTGTTTCAAATAATTTTGGAACTAGGAACCCGCATCCTGAGAATGCAGATTTTACGTTCCTTAACTGGAGGGGTTTTTCCACAGGCCTACTTATTATTATTGTTGTTGTTGTTATTTTTTTTATCCCCAGCAGAAAGAACTATGGAATAGTATTTAAATTCCACGAGTTGAAAGTGGGTGGTGTGTTTTTGTTTTGTTTTTTAAATAAATCCTGGTGCTGGCCACCAGTTCTAAGCTAGGGGTGATTTCATAGAGCTTAACCTTTTATGTGGTTTAGGTAATAAAAATTTACTCAGGATCTTTTCAAAAGTCTGGAGAACTGATTGTTTTTGTCTGCTCTTAGCTTGCTGAAGAAAAGGTGTTTCTATTAAGAGAGAAGCGTATGCAGCACCAGAATATCCGTTTTAGTGGTATATCTGTGCTGCCTTCCTGTTCCTTAATTTCATTAAAGTATTTGATTTTGTATTTAAACAGTTGGACTCGGACTCTTCGACCTGCGTTGAAACGCGCTTTTAGTTTGTGATATGTGTTTCCTTTCTCCCCAGTACCAGATTTTAGCCTGAGCTTCCAATTGTGTCGTTTGTCTTTTACACAGAGCGGAATGTTGAAGTTTCGTGTCACATTGGATCTAGGGGGCATAGTTTTGGTTTCTGAAAAGTTTTTTTTTTTAATAACCGCACTTTGCCTTAATGTTTCATTATCCAAAAAATACTTCCACGCTCTTGAGTGGTTTTCTGCAGAAAGCACATAACAACAGTTCATAACGCACATCTGGCCTTGGCTGATGCCAAAAAACTAAGCAAGTGGTTTAGTTTTTTCTTTTCTTTTTTTACTTTCGGGGAGGAGAGCTTGTGTGGATGGAGCAGAGGCCAGGAAGAAGAGTTGGAATTGAATAAAAGGAGAGAAAAGCGAGAGTTTAGTGCGGTGTGTGAACTTGGTATGGCAGCTTCCTGATATTTCTGTGGAAGAATCGCCCTATACTGGCCCTCCCAAATGGGATCACAGACTTTTTTGGAAATAATATGGTCCTTCCAAACAAGAGGCCAAGACTTCTTTGGCAGTGCACTTTGCGGATGTTCTGAATCTCAAGATTCTTGGCTGGAGCAGACAATGTGAAAATAATTTATTCTACTATTAAAGACTCTAGGGTTATTTTGTAGGTTATTTTTTAATCTCTTAATAAACTTCGTTTGGTTTTAAAAAGGCATTTCAATGTGACTTCTACGAAATGACCCTTGAATCCCTATCTTCCTTAGACATTCATGCACTTAATTGTTTCTCCTATTAATGAGTTGAATGACAATGATTTTATATGATCATAAATAAAAACACTCTCCAGGCAGGAAGAGAACGTATCAACAGATTTTGAACGCCAAAGTAATTAACATTATTAGGCCACAATGTAAGCAAACACACCTTCTGGCAGTATCTCTGAATCACAATGTGTATTTTGAGGGCCAAATATGGATCTAGGCATGTGTATTTTTCCAATGAAACAGATCAAGACAGGAAGATCATTTTATTACAATCTATTTATTTGGAATGTTTGAATTAAAAAGTATTCCTTTCAAAGAGGGAACCCTGAAAATCAACTTTAAGAAAATTATAAAGAGAAAAGTTGGGCGGGACAAAAATAACTTCCCCTTTGCATAGGAAATCAGTTACATGGAGTTAATAGGAATGTTAGAAGTTATCAATCAATCCATACAGCGATAGAATAAAGAGCCTTCTATATTCCAGTCTGAAATGGTTTGTTAAACCATTAACATCATTTAAAAGAGAAAAATCAAATTAAAATACAAAATAACTATGTTAGCAAGTACAACAATACTTGCTGTGTGGCTGTCAGTTTAGGGCAAATGGAACTAGTTTTTAAGTCATCAGCATTCTTATTGCTGCCAGGGAATAAACTCTAAAGCCGAGTCTTAATTGTCAACTATTCAATAGCAATTACGTCCGCCCAAATTCATTAGTTCACAACTGCCACGTAATAGAAGTATTACCTTAAGCTTCTGTTGGTGGGGGGGGATATAAATAATACAACAATATGGGTATATTAGGAAGGGGCAATTATGCAACCCTCGAAATCCCTATTGCAGAAACCTCTTAGTAATATAAATGTAGAGGGGTTTTTTTTTTGCTGTCATCAACCTGCGCCATTTGATCCCTAGAGGGCAGCTGAGACAATAGGGGGAAAGGAATACAGGAGGGGAACCTTCCTTTTACAGCGCGCGTTTCCGGGAGGGACTCTTAAGACAGACGGTCCGAATCGCCTGACCGGAAGTGCGTCTCGTATTGTTTCCCCGACTTCAAATTGATGGTAAGGAGGTATATACGAACGGGTGTGAGGCCTTTCTGTGTGTGTGTGTGTGCGTATTTACGTATTTTGTGTGTGTGTTTGTGAGTATACAAAACCGTACGGGAGCCTCCTGCCCTTTTCAAAACGGGTCCCGGCCGTTCTGGAAGCCTCGAAGGCTTCTTTTTCTTGGGCCTTATTTTTGCCCGGAAGGGCCTCCATTCGTGGGGGCTGCCCGGCGTTGGGGCCTCCTCGTTCATCTGACGACCCTCCTCTTCCTTTCTCGTTTTTACTAGCCGGACTCGACATGCTGGTCTCTCGGCTGACGGCTCCCCTCGTGAGGGCATCGCGGTGTGCAGGTAAAGAGCGGCCTTGGCCGGGAGTGGGGGAGGCGGTGTTTGGGGCCCTTTTTGGCTGGGAGTGGGGGAGGCGGTGGTTGGGGCCCTTTTTGGCTGGGAGTGGGGGAGGCGGTGTTTGGGGCCCAAAAGGGCCTTTCCTATCACTTCGTGGCGCTTTTTGCTGGGGAGGAAGAGGTCAGCCATCCTCTGAGTCGGGGGTCTCCAAGCATGGCAAACTGGTGGACTTCAACTCCCAGAACTCCTCAGCCAGCCAACTCCGGAGTGGGGAAGTAGATGAGTTGGTGGACTAATAACTGATCCCATTCCCACCCGAAATACTTTCTGTGCCCCCAGTCCCCATCTTTTAATCAGAACCTGTGTTTTCATTGCATTGAAATGTACTGTATATGTATAGTGTTGTGTTTTTATTGTTTTAATGCAAGCCACCCAGAGCCTCCTCTTGGCAAGTGGGCAGCAAATAAATAAAATAAAATAAAAACAGGAGTGTCACAGTGCAAGTGTTGGAATAGTACCTGGAAAAGGGTGGGGTGGATGTTAGAAAGCAGCTTTTAGTCCACCCTCAGCCATGGAAGCTCACGACGACTGATGAGGAATTCTGGGAGTTGAAGTCCATGAGGCTTAAGTGGTCAAGGTTGGGGAGCCCTGCTCTAAATTGCATTAGTTCTTGGTAACTGTAAGGACACAACTAGGGAAATGGAGCCCGGCTTCCCCATTGACTTTGCTTGTCAGAAAGTCACAAAAGGTGATCACATGGCCCTGGGAGACAGCAACCGTCGTAAATGTGAAGCCAAGCATTCGAATCTTGATCACGTGACCATGGAGGTACTCTAACGGTCATCACTGTGAAAAGCAGCCATTGTAACTTCAAACAGTCACTAAACAAACTATTGTAAGTTGAGGATTACCTGTATAAACATTCTCACAAATACCTGTTTATGAATTTCGTTCCCACTTGTCCTTAGGGTGCTTCCTGTCGAGACCATCTGTTGTCCTTCCGCCTCCTAGAGCAGCCGTTCTAGCAAGTTACAGCACACATCCGTCGAGCAAAAATGGAACCCGGCCCCACCAGTGGTTTGCACTGGACCCTGAGCTAGAAGAAATGCTGGTCCCTCGCAAGATGTCCATCTCCCCTCTTGAAAGCTGGCTGACGGTTCAGTATTTCCTCCCTAAAACCGGAGGCATCATAAACATTCACGAGAAGAACAGTCCCCGGCCATTCCAACAGTATGATCTCCCTGCTCCTTCCAGGGGCACTAAGGCAGAGGAGGAAGATGAGGCAGAACAAGGAGGGGAGATGAACCAGCCCAGAATGGAATGCAGAAACATTTTGAAGATCCGGAGGAGAAAGATGAATAGACACAAGTACAAAAAGCTGATGAAACGTACGAAGTTTTCACGGAGAAAAGTCTTGGAAAAGCGGATGTGGCGGAAACAGGTGAGTTGGGCAGGTAATGAAGAGGCCCATCGACCTCTAGGTGAAGAGCATTTGTGGCCAAATGTGATTAAGACACACAGGGAATTTGTCTCCAGCGCAGAAGCTCTCAGAATAGATGCAATCAACAGAGTAATAATAATCATAATAATGATACCAATAAGAGGGGCTAGTAGAGAAGATGAGGATAATACTACAGCCATACAACACGGGTAAATTTACTTAGACAGTACTGTGTTCAACAGAGTGATAGCTTGAGGGAAAAAATGTCTCTGTGTCCACTTGTTTTTAGTTGTTATATCCAGGAACATGATGATACAAGATCATAACCTAAACTCAGACTATGTGCCGTGTATTCTGTGGTTTAGAGAGCATCGTTTCCAAGCTAGACTTTCGTTTTCTGTTTTTCCTTTCTTTATAGAAAAAATTTGAAAATGAACTGAAAAGGATATGGAAAAAAGCCGGTTTGAAAAACCCCCCAGAGGGATGGATAACTCCGAAGATTTATCTCAGAAATGTGAAATCTTGATGCCGCTTTGAGTAGAAATGTCTTTAATTAAAAACATTATTTAAAAGGCAAAGGTAATTTTTTCATGCCCCCACCCCGCCCAATTGACAATTGTTACACCTTTATACAAGAATTTTGAAATGGAGCCATTTAATGGTCATCCTTACAGCAACCTTGTACTGTTGAATCTCTATTACAGATTGGTAAGAATAAATACATTTTGCTTCAGTGTCTTTTTAACAGTGGGTAAAGGGATTTTTTTTTTGTCTGCCCACCATGCTGATCATTTATTTCCCTTTTTAAAAACTAATTACGTTGTAACAAAATTCTGCTGCTGTGTTTTAAAAAAATAGAGGAAACACAGGGTTGCCTCGCCTCGCCTACCAGTACTTAATTCTTTATGCCATCCGGAGATACCAAGTATCAAATTACTTTTCTCAAACATTTTGGGACTGAGAGAAAATAACTAGGTCTGCTATTAGACACAAAATAACCTTAGTAGTGATGCCATAATGCAAGAAAAAGTGTGTGTTTCAGTGCTGCATAAAACTAATCTGTTTCCTGCTTCCAGCTGGTCTCTTTCTTGACAGGTGGGCATCGCCCACCTCTGCCTTGACTTTGTGCCATGTGAATTCACTCTCTGTGGCTATAATCAGCCATTGATTATTTTATTTATGCCACTAATTGTAAGGTGCCATCCTCAACATGAAATGGAAAGTTCCAGCTGATCCATCAAGGCATTCATTGCTCTGTTCTTTTTCCTGTCCCAATTTTCAGTACAGTTGTTAGATTGTAAAGGTTGAGGTGACCTGCTAAAGGAGAAGACTAGGTGCAGGAAAGCCCATTGGGGATGTGGTGGGGGCAGGTTTTCTGGCCCAATCCAGCTAGCTTTGAAGCTCAGTTGCTTATTTTGCCCTACTTATAAGAGCTTGTGCAGTTTTGGGGCAAGATACCCAACTGCCAGGAATCCTAAGTGCAAAATGCATCTCGGATTTTCTGCGCCACCCTCCAAACGGAACCCCCGAGTTGCATCTGCGGAAAAGCAGAAACGGTCTGGCAAGCAGGAGGCATCTGAGCGGCTTCGCTTTCCCTTGCGCGCGTGCGCAAGGCTCTAGCCGAGCGGCGCAGCGCCACCTGCCGTTCCGTCGCTGCCTTTCCAAGCCGCCATCACTATACTCCACGCCACTCGGTGCGCGCGCTTTGAGTGAGTCCGCGCCGGCTCGCGCATGCGCAATCGCCGCCCGCCTGTCGGGCAATTCGGAGTTGGCGTTTTGAGGAGCGACTGAGGGAAATTGTTTTTTTGGCGTTTTGGGGTCTTTTGGCGGGTTTAAAAACAATTTTTTTTAGGCTATCAAATTGGGGAAGGGTGTGTGTGTGTCTGGCCAGCCCGAGGTTGGGACGAATGAGTTTTCCGTGAGGGGAAAGAGCAGTTGTGCCTCACATTAAGCCACGGTTTGCTTAATTGTGGCTAATGGAGCAACCGTGGCGTCGGAGCCCTGGTTGGCAGGCTTTGCAAGGAGCGCTAGGCCTCAAATGCTGGTGGTTAAAACAACAACAACAACAAACACGGTGCTGAGCTGAGGTTGCCTGTAAAGCCAAATGTGTTTTCAGGGTTAAAAATGGATCACCTGGCCGAGTTCGAACCTGGCTTGTTTGAATATAAGATATTAGTAATGTTATTCCTTAAGGCTCAGCTTGCAAGTGCCTCTTGCAAAAGGAGAGCCGCAATCGGCCCCATTTTATTTATTTATTTAATCAATTAATTATTTAATTGGATTTCTATGCCGCCCTATTCCAGGAACTCAGGGCGGCTCACAACATAGATAGAAATCTGACATTAAAATACATTATAAAAACCCCTTCATTAAAAAAACAATCATCCATTTTGCCTCAGGAAAATATTTTTTTTCTATTTTGTCACTGCCCTTGACAACAGCCATGTCGTCCCTGAGGTAACCTAGGGCTGCAAACCCACGTCAGGTAGTCAAAAGAGATGTGGGAAAGGTTTATTCTTCAGCCCTCTATATGGGTTTCTGGATGTTTGCAGCATAGACCTGGTAGCCCTGGGGACAAGCCAGGGCCCCTGGCAGCCATTTTGTGAGAGCACCCTCAAATCAAGTTTTCACAAGCCGGAGTGGGAATTGAAAAGGTCAGCCTTCCAACTTAGAGCAGAATACATTTGCACAAGACTGAGACTGACTAAACTGCCGTGTTTCTCAACCCTGACAATTTTAAGACTTCAGCTACTAGAATTCCACAGCCAGCACAAGGTTGAGCAACACTGGGCTAAAGGCTGCTAAGGAAACTTGCCTATTTGGTACATTAGCTAGTTTATTTATTTACTTAGTGGGTTTCCGCCTTTTCCTTTACTCCAGGAAGTGCTTTTGACAGTTACAAATGCTGGGTTACTAACACAGGTTTACACTGACACAATGAGTCAGTCTTAATGGGGACCGCGTTGAGGCCTATTATCGTACTAAATCCGTTGACTAAGGGATATTAGGGTTTAGCTGCTTCGCTGAGGGGATTCGCATGAGAAAGACAAAATTTGCAAGCAGTGGCCACTGCAAAGTAATGGAGGAGCTGGCCGTTGCAAATTCTGAACTGTAAACCATCCAGAATCAGATTGAGATGGATGGCTATAGTTAAATTGAATAATTAAACATCACTGAATTGAGTTGAAGACACCAAAGGGAATGACATTGCGTTGGGTTGGGTTGTATTTTTTTTTAAAAAAAGTATGGAATAGCTAAACAGACATTTTAAAAGCAATAGAAGGAAAAGTGAAGCATTTTAATAAGATTAGGAGAATATCATTCTCAGGCTTGAAAACTAGATTGTATAAAGATGACCCCGTTTGGCTAAAGAATTCCTAATCATCAATAGGAGTATTTATCCCAGGCAGCAGTTGCCTGAGTCAGCTGAGTCAACTGCAAATAAAAACTTTGGAGTACCAGTTAGGACTGGTTGGAGTTGATGCATCTAAACCAGGGGTGTCAAATTGGCCCAAGGGCTGGATACGTCACATGCTGACCATGCTCACTCCAGCTCTGCAAAGGCAAAAAAAAATGGGATACGTCACATGATGCGATTGAGTTTAATACCCGTGATCTAAACCATTTTTGTACCTAAAGAGGTCAGCTTCTGATCCCGACTCCAAAGCTGAGCTTTTGGGCTCCACTACTTCTGAAGAGGCTACCGCTGTACCCGTGGTCAGTGGATACAAACTCTGGACGGTGGGCTGACTGGCTGGAACAAAATACTGCTTGACAGATTCTCTCTTCAATCCAAGGGACTTTCAAAGGTAAGTCCATGTTAGCATACTGGAAAAATCAAGGCAGTATTTCATCAGGGTGGTGAGGATCCACAGCCAGGCCATGGGGATGATTTCATTAAATTCCTTTATTTTAGTTTCCCAAGATCAAAACATCTTTATTCCTTCTTTATTCATCCCTAATTTATATACTGACTTCTACAATAATTTTTCAATTCTGTGCAGATAAAAGTGGCATTGTTTACGGGTGGTATGATAAAGCTGCATAGTCAAAAAAGAGCATAAATATTGTTCTTTGGCTAACCTTTATAAGCATACTGTATACAATACAAAATTTCTTTGGCAAATATAGTTATTTTCATTTTCTTAATATTTTTACTTTATCAAATCTGTTCTTTTATATCTTTGAATAAATGTTAAATACAGAAATACACGCACACACATTTGCATATGAAAAGTTCACGGATGTGTACAGTATTTAATATTAGCCATGGTTTAACTGCTGGGAACAGTAGAGGGAGCCCCCACACAAGGAATTTGTAAGAAAAAGGCCAGAAACTCTGAGCAGGGGCTGCAGAGGGCAGGTGATGCGGGCTCTTATTAAGATATAAGTTCCCTTGACTCCTGGTAAATACATGGACATCTACACAAAGTTTCATTGATGTTACTAGATTAGCACTGTTGCCTTTTGAGATGTTGTCTTGTCTGTAGCCTTGAGAATTCCTGTTGCTTTCCTACCCAAGCACCACCCAGATCTGACCTTGTTGATTTTTTAAAGATTAGCCAAGGATGGTTGGCTTTTGCTATACAAGGATGGTGAGAATAACCATTAATACACCTGATAGTTTCCAAGAAAATATCACACAAGTCTTTCTGTCTGTTGCAATTATATATGGCCCAATTCTTGTAATAGTTTTTTAAAATGCTTAAATTTGGAACCATTCTCTGCATGGTGAACATACTTGGAACAATGTAGTAATGATTTTTCTTTCCTGAAAAGCTGGGAAATTTGGGCAACATATAGAAATTCTTGAATTCCCTCTTGTAATATATTTGGAGATTTGGAATGTAATTTTCTTGACTTTAATCCAGTGTTTCTCAATCTTGGCAACTTTAAGACATGTGGACGTGAACTGCCAGAATTCCCCAGCCATCATTATTATTATTATTATTATTTACAATTTTTATACCGCCCCCCTCCCGAAGGACTCGGGGTGGTGTACAGCCCAATTAAAACAACAACACACAAAAATTAAAATTATTAAAAATAAATTAAACAATTTGGCCCAATCATTTAAAAACCCAACTAAAAACACAATCCCCTAAAAACAGTTATGGCCATTGTTGGAGCTGGAGCTATCATCCCAGGCCGGCTTGTCGGAATAAGTATGTTTTTAATTCTCGACGGAAGGAACGCAATTCCGTCATCGTACGGAGTTCGGGGGGGAGCTCGTTCCAAAGCGTTGGAGCTCCCACAGAGAAGGCCCTCCCCCTGGGGGTCGCCAGCCGACATTGTTTGGCCGACGGCACCCTGAGGAGACCCTCTCTGTGGGAGCGTACCGGACGGTGGGAGGTATTTGCTGGCAGAAGGCGGTCCTGTAGATATCCGGGTCCGATGCCATGGAGCATTTTAAAGATGGTCACTAACACCTTGAAACGCACCCGAAAGGCCACCGGCAACCAGTGCAGCTCACGCAGGAGCGATGTTACATGGGAGCGCCATGGCGCCCTGGTCACTACCCGTGCGGCCGCATTCTGGGCCAGCTGAAGCCTCCGGGTGCACCTCAAGGGGAGCCCCATGTAGAGAGCATTACATCATGCATTGCTATAATCTTTTAAATTGGTTGCAGAACTGTTGTAGAGAAACTGAAATGTAGATATTCCTACATTTTACTGATCACTTTTTCTAATACTGTATCACCTCCCCCCCTTTTTTTCTAAGTAGTACCTGATGTACAAAACAGACTCAACCAAATAAACAGATGGGTTCAGTTTGTCAACTCCTGTCTAAAAATTTACAAACAGCCTAGGAATTCCAATTGCTCAATAATTTGTTAATGAAAACAAAAGAGGCCTTTAGATTTGTGGCCTCTTTAAAAAACAGTAATTATAGCTATTACGATAGTTTTCTATCTGCTCACTTTTCATAAAATTTCTTGACTATAATTAATGCAGTCTGCTAGGTGGGCAAACAACTCACATTTACTAGAATATCAATTTACAGCTTTCAGTGCTTAGATCCCACTAAATGAGCCATCAAACAACCCATTATGAAAATAGAGAGTCCAGTTTTTATTATCATATGGAGTATTTCTTTTCCAAGCATGTGTTTAAGGCTGTTGTCAATGCAAAAATAATGCCTTAGGATGACAAGCCTTACCTAGGTTTAGAAGAATCAATCATTAAAAGAAAAGACAGAGATGTCCCTTCATCTTACTGAAGAAATATGATAGGAATAGTTAAATAGACAAAGGCAGAGCAAATTAGATGACTCAGGCCAATATAAAACATACACATTACCCAAACTGATACAGTTTACTGTGCATTGCAACAGTAGAAAATGGTCTTTTAACATTCTAGTCAGGCTTTTTAGATGACTAAAGTGGGATTGTTTTTATCTAGAAAGTGTCCAATTTTCTCATATATATAATTTGTAACAATTCTAAGAGGGTTCTATTTACTTAGATATCACTGTTACACTAATGTTTTTCTAACTTGGAATACTGCAACATTTCTTGAAATTTCTTTCTCCTAGTGGGGGCATATCAGCAGCACAACGGACTTGGATCACTTGTGTCTTCTTAAAACCTAATCCTAATTTTGCTGGGCATCATTTCAGCGGGAACTGAATTTTGATGAGAACACCAGCAAAAGGAATGTTCTTGCTGGAATGATTTTTCTATTTCCTGCCTAAAGACACCAAGAAAGCCATCAGCTGTGCTAAACCTTCTGTCATCATTTCTTTTGAATGCATAAGCTTAAAGTTTTACTGACTTATCCCAACCCTCAGATAGTTTATGAGATGCCCGTAGGGTACATGTACCACTGGTTGAGTTGATTGCTTTAAAGCATATGATAGCTGGCAGTAAAGGATAAGACAATTAACATGGTTATCACCAGCTCTGCCAAGATTTGTCTCCTCTCAAGTAGTTCCATGTATGACAATTGTCTTCCAGATAATGGTAACCATGTGTCTACATTTACATTTTTCATCCAATCTCTCTTGAGACTTTTCCTCTGGGTCTTTTAGAGAGCAAGTTAAATTGTACTGACAATCTGCTTTAATTTCTTTGGCCAAATGTGGGGTACAAACAAATGCTCTGTATAAATAAGAAGAATGCAGTTGTATGAGATAACAAGATTTATCTAGTCTCCCTTGCAAATTGAGGCCTACCAGCCGTAGGGTAAGAAAGCTGTGAATTCAGTACTCCTCTTTGGTTGTTGGGCTCCAATCCGTGATAATCAATTATCTCTTGCATATGAGGGATTCCCTATCAAAGGGCACTGCTTGATCTCTTTTCCAGTGGCTTAGTAAGCCTTTCATAATCTTTTTCTTCCCTCCCAGGCAGCAAGGCACTTCTTTGCTTCTCATTAAAAATGGCTTTTGTAGGAACTAACAATTCATCAAATTCCAGGAAACAAGGATATCACTGAGAAATCGAACAGGATGATGGGGTGGAAACTTTGGCTCAAACTTTAAAGCGGTATGGCCTCTGTTAAAGGGAAGCTGAGCAAAGAGGAAGAGTCATCAGCAAAGTGTGTTCAGGGGATTGGAAGAACAGGGAGAAGGCCAAAAGCAATGTGGTTATGGACTTAGCCTTGATCTCCATGGCAGTTCGTCACTTTCATATTCCTGAGTCAAGTCCATTTCCTTTCTCACCATCCTGGTGATTTCATCCTGGGTGGGTGTAAAAGATGATCTGTAAAAGGTTCAGGGAAAGTTGTTGTACAGGACCAGCAGTTTGAACTCAAGTCACCTTGCCTGAGACAAAAAAAAGAGGTTTAATTGCTGGAAAAAAGCCAGTTGGATAATCCATCAAGTTTGTCTTCCTGACTGGCCACACCACTGGTCAGGCTCCTTAGCTCTTCCTTCCAACATCATATTGCCACTTAGCATATGCAGCCTGAGACCATTGCAGAAGGAATGAGATCCAGATCTGAATCAAAAGCAAACACTAAGTTATGGAATAATTTGTGAACCTATCCTTAAATCTTCCTCCTCAAAATCTAGAATGTCTGGGCTTAAGATGATTAGAAACCACAAGATGTTTTTCCAACATTCCAGTCTAGTCTATGAGCTGGAATTTCCTGATATTTCCCTTCCAATTATGAGCCAACACTGCTTAGTCTTCTAAGATCGGGTTGATTTAGTGCGGCCCCCAGAGGCGGATAGGAATGAAAAGTGTGCCACCTGCACATTTTTCTCAGGAATTCTTAAGTAAGCCATAAGGAAGAATATTCTAAACATATTTCTAAAGGGCAGCTAAACTTTGGCTGGAATTCCAAGAGATTTTCCAGCTTCAATTACATAGTTGGTTTGCTTACCAGTCCTCGTCTTATTGGCCTTGTCCAGCCATCTGCCTCTTTGATTCAACATCTTGAACTTGGTGTCATATAGCTAAGAGATATTTATTCTCAAGATGAAACTTGCTAATTTCAGAGTTAAAACGATATCCTGGTGGTGGTCCCCTCAGTTCCTCAGCAGCTTTGGGATTAAAAAAAAAAACACAACTCCATCTCAAGGCCTCTACATTTGGCACTGGAATTCTACTAACTGAACTACGCGTGGCCTTTTTTTTTTTTTTTTGCAGCCCAGAGATCTATTTCAATCTTATTTTTTATAAAAGACAGTGGTTTGGAAAGCTCGGGCAACTGTTAAAAACAATATTTTTAGGAGAGGTGCAACTTCTAACACAGTAACCGAAAAACAATTCTTTGATCTTGTGGGTGGTTTGGGAACTCCTTCATTTTTTTTGGCTCTCCAGCAGGCTGTGATAATAGGCAGGTTTACAAGGTGGAGAGTAATTTGAAAGGGAGCAGATATGACCTTTCAAAGGGCAGTGATACCCCAATGTGGTTTCTTAATGGAGGAGGCAGAAATGCTGTGGTTTAAAGCATTGGCAAAGCCTCCCCAAATCTGCTGATCCAGAGTTTTCATAATTTCCAGCAAGTGGCTGGGAATTATGGGACTTGATACCCAGCACATCTGGAAACCACCAGCTTGAGTTAAACTGGACCGCATAGGTTGCTCTCACACAAAGCATCTTGGCAACTGAATTAATTCATTTTCTGGCTTTATACAGCAGATTGACTCATAAGGTAAACCAAAAGGTTGGATTGCACAACTCCCTAACCACAAAAACACTAACCATGTTTAAGTATGTTGTGCACATCAAATGCCACCACTATCTTCAACTGGGGAAGTGTATGAACAAAGTCTTGGTGGGAATCTGGATTTTCAAAATTATTTCTGGTAAACAGAACATATTTCTTTAAAAATGCTGGATGGTGTTACTTTTGAAACATTATCTCCAAAACTGCTGGATAGAGATGAGTAACAGAGCATGGAATTTTACTTTCTGACTGTTAGGGAGATTTTGGAAGCAAAGCCAGTGGGATGAGGCCTCAACGATGCTGATTTGATTGCTCTGTTATTTCCTCCCTGTTCTCTGTCTCTGATTTATTCAGACAGGAGGAGATGTTTCCCCCCCAAAAAAAGAAGAATTAGAAACAAAAAATTACCCTTTATTGAGTCAATCTGTCTCATTCTATCCTGATTAGCAATTGTTCTCCAGGGTTCCATGAAAAATCTTTTCCCCATCTTTCCAGGAAACTGAACCCAAGACTTTCGGCATACAAAACAAATACTTATTTACGTAGAATCTGATTGCAAGAATGGTGAGAACCCATGTTGCCCTTTTCTACCTTGGGTCAAAGGAATTCCTTCAACAATCAAACTTAGCCAGTTTCCTTAACTAGAAGAAATCAGCAAATATGTTAATGTGTGCTCATGAATTCTTGCCAGGTTAGGCTGCTAGCTGCCTGTTGTACGAAAGCAGAGCGATACATGCTCCAAGAATGCTTTTTGTATCGATTTGTAATCTTTAAAAAGATACACACCCACAGCTGCAAAATAGAAAGTGATTAAAGGAGGACAGAAGAGAGTCAACCTTTTTCTTTTTTCTTTTCCTCTTTCCCCCCTTTCCCTTTCCTTAGGTAATTATTATTATTATTATTATTTATTCGATTTCTATGCCGCCCTATTCCGAAGAACTCAGTTCAAAATACTTTTGTATTATTGTTTTGGAAAATCCTGGGTGAAGCTAATATTTTTGTAAATGGTTCTTATTACTTTAATTCCAGGAATTAAAACTATAACGCTTGCCAGAAATGAAAAGCTGTGTTCCATCCCATAGTATAAGAAAAGTATTTTCTGTGAGCGTTGAAATAGAGCCATAATCTGCATAAAGCCTTCTAGTAATTGGTGGGCTAATAGGAAGAGATCACTGCTATTAAAGCATTGTAACTTCTCTGGCTAATTTCAAGTCTGCTTTACTGACTACGATAACAAACTGAGAAACTCTGGGAATCTTAATATACTAAATTGCCTAAGTCCCAATTCCTAGAAGTTTTTGGAGAGAGGCATCCACCATTATCAAATCTGTTATTGAGTCTATAGCAGGCATGCTGGGAGATAAAGTCTCTTTTGAGTCAAAACGGTGATGGGCATTATAAATAAGAGGGTATTGGAAAGGCACCCTAAAGGGAGATGCAAAAATTTGGTCTCTGACCAAGAGTCAAGGCTAATTTAACAACATAATAAGGCTTTAGTCTCTTGACAGAGATGGAAAAGCTACAGGTAGCCACCCAGCAACAATTTCAAGCTTTCTACATGACAGAATGCCTCTGACTGTGCACAGAATTCTCACCTTTGGAGAGCAGCAAGCAGTAATCACATGAAAGGCAGCACAGAAGCTGTCAGCTGAGTTTTCTTTTGGTTCAATGAGAATTTTCTGAGGAGACCTTAGATTTGCATTATTGCTTCTGTTCAGGTCCAGGTGGGTAGCCTTCCACAGGGATGGAACCCCCCAATTGTCAATTTGTAAGGGTGGGGGTAAACCAGGTGCTAGAGTGAGAAGCAACTAGAGCACAGAGAGACTTCTATAACACAATGTCCCCAATAGATTCCAGGATGGGTGAAGTCATGGGAGTAATAGCAGATTACATCTGGCAGGCCTATAATTGTGGCTATATTTCAAGGGATGCCTTTATTGAGCAAGAAAGCCGCCCTGCCAGCAGCAGATCTTTGTTAACCCTGCTCGCTGGATTCCTTATAGATGCCTGGCTGAAGGTTTGTGATACAGGTGCTGATAGAATATTGTTATATCACAGTTGCCCCAACATTCTGCTACTTGGTGAAGAATTTCCTCTGTTTGTCTTTGTAGGAACCTTGATCCTTTCTGCAAAAAGGAGATAGGGTATGGGGGTAAAAACACTCCTTTGAGTCCAAGGTCAACTCCTGCAAACTTTGTGGATATGTCCATGCTTTTCTTCAATATGTAAGTGGTTTGCTGCTGCCCTTTTCCAAGAACTATTTTGACTTCTTGCCTGGTGTGTAGTCCTGTGATTATCTGGTGCTCCCCCATTCAAGGATTAATCAGATCCAGCACTGCTTGGTGTTTTGAGAGCAGCCAAAATGAGTGCCTCAGTTTAATGACACCTGACCTGTAAAGTAAATCAGAGAACAAGTTCTCTCAGTCTAGGGAAGGAGATAAACTCCATTACTGTAATATAATTCTCCTGGGAATATTTTGTTTAACCTGGCAAGGCTTTAGAAAAGGATATTTGCCTGCCAACAAAACGGAATAGCATAAAAATGGTGCCTCTTGGATTTCAGTTCAGTCACACCTGATCTTTTCCATTTTTTTCAAGGGATCCAAGGGTATGTTTTTAGGGGAATATTTCTGCTATACAGCCACTGTCTATAATGTAGCTTTGATCACCCTGCTTCTGATATGTAGATAAATAAATTGTGGCCGCGCGAGCCGTGTTGGGTCTCCCAAGACACGCTCATATCACTCCAGCCCTCCGTGAGCTGCACTGGCTTCCAGTTGGTCTCCGAACACAATTCAAAGTGTTGGTTATGACCTATAAAGCCCTATATGGCAATGGGCCAGGATACTTGCGGGACCGTCTTCTGCCCCATGAATCCCAGCGACCGGTTAGGGCACATAGGGTTAGCCTCCTACGGGTCCCGTCTGTTAGACAGTGCCGTTTGGCGGGACCTAGGGTTAGGGCCTTCTCTGTTGCTGCCCCAGCCCTCTGGAACCAACTTCCCTCAGAGGTTCGTACTGCTCCCTCCCTCCTAGCTTTCTGAAAACTCTTAAAAACACATCTATGCAGACAGGCTTGGGGCGTGTGAGCGGCGCTCTGCCCCTGGGCCTTTGATTGGGATTGTATGTTGTATGAGTGGGTATAGTTTATAGTTTTATACTGTATTACTATTTTAAATGATTTATATATTTTTGTACTTGTATTTCTGCTGTAAGCCGCCCTGAGTCTGGGGAGAAGGGTGGCATATAAGTCAAATAAATAAATAAATAAATTGGAATCCCATTATCTTAATGTCTGTATGTCCCTCAATGTGTGGGCCTACTTAATCTGTTATTGGATTATCATAGCCAATAATGTGAATGATAGAGAAAGATGCCAACAAAATGCTGAAATCCAAGATACCGTAGTTTGTTTATTAAAATGGCACTCATTAGGACATGCATCACAACCTGCATGTTGGCAAAAGCTGCAGAAGAAAATCTGTTTCAGATTATAATGAGGTTCTGCATATGCTAGTTTACAAACTGACACAGAAATCTGAAAATATGAGTTTATGAGTGAAAACAGAGGGAACTAAGACACACTGAATATTTAATGAAGTCACCTGTCCCTGGAAGGTGTAAAGATTTTAAATCCAAATGTTTTATTCCGATAGAAATGTGATCTAATAGGGATGTGTCGGTAATATCAATTTGACCTTGTTTCATCCATGTTTTTTCAGAGTTGTTTTGAAACCGTCAGCAAAGCCACCTAGAGTTGAGATGGACAAATCAAAAGACTAAACTTTAAGAAAAAAAAAAGGGAAACAGGGATAATGAAAAGATATAGGGCTCAAGACAACATCTGGCAGAAAGTCAGCCTAAGCAGGGAAAAAAAGAAAACTGGATTCTGTAAATGCCCAGAAAATTAATACCATATATCCCAAAAGGGAGGAGGGTGGGCGGAACTGTCTTTGAAACTTGGAGCTCTCAGGAGCGGAGCCTGCAAAAACGATACTAGATTTTTTTTTTAAAGAAATCACTGTTACATCAAAAATCATTTAGGCTGTGTAAGGCTGCAGAAAGTTCAGAGAGTACGTATGTTATGTAGAAGTTGAGCCCTAGGATTGGACAGAGGTGGGAGGGCTGGCAAGTCAGGGAAAGAAAGAAGGAGACAGGAGGGAAGCATTGTGCTATGGAAAGAGGTTTGCTGTGTATCCATGTTTTGGGGCTGTAAACGGATGAGATCATAAGTGTTTTCAAGCAAGCAGCAAGGGGAAGATTTGAAGAAAAGAAGGAAGAGAGACATGGAGCAAGTTAGCAAATTCCTTTTAGCTCTCTTGTTGGTTGTCCAGGGTAAGTTTGAAAAATCGGGATTAATTTTCTTTGTGTGTCCCTGCATGGCCCTCTTTACTCCTCTTTTTGGCAAAAATTAGATTTTGCACATACTGTTGGGAATGATATATGTAAACATGGGGGAGTTGCATTATCCTAGTTGATTTGAGGACGGTCCCATCTATAGCACTTTCATTGGTTTCTCCATTGGAATGAGAATATGTTTTGTGAGTTTTGTACTGCTGAGAGGAAGATTAAAATATAGTTTTGCTTGGATAGAATTGTATTGATTGGTTGGCCATTTGGTTTTGGCTAAGAAGACCCTTAGCCACAATCTGGCTAAAATTCAAGCTTGGCTTGAGTTTATTTTGGCCATTTTTGATTTATTAGATCTATTTTTTTAATGACAGCATGAAGTATATATTTTTATTAGATGCTATCTTTCTGGTACAGCACATACGATAAGCAAAAGTTTATGTGGTACATGTCTCTCAACCACCATAAGTAGAGGAACAGAATCAGCAAGTTAAAGTTAACAATGTTATATTAGTGTTGTCATCCTGAGAGTCTGGTTGGGAAAACGTAGCACCTTGCTTTTCTGTCAGTGATTTAGTGTGAATGTAATTCCTCTAGCTACAGTTGTATGCTTGCAAAATGGAGCTATTGACCAAGTAACTATGCCTTGCAGAAAATTTTTTTTGCCAAATAAATGTGAAATATTGATGAAAAAAGCAACACATAACAAAGGGGAGAGGGGAAGTATTAAAATAACTTTTAGAAAACAGGGTTCTTTAAATATTAAATAATCGCAGTGGTAGAGTAGTGAAAATGAATATGGTTAAGTAACTGGAGATGGCTAATTTTAATCAATTAAGTTGCTATTTAATAATTCAGATCCTGAGGTTATCTATGGTATATTGGCTGTACACACGATGAAATCTTACATTTTTTAAAAAAAATCTTGATGGTGAAGGAGCTACTTTAGAAAGAGTTATTTATTTGATGCCAATAGCTGTCCATCTCCATTATTCTGGGCAGCTTACAATTCCAAAATTAAAAGCAATAAAAACATCCAAAATATACACAGCAGCTGAGATAGTTAACCATTTAACACTAAGACAAGATCTGGGAAGACAAGATCTGCCAATGCAAGCAGATGTATACTTTTGGATATACTGAATACTTCCTTAAGTAAACAAAGAATTGGGTGACATTAAAAAAAAAAACCTTCTCATAACTTCTACCTTCTCTGCAACACAGATCCAGAAAAAAAGACTTTGCAGTCCTTGTTTTTCCTCTCTTTATCAAAGAGAATTTGATTTAAGTAATCTCTAGCAAATGTAAAAAATTGTTCTTGTGATTAGGGATTTGGATCTATCATAAACCAACAAAAACCTTTTATATTCAGCTGTGGAAGTTATTTGTACTTTCTTCCTCCTTTTTGAGACAAAGTATTATGTTTGTTTTTTAAAAATGAGGTTTTGTGATCATATTTAAAATAAAAATATTTTATAAGAGCCGTATAGAAAATATTGGGAAATGGGTGAAACTGTTAACAGTTGTCCCCTCTCTCCCATTCTGAGCCCTTTGTTTTTTCACCAATGTATAAAAAATAAGAGGAATATGCAAAGATTCAAACTGGAAATTCAACAGAGATCTGATCATATCTCAGAATCAAATTTACTTTCCAAGCTGAATTGAAAAGTCAAGTCCGGTTATCAAATTCTATCAGACACCTTCTCCAAATTGATTTGACCAATTGCTTCAAAAATTCAGATCAGACCAATTGGACAGTTCAGTCTGAATGTCTGAATTGGATCAGATCGATTTTCTAAATCAAATAGGATTACCTCAATTGTCTGAATCACATCAATGGATGCAAAGCTGATTTTTACCTGCTTCATGCAAACCTAGTTGAGAACAATTTTTAAAAACTTTCAAATTTTTTCTTACAATGAGAAGGCTCTCCCAAGATAGCCTGCATTTAAAACAAAAACACAAGAACAATTAAGACTAAAGTTATTTTATAATACCTTACATGTTTAATGTTTGCACAGAGAGGAAATTCAAGTCTCTTCAGCCTTGAAAGACGGCGTTTAAGGGGTGACTTGATCGAAGTGTATAAAATCATGCATGGGATAGAAAAGGTGGATAGAGAAAAATTCTTTTCTCTATCACACAATACCAGGACAAGGGGGCACTCCCTAAAGCTCATAGCTAAGAAAGTGAGGACAAATAAAGGGAAATATTTCTTCACCCAGAGGGTCGTTGATTTATGGAATTCACTTCCAGAAGGGGTCGTGACAGCTGTCAGCCTTGACAGCTTCAAGGCAGGGCTAGATAGATTCATGGATGCCAAGTGTATCGGTGGTTATTAAAACGGATGTCCATGTGCCGCCTCTATGTTGGTTGAGGCAGGCAGGATTCCCTTGAGTCCCATTTGTTGGGGGTCAAGGGAAAGGGAGGGTTTTGCCTTCTCTTTCTGCTCAAGATCCCCATGTACAATTGGTGGGCCACTGTGTGACACAGAATGCTGGACTCGATGGGCTTTGGCCTGATTCAGCATGGCTCTTCTTATGTTCTTATGTTCTAAATTAGACTGCAATCTGACAGTTTGGAAATTATCTGGCTGGATCAGTGGTGTCATTCTGTTACTCGACAGGGCAAAACCTCTGAGCTGGAGGTCCTTGGAAAGCTCCAAAGATATAAATGTGCATGCAGTCCTCAACATACAATCATTCATTTAGTGCAGGGGTTCTCAACCTTGGCAACTTTCTGGAAGTTGAAGTTCACAAGTCTTAAAGTTGCCAAGGTTGAGAACCCCTGGTTTAGTGCCTGTTTGAAATCACAATGGCACTGAAAAAAAATGGCTTATGAATGTTTTTCACACTTTCAACTGTTGCAGCCTCCCCACAACCTCGTGATCAAAATTCAGACGCTTGGCAGCTGACTAGGATGGTTGCAGTGTCCTGAGTCACGTGATCCTCTTTTGGGCTCAATTGTCATAAGTCAAGGACTACCTGTATTGTTCAGGTGTTTCCTATGGTCTTCCAGGTGTGGGACAAAAAAAGTAAGGTGGAGTCTGCCTTGAATCTGTGGAATCCAGTATTTACTTTTCCATGGTGGTGTGCCTCAACCACATCAGTTGTAGTTTTTTTGGCTAGATTGTCTAGCACGGCATCCTGTTTCCAATAAGTGCGAAGTAGGGCATGAAAAAGAGGTTTCCACTTCTAAGCTGTCTCTGCATAGCAATGGAATTCTGAGGTAGACTGCCCAAAAAACTAGCGTTCTATTGCTGTAATGATCACAAAGCTACAGGCAAGAAGGTAGAAAAGTGGTAACCTGATGCTTTCCCAGTGGGAGTTGTGGGGAAAAAAGGTTGTCCACTTTGTTTTATAAACATCTGAGTGCATTTTAAAAAAAAATTGCATTTACAGTCCTAGACCAAACAAACACCATTTGCTTTGATCTTCAACTAAGGTTAGCAATGCCAGCAGGGTCTGGGGATTGTCTGATCCCTCTGCAGCTGAATTTGGCACAATGGGGAAAAAAGGGTTAAAAGGATCTGTGCAGTTCTGAGCAACAGCACATCTGGTGAGTTTCCTGCTTTCTTTGGAAGAACAACCCATCTCTTTTTTATTTATTTATTTATTTTTTTCCCAAATGAATTTGTCAGAAGTTGAATCATGGCAGTCTGCAAGTGTATTCTTTACATCAAACTAGGATGCACACAGGGTGAAAATTCCTCCCCAACCCACAAACAGAGGATAGCATGGAAAAGATTTCTTCAGGGCCACTGAGTTCCGTCAGATGAATCTTGCTAAACAGGAGTGAGAGCTTTTCAAACGGGGAATGTCCTGGACATTCATAACAGCACCCATTTAGCAAATCTCTTAAGAAATCCCAGGGGTGCGTAGTTGACGAAAGCATGAAATTCAAGCTTTGACCCTAGAACTCAGGCTGGTCACATCTTCTCTTTTAAGGAATAAGGAAAGGATTTGCCCAATGTTCCCTTGCCTCCAGTCTTTGAGATGGAGACTTCAAGCATCTGCAGGGTTCAGCTTTTTTTTTATATATAGCAACCAGTCCATTGTCTGTCTGGATTATTGCCTCCCCCCCCCCCTTAGTTCTTGTCAAGACTATAGCTTAGTTAATGAGTAACAGTAGCAAGACAAGAAGGGAATTAGATTCTGTGCTGTTGCTTTCTGGCACCACCGCAGCAATGCCTAGGGTGCAATTTGGTCTCTGTGAAACATTCATGGAAGAGGGGAACTGTTATGTTTGCTGGTCCTGTCTCTTTATCTCAGAGACCACCAATTATGAGAAAGGAGGAAGAGCTTATCCTGGCCTCTGACAGGCCTTTTTAATTTTTTATTTTTTTTTGCTTTGGAACAGCCACTGCAGCAACTATAAGGAAGCCACTTTAGCTTAGTGCAATAATGCCCAGCCAATGAGAAGGCCCTCTTTCAGTGGTCTCCTGAGGTGAAAGATCTCTAACCGAACCTTGCAGTATGAGATCCAGTTCTTCAGACCGGATAGATAACCCATACCCTTACATCTGGGGTACTTCATCCCTTGGCTTTCTCTGAAATACACCAACTTCTGTCCTGTGTAGGACTTGACACTGGTGGCGGTGGTTGATATTGTTATTTTAAGCTGGCCTCTGACACTAAAAACTTTCCTCTCTTTCCTCCATTTTAGAAGCTGCTGTTCATCCATATTCAGGTAAGTGAGAATAAGACTATAGCTTTACACTCCTACATTTTTTAAATAAGAGGCACGCATTCCATACAACAACCCTGCTGTATACCAGTTGGATTATTGTCAAGTAGCAGAAGTACTGTAGTGGATTCATTTAAAGAGATGGTTGCTTAATGGAGGCTGCCAAGGGTTCCTCAGAATAATATTTAAAAAAAAACACACACACATAGATGATGTGAGTCTTTCTGAAATGACCAGGCTGCCTCTAACCCTTGCCTAAGAAGGGGTTTTCTCATAAGCTCCCTTTTATTTGCAGGTGTCAGGAACAGAGGCCGGATCTCTTGTGTGCCTTGTGCTATGGGCCCATGAAGCCTTTGCATGAACCTCTTGGCCTGTTGCCCTGCCCTTGCCTCCTTTGGCTAGAGGGAGCAGAGAGGCCATTTTGTTAGGTTTCAGATTCAGTATATAGATGGCTGCTCCCATTTTCAGTTGCAGGCATCTATTATTATAATACAGCTCCTTTCCTTTCTTCCTGTTGCAGTCCCAGCATCCAATCCCGAAGGGATGGTGGTGTCCGTAGTAAACATCACCGCCAAGGAAGGTTCCCGCACGGTTCTCTCTTGCAAGAGCTACCGGATGGTCTGGACTCAGGACAGTCTGAATGATCACCAGCGGGTGGTTCATTGGGATCTCTACAGAAGCCAGCAGGCTGCGGAGAGGCTGTGCGACATGTACTCTGCCGGGGATCAGCGGGTTTTCCACACGTACAACCAGGGACGGATCTCCATGCCCGAAAACGCATTTATGGAAGGCAACTTTTCGTTGATAGTCCAAGGTAGCTGCTGCCTTGCACACATCCATTAATCTGCTCTTTCCTAAAGTGTGGATTTATTCGTCAACTGAGATTATTTCTCGTCCTGCTTTAAAAAAAAAGATGCAGTTTCCAAAAGGGTTTGCCAAAGGAGTGGTTGTTATAACCATAAAATCCATAGACGTTTGTCTAAGATAAAATAATGAGAAATAAAAATGCAGCAGGGTGAGTTGCTCTCAGATGCCAAATATTTTCATTTCCTCTTTTGGGGGTTTCCTTCTTCCAAATGTCCCCACTGAAAGGCCTCCTTTCCACCGCTTGGTTTGCGCTTGCTGTCAGCCACAGTGTTTCTCTTTTCCTTCCCAATTTTGCCTACAGCTGTGATCCCCTTGGTGGTGCCCTATCCAAGGACCAACTAGATCTGACCTTGCTTACCTTTTTTCAAATTTTGCCAAGATCACTGCTCAATTCACCAGCCTTACAACCCAGAACAGATTAGCTTTTCCCTGTTTGTTTGTTTCACGTTGCAGATAGTTCTCTCCAAGTGCTTATTCTCTAAAATGGCAGAAAAGGGGGCTTGTAACCAGCAGGAGGGATTTTCCTAACGTTTCGCTGTAGAAGACACTTTCTGGAGAGGTGGCAAGTTCCCCTCCCTTACAGGTGTTTAAAATCTGTAAGCAAACAAATAAGCATTTGTTTTGAATACTTATAGGATTCCTGCACTGTTGTGGATTGAACTTCCAACAGTGATACGGTACCTATATCACTTGCCTTCTCCCTATCATTCTAATATATAGTGGTCTAAATTATCTCATTCTCTTTCTCTTTATTCCTCTAATCAAGATGTTGCTCTGAGTGACCAAGGAATGTATTCCTGTAACCTCCACCACCATTATTGCCATCTGTATGAAACAGTCCAGCTGCAGCTTGAGGTCACTGAAGAAGGTCAGCAGTTTTGGGGGTGGGGTGGGGAACCTCCCAAGTGGGAATCAACAGGAGGAATGTGTGCGTGCACGTGGCTTGTTTCTGCAACTTTATTTTTACTCCCCTTCGGCTTGTTTCTGCAACTTTATTTTTACTCCCCTTCGGTGTTTCTCAGTCATCAAATCATGTAGCCTTGTTTGAAGCAAATTTGGAAGGGGCCTTTCTGCTGTGCAGCATGGAGCAAATGAGAAGTCTAGGGAGTTGTAATTTAGATGTTTGTGGCCAACCAAGCATTTCCCGTCACAAGGCTGCAGAGAAAAGGCCCGGAGAACTAAGTAAGATATGCTTTTGTTAGTGAAGAAAATGGGATTTGCAGTTTTTTGGAAGAAAACCTTGCCTTTCAGTCTCAGAGGACAAGTAATCTTGCTCTGATTGAGAAAATAGAAATATATCAAAGCCTGAGTTGACCCTATTATTATGCTCTTGGGGATCCTTGTTGGATTGTTTTCTTTCTTTCCTTTTTTCCCTGCCTTGTGTGTCCACTCTGCATAATGTATCTTGGTGTAGATGTAGGATTTAGGCCAGGGCCAATGCGATCTCTTTTGCTTGATCCAGGAGAATTCTTACATTTCGTGTTCTTAATGAAATTTTCTCTGTAAGATTCTTACCAAGCAGTACCATTTACAGAGGGGAGGGTTGTTGTTGTTTTTTGATAATAATGTTATCCTCACCTACACACCCCACAAAAGTTTGCAGGACATTTTTAAAGAACTTTCCAAGAGCTTCAATACAGTATTTCTTCCACTTAAGGAAGCAAAGAAAATTTGGAATTTTCCTCTTTTGGAAAGGCCGGAAACAATTTGGCAGTTTTTATACCTTATATTGCATCTCATCGAAACTCGAATTTTCTTTTTGTATTTGATGCATTGAAATTGGTCAGATTTTATTGATTAAAAATGTTTATTGGATATTTTTGCGGCAATTCATTCTTCTGTCAAAGTTACAGCACACCCTTTGTACGGTCCCTCTGTTCTTCTGTGCAGAGTGGAAAAAAACAAGGCAGTTGATCACCATCTGGGTTTTGTCTAGTGTAGCCAGTGATAGAGACCAAGATATGGCTTAATGAACAATTTGGCTGGGGTAGCTGACGTCTAAAGCCGCTCCAGAATGTACAGTATCTCGACTCCCACATGCTTCACACAAAGAATCAGTGGAGAGAGCTGGAAAACTGTGATGGATCTAGGTTGTGTAAAAACCGAGAAAATTCTATTTCGTTTGACATCCGATTATTTTTTAATTAAAATTGTATGCCACCTATCTCTCTGGGGAATTTATTATTGTAGAAAACATATTCTGAGGACCATGGGTATGAAGGGTTCTAATGCTGTCTCTAGAAGAATTGCCCTTTGGAGGGAACTGTATGAAATGGCATTGTAGGAGATGACCAAGTAAGCCCAAGGGAGGGGTCAAACACATCATCAGTCATCATCATGCCCACAGCCTACCTTGAATTCCTCCGAGTCTTATCTACCAGTTTGCTTTGACTGGTTTTTTTTTTGTAAATTTTTTTATTATTAGTTATATATTTGTATATGTAAACAAAGAAAAAATTCAAGTTAAATGCTATTCAACTTAATACAATCATTTTAAATTTGTAAACATTCTTCACTCCGTATATCAAGATTTAACTATAAGCCAAATACATTTTCTTTGATTGGTGTTTCTCTTGTATGTAGTCTATCCAAAGTTCAGTTTCTTGCAGAGAGCTTAAGCTTGCAATCAACCTTTATATTCATTTGAACTGCCTGGAGTTTCTGATTTCCCTGGCATTTGACAAGCATCCCTGGAAGCATATTTATTCTTTCCCTCTCTGTGTGTACGATTTTCTACAGCCGGGGAAGTCCAGAGATTCTGGGATGGAGAGAAAGTGGTGATTGTTGCCCTGAAAGGGAGTCTGGTGATACTTCCTTGCATCAACCGGAACCAGATCTGGACCGGACGGGATGAGGAGGAGGACCAACAAGTTGTCCACTGGGACAGGCAGCCCCCAGGAGTGCCTCACGACCGGGCCGATCGGCTGATTGACCTGTATGCCTCTGGCGAAGGCCGTTTGTACGGGCCTTTCTTCCTCCGGCAAAAGATGAACATCACCGAGAAGGCCTTTGCCCTGGGTGACTTCTCACTGAGGATCTCGTCTTTGGAGGCCGCGGATGAAGGGATCTATTCCTGCCATCTGCACCACCACTACTGCGGCCTCCACGAACGGAGGATCTTCCAGGTCTCGGTGGTAGAGCCAGAACAGGAGAAAAAAGTGGTGGTGAACCTCACGCGCCCCAATCCCCCAGCACCAGGTAAGCAGTTAACTTACTTTATTATTATTATTATTATTATTTATTAAATTTCTATACCGCCCCTCTCCCGAAGGACTCGGGGCGGTTTACAGCCTTAAAATTTAAAAAACATATAAATGTACAAAATTAAAATATTTAAAAATAAATTAAACAAATTAGGCCATAAAATCTATAAAACCCAATATATACAAATCCTAAAATCCTAAAAATTACAAAAATCCTAAAAATTAGACAATCCCCCTAAAACATTTTCACCCGGTTGGAGCTGGAGCTTCTATGCCAGGCCGGCCTGTTGAAAAAGGAAAGTTTTCAGTTCCCGACGGAAGGTGCGTAAGTCCGTCATCGTATGGAGTTCGGGGGGGAGCTCGTTCCAAAACGTTGGAGCTCCCACAGAGAAGGCTCTCCCCCTGGGGGTCGCCAGTCGACATTGTCTGGCCGACGGCACCCTGAGGAGGCCCTCTCTGTGGGAGCGTACCGGACGGCGGGAGGTATTTGCTAGCAGTAAGCGGTCCTGTAAGTATCCGGGTCCGATGCCATGGAGCGCTTTAAAGGTGGTCACTAACACCTTGAACCGCACCCGGAAGACCACCGGCAACCAGTGCAGCTCGCGCAGGAGCGGTGTTACATGGGAGCGCCACGACGCGCCTGTCACTACCCGCGCGGCCGCATTCTGGGCCAGCTGAAGCCTCCGGGTGCACCTCCAGGGGAGCCCCATGTAGAGAGCATTACAATAGTCCAGCCTGGAAGTGACGAAGGCATGAGTAACTGTGCATAGCGAGTCCCGGTCTAGGAAGGGACGCAACTGGCGTACCAGGCGAACCTGATAGAACATCCTCCCGGCCACGGCCGCCAGATGGTCCTCTAAAGATAGCCGTGAATCCAGGAGGACTCCCAAATTGCGAACCCTTTCTGCGGGGGCCACTGTTTCGCCCCCAACAGACAACAAAGGAGTCAATTGACTAAACCGGGACGACGGTAGCCACAGCCACTCGGTCTTGGAAGGGTTGAGCTTGAGTCCGTTCTTCCCCATCCAGACCCGCACGGCCTCCAGGCATTGGGTCAGCACGGCAAGAGCATCGTTGGGGTGGTTCGGCGTGGAAATGTACAGCTGAGTATCATCAGCGTACAGATGGTACTCCACACCAAAACCACGGATGATCTCACCCAGCGGTTTTACATAAATGTTGAACAGTAGGGGCGAGAGGACCGACCCCTGAGGTACCCCACATACAAGGGGTCTCGGGGTCGACCTCTGACCCCCTGTCAACACAGACTGCATCCGGCCGGAGAGGAAGGAGGCGAACCACCGCAAAACAGTGCCCCCTATACCTAACCCCTCCAACCGTTGCAGCATGATACCATGATCGATGGTATCAAAAGCCGCCGAGAGGTCCAATAGCACCAGAGCAGAGGAACAACCTCTGTCCCGGGCCCGCCAGAGGTCATCCACCAACGCGACCAATGCTGTTTCCGTGCTATAGCCAGGCCTGAAGCCCGACTGGTGTGGATCCAAGTATAACGATTCCTCCAGGTGTCGTGGGAACTGTCTGGCAACCACGCTCTCGACAACCTTCGCAAGAAAGCGAAGGTTGGAGACAGGACGATAATTTGATAAAACAGCTGGATCCAGGGTAGGCTTCTTAAGGAGGGGCCTCACTACCGCCTCTTTCAAGGCGGTAGGGAAGACACCCTCACTTAAAGAAGCATTAATAATTACCTGGAACCAGCCTCGTACCACCTCCCGGGATGCCAGCACCAGCCAGGAGGGGCACGGGTCCAATGAACAAGTGGTCGCCCTAAGTCCCCCAAACAACCTGTCCACGTCCTCGGAAGTCACGGGGTCAAACTCAGCCCAGATAACAGTCTCAAGACCGGACTCCGTCTCTCCCACCGGACACACCCAGTTGAAATCAAATACTTAAGCCATTAACGTGAAGCAATTGATAAACTGATGTCTTAAAAAAAAAAAAGATGGGCTCTCTCATCTAAGAAGCACTTCTAAATTCCAGAATCTGTCCACATGTTACATTGCAAGGGCTAATGTGAAAAAAAATAATAATCTTTGGGCTTGCTAATTCCAAGCACTTTGGGGAGGAAAAAGTGTTTTAATTGAGGTAGTAGCCGATTTTATTGCATTGCACATTATGAACCAAGGCGCCAGCTTTTCCATCTTTCTAATATTAACTTTTTTTAATCAACAGAGGGAAAACCCTGCAATTTTAATAAATAAAATGCCTGCCAAATACAAAGAGCAAACCTGTCAGGCGTAGTTCTTTGTTTATTAACACTCTAAAATATTTATTGCTTGTTTAATATTTATTCACGACTTAATAACATCCCTAGCAGCGCTGCAATGAATTTTTTAAACGGCCCAGTAGTACTGCTAGGTTTAGCTCTTTCAGGGCTTCAGAGAATTTCACCATGAAGGGGATGCTGAGAAAATCTCAGGGACCATATGGCAGGTTTTTCCCACCCAGCTCCTTCTAAATGGCTCAGGGTAACTCTGGTCACAGCATGGTGGACAGGGACAGTGGGACAGGTGGGAGAAAGCTAGCATGGCAGAGACAGTCTTAAAGAGCAGGCTGAACTTCTGTTTTTGGGCTCTAGATACATGGTTTGTTGAGGGTTGCAATCAGAAAAGTAACGGACTTGGCAAGGCAAACCCAGCATTTCCATTATATTTCATTTACATTATATTTCATTTACATTTACATGGTAAATATAGCTCATAGGATCACTCTTAAGGCATTGTTTGACCCAGTTTCTGAGCTGTTCCACTCCTCTGTCTTCTTGCAGCTGCAACCAGGAAATTGGTCCCAGATCCTCCAGAACTTTTTTCTATTTTGTGCAAAACATCTTTTTTTTTTTTTTTACTAATTCAGACTTCTGTTGGAAAACCCGTTCAAGGAAAATCGCTGAATCAACTTCTTTCCTTCCCTCTTCCTTCCTCTCCCTCTCCTTCTCCTTCTCCCTCTCCCTCTCCCTCTCCCCTTCTGGACCCTAACATTTGCAAAGATCTTTGTTTAACAGCAGGAGAAGTTCAGTTGGTTCCCCAACTCATGGAGATCAATCAAACTCTGGGAGGAATATAGCTTTTTGTTTCAAAGGGGGAGCTAGAAGCTTCTCCTTGGATTTTTTAATGCCAGGCATAGTTCCAAGGTTTGGAACCTTTTCCTAACAGGAAATTTTATTCTGCTTACAAGATCAACATGGCCTATTTATTTTTACTCCGCCTTCCGTCAAGATCTGCTGTTAACTCTTTGAGGATCTGATTTTTTTAAGTACAAGATCAATCAGACTCCTATTCTTTTTCAGTCAGAATTTTGGTGTAGATTGATGAATGGCATTATCATTTTCTAAATGTCATTCGGAGATAACAATTCTCTGCATGGACGCTCTGTCTATTACTGTTGTGACTAGCAGTCACTGAGGAAATCTTCCTCCATGTTAAATTGTGCCACAAATTAGCCCCTTTTCTGCGTCCTGAATACCGCAGAAAGCAGACCGTCAGTCCTTCCAGAATGATCCCCAGGACAGTTATTTTAAAAACAGATGGGGTTATATTACCGTGCAGAACACATGCAGCTTAAGAGTCTGCCAACTCCGAAAGAATTCCGTGACATCAATATCAGCTGATGTAAACAGTGACGGAAAACCCAGTGAAATGACAACGTTCTCATTCCTCTTTCTGCTAAAAGTGAGGGTCGCCCCTAGACTCTGCCGCTGCTCCCCACAGACTATATCTTCATAGCTCAGGGTTGATATGAGGGGTCCTTGATGCTCTTTGAGCTTGGGTGTTTTCCTGCAGACGTTTCATTATCCAACTAGGTAACATCATCAGTGCTAGTGTATAGGCACTATCATGGCTAATGACTTGCAGTTTGGGTAATGAAACATTTGCAAGAAAACACCCAAGTTCAGAAAGCAGCAAGGACCCCTCAGTTGGATGATAAAGATGGCAGGAAGCTGGTCTTCACATGCAGTTCAATCAACTCGTAACAAGTTTTTGCCATAAAGATATAACCACCATCCCTCCTATGGATGTTGTCTGTGTGCTAATAACTGAACTGAGAGCTCCCCTTGGGCCAGGCTGCTCACCAGCAAAAAATCTCCTGTGTTTTATATTTAATTTCAGCCTCTGGTTCTCCAGATGGTTGTTTGAAGCTTAACATGTCTCTACCTTCTTGATGTCTAGTGCTGAATGTTTCTTCCCAGGCTGTATTATGCGCATTGTGGCCTCAAGAAAAATGTGTGCCAGTGGATTTCAAGAAAGAAAATATCACTGCATGCTAAAGTTCTATTTTCCTCAGAAACATTTGCAATCAGGTTTTTTCCCAGTGTTTAGGTATGTTATATTCCATTTCTGAGGTTTCTCCAGAAAGGAGTTTCTCTGAGAATCTTGGAGAACAGGGAGGCATTGAGGCTCCTACTTCATGCAACAAATGTGGCGACTCAACTTGAATTCGAGTGTCAGCTCCCCGAGGGTGCAGGGTACCAAATTCTGTCTCCTACCCCTTTCCGGTCTCCAGTGTGGCAATATCTGTATCTCAATTCAATCTTGCCCTTTTTTCCCCTTCTGATGCTTAAACAAGGCGACTTAGACCTCTTCCTTAACAGTGAAACACATTCATTGCTAGGCGTGGAAATAATATGGGATGCAACTGTGAATGAGGAAAATGGCTGCTAGTTCTCAGAGATGCAGATAAGTTTCCTAAAGTTGTTTTCCCTCACTCCTTCCCTCCTTCTCGACATATCCAAACTTCCCTTTTTTTCCTGTGAAATGCTGCCTGAATCCAAAATGATGCTCTAAGTCCTTGTCTGCATTTATATAACCCTTTGACTATTGCAAACAAGTATTTTTCCAAATGTTTCTTAACACACGCGCGCACACGCACACACACACGCACACACATACATACACAGAGGGCCTAATGAACTGCATTTCACACTGACAATTTGCTCCTGCTTTCCCGTCTCTGGTTCAACACAAAAAACTGCTACACCCTGCATTGGAATGGATTCCTGGCTTGAAGCCTCAATATGTTTCTTTATTTTGCCTGTGTGCACACATCTGCGGTTTGATTTTGTTTTATCGACACTCATTCTTTTGGTATCCACATTATTCTGTGACTACTGTACTGGACAGTTTGGCAACATAAAGCAATCCTCAAACAGAGACAGTAGCAAGATCCAATTTGGGCCGGTCACTGGGACCCAAACTTTTGGACTCACGCTGGAGCCCATCATCCTCAGGGAACTTCTTTCTAGCCTCTCCCCAGTACGAATCCGAAAACTTGCAAGACTGAATCTCTGGTCTTGGCGATCGACTCAGATTGGATCCTGCAGCATTATCCTGGGACATGTATATTCGCCTTCATTCGTGACAGTAGCAAGAGTTGGACTGAAGGGTCTCGGAAGGACGAGTGACTCAGAGGGACTTTTCCCTTAAAATGGCTGAAAGAGCAGAAGGGACAACTGTTTGTTTCTTTGAGATTTTTATTGGTAACCATCAACCAAGGTAGCTGCTTCACCTTGATGTGAAAGATTGCTAGGCGTTGCCAGCTAAAAGCAAGCGTACGAAAAGCTTTTGTTTGAAAATCTTGATAGGAATGTCTAAATGTTGTTGGGGTAGCTGAAGGATAGAACCCTTTCTTTCCTACTGACCAAACCTGGGGACCCTTCCCATGACAAGAACAGTTCTTGTCCATCCCAAATCAAAATTATTGACTGGTGGTCAGCGTGGAAATGATAGGCATCAGGCAGCTTCGATTACAATCAATTCCTTTTTGTGGAGAGGCCCATGGAGCATTAAGGTGGTTTTTCTCCTCTAATATTGATTGGAAGGAGAACTGAGACAGACAGACAAAAAAAAAGAGAGAGAGAGTTTTAGAATGACACACTGTGGAATTGACAGCTGGCACTCCGTGCCACAAGAAGGCACTACCTGGAGCTCTCTTCTATCTACATCCTGCTCAAAGACAGTTGGTATATTAACGGAGAAGGAGAATCTGTCCATCAAGGTTCATTAGTCATGATATTGAAATACAAGCTCCCTATTCAGAAGCAGGGTATCTCTGAACACCACCGTGTGAGTGAGTTATTGCTTGTATGTTCTGTTTGTGGGATTGGGTTGGCTAGTAGGACTGACTTCAGGTGAATTTTCCTAATTATTTTTTTAGCTTGAGAATCAATCCGCTGATTTTTTATTTTTTATTTATCTTCCTCTACCATCCAGATCCTAACTCCGGCCGGAACCACAACATCATCAATGTCATCATCCCCGAGAGCCGGGCTCATTTCTTCCACCAGCTGGGCTATGTTCTGGCCACCCTCTTCCTCTTCATCCTGCTCTTGATCCTTGCGGTTCTCGTGACCCGCCAGCACCGCAGGAGAGGTGAGTGCACACATCCGTTACTCCTTCACTACTCTGAGGGATGGCTTCCTCCTCATTTTTCTCCTGAGAAGATAGGACTATGGTTGTCACATAATATCTCCTTGACTTTTAAGCTGTGCAATGCCATTTCTCACTGCCAGGGCTTAAGTGAGCTTATGAATTCACCCAGATGATGCTACATGGAAAAAACTGGATTTGAAGGAATTCTGGATAGGAGCACTTTTTACCATCCATGTGGTTATGGTACCTAAGAATTAAGGGGAGTTCACTCCATCCAATTTGCATTGCGTTTTAAATCAAGCATGAAAGAAATAGTTGCAGATGGCTATATTTTCAGAAATACGTTATCGTCTTTCATTTGAAAGTGGAGGGGGATGAGTTTCTTTTTTAAAAAAAAAAAGACTCTTGGTGGTTGCCTCTATGCGGTTAACGTTTTATTTCCCCAGAATCCTCAGAGGCAGCATTGTTCAGCAGTAGTTGATAACAAAATAATACAGTGTTTGTCATTGGGGAGGGTACCCTTTTCTCCTGAAAGACCACAATGGCTGACAAGGCTGGGAAGACAGAATGGTAGCTGCCAAGAGATCATTGCCAAAAAATGAGGCCAAGGGAGACAAAAGCATCTTTTGTTGCCACAGGCAATAGCAAAACAAAAAATTCAAATGCCCATTTCACTAGGGTCCAGTTTGGATATTGTTGTGAGTGTCTCTGGCCATGCTGGGTACTTCTCAGATGATGACGCAGCACAGGCAGGCCCTTCTGGGTGTTTTCCCCTCCCGGCAGCCGAGCTAGATAACGAGGAGCTTGGTATACATGCTGAGTCAGACTCTCAGGGGGATGACTCAGATGTGGAACAGGAAGCTAGCTGGATTGATCCACGATTCAGACGGTCTGATAGGCGAAGGGGTCAGTTGGGTGGAAGAAGGAAGTGACGTATGGGAGGCTATATTAGCAGGGGAACGAGAGCCTCAGCCTTAGTCACGAGCAACGTTTACTCAAGGAGTGGCCTGGGGGATTTCGCAGTGAGTTGTAACTGAGTTTCCTAGTGTGTTTGTCTTAACTGTCGAATAAAGCAGTTTTTGCCGTTCAGACCAACAACAAATGCCGGCAGCTTGCTTTGAACTGCCTTCGTGTGAAGTGTGCTAATTGACCAACTCTTAACGACCTCGTTAAGTGGATTCTTGGGAGCTGAGAGGGGCTAGACATAACAGATATGAGTGTATATTCTTCAATGAAGCTCCATCCTTTTATCGTCTCAACTCCAAAACCATTTGTCTGGGATGGTACAGGTTTTCCTGCTTGAGCAGGGGGTTGGACTAGAAGACCTCCAAGAACCCTTCCACCTCTGTAATTTACTTTACTATACTTATTTAACTATGTTGGCAAGTATCTCCCTGGATATGTGTTAATATATGTTCTTTATTTTTAGGTTTTCACTACAATGTGAAAAAATATGATGAGTAAGTAGACACATGTTCCTTATACTCAAAGATATGTGATCCTAGAAAACCTTTCTCAAAATAGCTATAATTCAATCTGAGAATCTTCTGCATTCTAGCAGCCATCCAATTCTGGGGTGCTGTTCAGACATCTTTAGCTATTAATTGCATAAAATCTCCATGCTCCGTGTTCTTTGCATCTAAAAATGGATAGAATCAGTACTTGGAAACATGGCTATTGATTGCTGCTTATGCCATGCTGATAGTAATGCTGCAAAAATCAAAACAATGCAATTATAATTTAATATTTGTATTTTCAGGAAAGAACTGACTCTAAGGGAGGTTCCACTTGATGCAACCAATTTGTCAAACTACAAAAGTGAAGATTTTAAATTGGGTGAGTCGTTTGAGGAGGGGGTGCTTTTCCATGTCCCATTGCCACTTACTGACCTTTATGCCATGCAGCAGTTTGTTTGGTTTGGCATTATTAGCACAGTGTGTGAACAAACCGTTGGGATTGTGCAAATCCTACAACGCATCACCAGTTGTGATTTCCTCAACAAATTGTGGTTGAAAAAGCCAAAAGGTCCAGTCGATAGGTGAATTCACTCCAAGTGTGTCTTCACCCTGACGCTTTAAACCTACAGTGGCTTCTTCAGTCTCACACATATTCAGCAATCTGCATGACTGCCTAACTTTTACCTGAAGATTTAAGACATAAAAGGAAATCCCAGTTCTTCCTCCCACCGCATTCTGCTCCCTCCCTCCCCCCCCCATCTGTTAACTGCATCTTCACTTGGATTGTAATTCTGTTTTTATGGTTTTTAGAAGTAGTTATCTGTAAGAAAGAAAGAAAGAAAGAAAGAAAGAAAGAAAGAAAGAAAGAAAGAAAGAAAGAAAGAAAGAAAGAAAGAAAGAAAGAAAGAAAGAAAGAAAGAAAGAAAGACCTCCTTTTTCTAAATTGTGTTATTCCTTGGCCAATTTCCCTCCTTGCAGATTACAAAAACAATATCCTGAAGGAGAAAGCTGAACAAAATAAGATTCTCCCTGCTAAGAATATCGACTTAGACAAAGGTGAGTGGCCAGCAAGAGTAGATGGTGATTCCCCCCTGCCCCACCCCATTTAAATGTCCCGTTGTCTCACTTCTGTGTGTCACCCACCCTGTTAGCAAAGAGAGGGATATTTGGAAACTGCTTGATGAAACTCAGCCTTGCAGAGTTGGTCCTTCCCCAAAGTCCTTCATTAGCTCACCACAGCTGACTGCCAAGGGGCTTATTACAAGTCCTTCACTGTGGGTGAGTCACTCCTTCCCTCCAGGAAAGGCCGATAGGCTAGGATTCCAGTGTGCCAACATTTATCTTTGGGGGACCAGAATTGTCTCTGTTTGCTCCAGGCCCAAGAACTCTTTCGGCTGCTTTACAATCTCTTTTGACAGACTTCACAGCCTAATTTTCGAATGTGGATTGCATTCTAAGCCATTCCACACTTCGGCCTTTAAAGAACCATGTTTCTGTTCCATGAAAACGGTACATCATCAGAGCAGGGTTCCAGTTCCTGAACAAGCCTGGGCAGTGATACAGAATGATGGGAGATGAAGTCCAGTACATTAATGGCCAGATAGTGTTCTTCTTCTTAGACTGTAACTCACTGCATATTTCTCCACTACCTTTGATTTTTCTTATCCTTTCATTTGAGAATGCTTGAAAAGCCTCTCCCCCCCACCATCTGATGCAGTGGACTACAAACCCCATTGCCCAGCAGGTGATTTAATCCAGTGTTTTGGGGAAAGCCATTTTGAATGAATGCAGCAGGCCTCATAACCTGGAACCACATTCCATCATCTGATGCAGTGGACTACAAACCCCATTGCCCAACAGGAGATTTAATCCAGTGTTTTGGGGAAAGCCATTTTGAATGAATGCAGCAGGCCTCATAACCTGGAACCACATTCCTCTCTAAGCACTTAACATCTGACATCTTGACATTATCTGGCAGGCAAACTCACTGTCCTTTTCATGGTTTTTAATCTGGTCTTGTGAATCTCCATCCAACAGGGGTTTTAAATTAAAAATAACATAATATTAGATTCCACACAATGCTTTGCCTGTCCCTTCTCAAAAAGGAGTCAGAGAAAGTAGTGAATTAACAGCACCTAAACATATGGAATTCTGGCTCAAAATTCTGCCTTGCCTGAAGTTTAACCCACCACTAATTCTAGATTTCTTCTTCTTCTTCTTCTTCTTCTTTTTTCAGAATTCAGGAAAGAAAATTATAAATGAAAACAGCAACTCAAAGCTACTGGCTGGACCAGAAGCTCCCTTAAGAATTTAAAAGTACGAGAGAACTTTGTTTTTCTTTTTTAAAAAAAAAACATCATCCTTCCAGTTACCAAGAAGCGTCTGTAGACTTTTTTCCAACCTTGGGCCTATGAAAGCGTACAAGACACGTAAGCTGTAAATCCTACGCACACTCATTTCACAAGGTAAACAAGTATAGGGCTGCCCTGTAAAACTTCCTCTTTATTATCTTATAATATATATGATATTTTTTTTAAGGGAGGGTGCAGGTCAGCTTCTTGGTTCTTTTATCTTGTGCGATTGCTTATACTTTCCCCCTGGGGATCTTATCCCTTTTCTTTAAATACTTTTGTTTCAGTTATATTGACGATTTGAGGTTTTTTTTTAATTGCTTAAAAAATAATAAGCTGAAAAATTAGATGCTTGGTTTGCTATTAAACACAGAGCAGAGAACATATTTTTTTTCCCTGGCACCAACATTTAAAATATGGAGTTAGGAAAGGAGAGAAAGAGGGGAGCTCTCTCTACTACTGAGTTAATGTTCTATCCATGTCTCCTTGAATCAGGAGCAAACAATATTTTCCTTACTGGCTACCCCCGTTGCCAGTTCTTCTCCCGTTTCTCTTGCCTCTGTTCTTAGTCGCTGCCTTCCAAGATAATGAGTAACAAAACCTAACAGATTTTACACTCCGCGAAACTGCCATTTGATGATGCCAAAATAAGGAGGAAAGAACTACATGAAAAGTCTTTATGATGAAGGACAGCTAAGCCTGTTGCTTGGGGCTGAGATGAAGGCAGCATTGAGGGAACAAGGAGGTAATTGCTGTTATCAAGGAATTATTATGCCATGATAAAATATAAGCAAGCGATAAAAGGCCAAAAAGAAAGACACTGGCAATCACAACATGGACAAAGGTTCTTAGTTTTGGGGACGTGTCGACATTTGTATCCTGCAGAATTCTTCATCAGAAGCCTGCATCAGTGTATTTTTCATCAAAAGTTTTGAGTCAGGAGTCTGAACTAGTCCAAACCCATCCCGTCTTTTCTTGGTAGTAGAGTCTGCTTAAGAGATATATCTGGGCCAATCCCTGGAGTCTGAACCAGCCATAAAATTCCTGAGATGACCTTGCCAGTCTGGGATGGCCTTCCTGCATTGTTGAATCCACAAGAATGGCCTCTACTGGACCTGAGGTTTCTACCTAGGCCTCTTCTTCCAAGTCTTCCCGACTCCCTTTATTTGAATCCCGTTAGAGAATGCCCCAGTATTTGGCTCAGGAGCTGCAGGGATTGGAAAAGGAACCAGAATCCTTGTACGGAAGTTTTCTGCAACTCGGTGACGGTTCTGTTCCTCCCAGTTTTCTCTCGTCTCGTGCGATTATGATAGATAATCATCCATCTCCAGCTGCATAAAGATGACAAAATATGGCTTCCGTGGCTGGTTGTAATCCTTGGACATAGCAAGACGTGAAATGACAGTACAAGAACTGTAAGATCACCCAGGATGAGGGAGGATGCCTTGATTCTAGATTCCCATCACTTAGCTGGAGAATGGAACGACTGACCTCTGGTGTCCCTCCAATTCAAGATTCCTCAGTCTTCCTATGTATATGTAGTGGTGAAACTGTATTATTCATCCCCCTGTACTTAACCTCTGCTGAACTGAGGAAAAGGACACAACTTTTGAGAGAATGAGTTTGAGCTGCTCAGAGTAAACTGGGTGCAGAAAAGCCTATAAAACAGGGTATTAGCAAAAAAAAAAAAGGGGGGGGACTGGCTCTGATCAATATGTGTGCCTGGAATATTTTTCCTAGGCCCCCAAAATCGAGATTATCTTCCACACTTAGATGGCATGGTGAGAAGAACTCTTTTAAGAGGTATTGCTAACAACGGCTACCTGATCTGGCTAATAAAATGCTACGCAAACTCACTGATGTTTGGACAAGAGTTTTTTGTTTGCTTTTATGTAACCAGGAACTTAGCAGAGGAGACAGATTTTGTGTGTATCTTTGCGCTTGTTATGGCTTGTTTCAAACGTGTCCTGCCATCCAAAATTTGAAATAGGGTCACTTGCTCTTTCTGCCACGTTAATATTTTTCTTTCAACTCAGCCTGGCTTCAGTACTGCTTAAAGGAGAAGTGGAGGGGAGGGAGAAAAGGATTGCTGTTATTTCTGTATGACATTTGGATATTTCTTTTACAAAGTGGTAACTTCTGTACTGTTACATTTTGTATTCTTCTACTGATTTTCTGCCAAGTAAAATCACTTAGTAACCTTTTCTAGGTTACTGAAAAGGATCCTGGAGGATTCTGGACAGCATTTTCACATGCATCAGTGTATTTGAACATACTATCAATGTCAACAGAGAAATTTGAGAGCCGCTATTTTGTCATAAAATCTCCCAGGAACCGTTTCAGTGCGTAGTGCTGCTTAACTCCTTTGCCCAGATTCAATTAGGTAGTTTTCAGCAGGTTCCAGATCAACAAAATGAAGACAGTTGTACTGACCTATCCTACAGAATTGTTGTTTCAGTGATTTGACAGAATGTTAACAGCCAAGAAAGGTGGTTTTTTTGTGTTTTTTTTTTGCATTGACAATCAGCTCATAAAATAGAGTTCTTTCAGTGCTCGGAGGAAAAGCTGTAAAAAAGTCCGTAGTGAAATCAAGCAATTAGCTGCTGAGATTAAAACTTGTTAGCCTTCAAAGCACAGAGTGCCACTTCTCTAGCAAACCTATGGAATTTTTGTTTGCAATAATGTATTGGATATCTATGTGATATGCTAACTCCAAGGCAAAATGACCCATTATGCTTATCTTGTCTGGCCTCTGCCTTCTTAGGTGGTTTGCCTAATTCTTCCGCCTTGGAACCCTGTGTTTAAAAACTTGAACTTTGAAGAAGGAAAAAAACAAGGCCACCAAACCAGCCTTTATAAATTTGGGAGACCTCAGTATACAGATTTTCCAAACAATCATTTATAAATTAGGAATCTGTTACTCTCTGCCCATCATGGATATTTGTTTGTCTTTATACCTGGAGACATTTTATTGCTACACCCTAGTAGTAATATGAAAAATTTCCAAATTTTTGCATGCTTAAGCCAAATTCAAGAAACAGTGAACAAATAAAATACTGCATTTATCAAAATGGAATGCAGTTTTTGAGGAAATGTGATATTCTACAACATACATTCAGCTATTCAGAAAGAATAACTTTTAAAGCAGGAAAGGAAAGGAAAGGAAAGGAAGACCTTTGAACACAAAAGAATTAATTCTCCGTCGAGAATTAAAAACATACTTATTCCGACAAGCCGGCCTGGGATGATAGCTCCAGCTCCAACAATGGCCATAACTGTTTTTAGGGGATTGTGTTTTTAGTTGGGTTTTTAAATATTAGGCCAAATTGTTTAATTTATTTTTAATAATTTTAATTTTTGTGTGTTGTTTTAATTGGGCTGTACACCGCCCCGAGTCCTTCGGGAGGGGGGCGGTATAAAAATTGTAAATAATAATAATAATAATAAAAGGACAGTTTTATTTGATTTCATCCTTCAGGAACTCTGAAATCTGTATTTCCTTGTGCATTTTCAGCCAAGAGAACATTCTCTTATGACACACACGCACACCCCAGCTGGCTGAGAGTTGCCGTGGGAACAAAACTTGAGCATTGCAGCCTGCTGCAGAGCAGATATCAACCCTTTGCCTTGATCGTCCAGTATTGAGGGGGCGAAATGCCAAGTTTGACTTCTGCATAGGCTACTTGGAAAAAGCACCCATGAAATGGCATTGGAAAGTTCACTGGGGTGAATAGCTTCTTTATCCTGCTGTTCTGACTCAGTGTGAGTCTGGGGAAGCCTTGTGATGTGAAAGGGGGGCAGCATTAATAGCAACAATTGGCAAGGGAGACAGTTCTGCATTGGTTGGAAGTTTTACCAGTATAAATATCACGCACGTCCCTTGATTAGCCAACACGGTGAAACACCTAGTAAGAACTTGGCTTTCTTGGTGGTGGCATCTGTATTCTGCCCTGCTCTTCCCAGAGCTGCTGCTGGTGGTGGTTATACTGCAAGCAGCGTGAGGATGCTGTCTTTCTTTCAGACTTTCACATTGTCAGCAAAGAAAATTTCAACTGGCTGTATGTCAGCCTGTACTTAAGTCATTTAAAGCATTCTGTAATTTGAATTACTTTTTTCCAGCTAAGGGGGAGGAGGGTATTGTGCTGGGTTTTAAAAATTGTGATATTTTTGTTTCTGCATTATGAGACATTTGGAGAACTTGTCTTGATAGGCAGCAATTATACGTAAATGTTTTTTTTAAAAAAAAAATCACAGTATATGAGACTAGGACAGCTACAAATTGTAAAGCAGTGAAAATGTCATTTAATAAGTAATCTTACTTCATTGCTAGCATTATCTGCTTTCTCATGCCGCTGGTTTCACAGAGGTAGCAACATCAAGCCTCTTTTGAATTGTTCCCAGCAATTTCACAGATAACGTTGGTGTAATTTTCTTTATGCTCTCTGTTGTACTTGCAGGGGTTCTCAACCTTGGCAACTTTAAGACTTGTGGACTTCAACTCCCAGAATCCACAAGTCTTAAAGTTGCCAAGGTTGAGAACCCCTGTAAGACTGGTTCTATGGGTTTGCTTCCCCCTAGTGGCCACGTCTCTTACTACAACCTTTCTGAACCTGATTAAAATTGAAGGCCGCTCCAAGTTTCAAAGATCAGGGATTGAGGGGTTTAACTGTGGTTTATTAATTGGCCATGGATTGAGTTTGCTCAGGATCCCGAAAAGAGGCACGCTGGTTTCCACACCACAGCACTTGCATTCATACCACGCGTTAAACCAGAGGCTTTTAGTGCCATGTATGAAAACAGCTGTGGTGAGGCCAAATGCCGGAGAGTTTTTTTTAAAAAAAAATAAAAATTAACGCATGGTGGGAAGTTTCATCAGTGTGGGAGGCGATAGTCTGATTGATAGGAAAACAAATAGACGTGGGGGCCTTGGTGCTCCGAGTGGTTTGGTGGAGGGGTTTTGTTTTTTTTGGCAGACGTTTCATGACCCTGCTAGTTAACATCATCAGTATTAAGGTAGGGTATGCTCTGTCTTGGGGAAAGTCTCTTGAGTGTGGAAAGGCTGGGAATTAAATGAACTCCTGAAGGCCAAAGGTTCTCTCTGGCTTTACCCGGAAGGAAAGAATGCGCTGGGGATTTTTATTCCAGCATCCGGTTACCCACTGGGGGGAAAGAGACTGCAAACCTGGTTTCAGCCAGGGCCAAATGATTAGCAATGGCCCCTTTTGTGTCCAGGCAGCCCCTCTGGAAACAAACCGGAATCCAGAGGTATCCAGGATGGAAATGAACCGTGGTTTCATTTCCGTGATTAGGGTATCTTCCTGGTGCTTGTTTTAAGATCTGGGAAGATCCAGTATTACAATCGGAGTTACTTCGCCTCCCAGCCCCTGGAGGGGGAGGAGGGGGTTCCCTAACCCCGCCGACTGGGGACAAGGGGATTTGTAGTCCCCGGCCTTCACAGTGGGCTCCTCTGCCCTGCTTGTCATTGTAGGTTTCCCCCCCCCCCAAAACAAAACAGGCAGTTCTGTCTCCTTTCCCAGGAACTCCCATCCCACTAGGGAAGGGGGTGTGTGGCCAGCACGTGATCTCCTAGGAGCGATTCCATTGGGTAGCTCTGCGGAGGAGGAGGAGGAGGAGGAAGAGAAGGGGGCTGCTCTCCCCGCTTCTTAAAGCGGCCCCCGTTTTGGAGCGCGTGCACGTCTGAATCGGCAGGGAAGGGTGGGGGAGAGCGTCTCTCACCCCGCCTGTCCTTTGGATTAGAGCCTCCGCGCGTGCGTAATGACGCGGAGCCTTTTGCCCAGAGGAGACGGGTGGTTCTTTTTGTGTGTGTGTGTGTGTGTGTGTGTGTGTGTGAAGGGAAAATAAAACAACCCAACAATAACCCCTAAATAAAATCGGTTCCCTTTAAACTGGGTGGGCGGAGAGGAGATTGTCAAGGAGAAAGGAGGGCTTTGGAAGGAGAGCCAGCCAGCCAGCAAGCCAAGCGCTGCTTTTGCTCGCCCAAAGCCACAACTCCCCCCACCCACCCACCCACCCACACACACACACACACACACACACACAATCCAAGCCGCCTTGCTCGTCTGTTAGCCTCGCAATATTGCGGCCGGCCGTGCCCCGCTTCTGCTGGCAAGCAAAGGCAACTCAACCGAGGGAGAAGAGGAGAAAATAGCAGCTGCTTTCGCCGCTGCTGGTGTTTTTTTTGTTTGTTTGTTTTTGAAGTCCACCTTCTCTCTCTTGCGCTCCCACCCCCCCCACCCCCCCCCGAGTCTTTTGGGTCCAATTTTAATGCAGCCGCTGCCCCTCTAGAGGGGGGGGGAGGAGAATGCTTTGCGGGGAGCCCCCTTTCTCCACTTGAGCCGCTGGAGGGCGCTATGGGGCGCCTCAATCCTTCCGCGCAGGCAGCGCTACCGTAGCAGTCAGGCATTTTCCCTTCCTGTTTGGGAGACCAACCTTGCCTTGTTTAAATAAAAAAAAAAAAACAACAACACAAAAAACGCAGACGACTCCGAGGGACTGGCACCTTGAACTTGGCCTTGATTTATTTCCCCCACGCCCCTCCTCTTCTCTCCCTTTTCCATCCCCCTCTCTCGATCCTTTCACCCCACTCCGCTCCTCTCTTTAGCCAAACCTCTACACCCTTCTCCTTCTTTTCTCCTTCCCCTCTTCCCTCCCCCTCCCTCTTCCACCCACCCACCCTCCCTCCTTTCCTTCTTCCATGGCGGAGACAAAAATAATTTACCATATCGATGAAGAGGAGACCCCTTATTTGGTGAAATTGCCTGTTTCTCCGGAAAAAGTCACTTTGGCGGATTTTAAAAATGTCCTCAGCAACCGGCCGGTGCATAGCTACAAATTTTTCTTCAAGTCGATGGACCAGGATTTTGGGTAGGTCGGTCTTGCCTTATTGTTTTTATTATAAGGTGTTTTTTTTTTTTGTCAGGGGGTGGTTAAGCATTGCAACTGACCTGGTTTTGCTGGCATTTGAGAACATCTGGCATCCCCTGCCTGGGTTTTAAACAAGCCTCGGAGTGTATTTCTTGACATTTTAGGGGTGGGGGCAAGTCGGCTTGGTTTTTACGGAGCTTCCTTGCCATGCACCTGTTTATACCCCATGGGGAAGACCAAATTATATGCTTGCTCTGAATCCGTGTGTAATTCTTTCCTGTCTTGGAAAAAAAAAAGTCTGTACATCAGATGTCATGTTTTACAGAAGACAGCCTTTTGTGTGTGTGCTCCTGGTCAATAAACAAGTCCCACCTAAAAATGGGATATGTGAACCTCTGAGATCAGATTTAACGTCCTCTTATGTTCTACCTAAGTCGCCAAGAGTCATTTGATGGCAGCTGGATTGAAATTGTGATAAAACACGTGGAAAGAAAGCTACGTTGAGTCACACTGGCAAAGGTGGGCATGTTCAGATGGCAAGGGCAGAAATATGAAATTTAAAGAGGTGGAGCTTAGGTTTTCTGAAGGAGGAGGCCCTGGACAGAAGCTGGGCATATGTGACACTCTGATGGCCTAGAATTATGAAAGTTTTGGCACGCAATTTTGTGAGTGGTTGGGGGGGGTCCCTTTACTCCACCTCTCGCCAAAGCAGTCTGAAGTTTAGTTTTCAAATGCCAGGTATGCAGCACCGTTCAGGACCAGCTTTTCTGCTGCCAGTTTCTGTTTCTGAGTTGCCAATCAGGCCTATTAATTTATTTATTTGCTCTTGCTATAAAGAAAGACTTGACACTAGGGAAATATTTAGGTGCCACTGATTTTTTTCCCCGAGAGAGAGGGAGGGAGGGAGGGAGGGAGGGAGGGAGAGAGAGAGAGAGAGAGAGAGAGAGAGAGAGAGAGAGAGAGAGAGAGAATGACACTGTGATACCCATCATTCACTTAGCACAAGGTTTTGTGTTCCTTTTCTGTCTTGGAAAAGCAAAACAGTTATGTTTCTGCTGGAGATCAGTTTTGCCTTTCCTGTCTGTCTGGGTGATGCTGTTTAAGCAGGGACAATACATAAACTTAGTTTGCTAAAGAGAATTGGAGTCTCTGGATCATACTGATTATCTTCTTCCAACGTGTGATGTTCCGAGATTGGTGTTTCATATTAAGAAATAGCGGTGCTTCTTTTGGCTTTGGTGTCTTGGTTACCTCTTAATGGCATTAACAGCGTAGGAGTGTTGTGCTTAAAAGGTTGGATTTTTATTTGTCGTGGGGTAAAGATGACAATAGCTGAACATGTCAGAGCAGTTTTCTGGGGCTACAAAACATTCTTGTTTTGGCCATTGATAGATGGCTGGGGCCTTTGGGATTTCTGTTGAATGATAATTATGTTTCAAAGACTGGGAGTGACTTTTATGTAAGAGAGAGAGTCAGCCAGGCTTGCAACATTATAAATTTTTTTTAAAAAAAGAGTTAAATGTAATAGTATAAAGGGAAGGGAAAACCCCAAGAAGGGTTGTGTCTTCTTAATAAAAGAAGCGAAGAGGGGAGAAAGGCTGTGCCTTAATGTCATTTTGCCATTAGCAGCACAGTGCCTGTAAATACCAGTTGCAGAAGAACAACAGTGAGAGGATAATGTCTGTGACACCCCTTTGTGAGCACCTCACAAGTATCTGGTTGGATATAGTCAAAAACAGAACTGCTGGACTAAGTGGACTTCGGCTTGATCTAGCAGGGCTGATCCTGTGATGCTTTCCTGGGAAGGCTGGGAATAAAACTGAACAGTTCCCAAAGTTTACTTCGAGTGGCCTGTTCCAAAGCTTTTGTTAACTGTTTATTGTGCAGGAGAAGAGATGACTTAAGAGGCTTAGAATGATCACCAAGCTGTAGAGGCAGTGGCCCCCAATCTTTTGGGCACCAGGGACCGGGTCCCCAGAGAAAGGTTTTTCCATGGAGGGGGCATGGTTTCATGTGCTGCCTGCATCCCGCAGATGGGGCTTCCCTTGTTTAGTGGCCCCGGGGATGGGGGTTGGGGACCCCTGGTATACAGTACTGAGGAAAGGGCTTTACCAAGTTCAACCTTTGTTAACTGCACAGTAGCTCAAGGAGGAGAATTTCCCTGATTATGTCTGTGGTTAGAGATAACATCAATTGTATATATACAGGTAGTCTTCGACTTATGACAATTGAGCCCCAAATTTGTTGCTAAACAAAGCAGCTGTTAAGTCAGTGTTTCTCAACCTTGACAACTTTAAGGCATGTGGACTTCAACTCCCAGAATTCCACAGCCAGCATTGCTGGCTGTGGAATTCTGGGAGTTGAAGTCCACATGCCTTAAAGTTGTCAAGGTTGAGAAACACTGTGTTAAGTGAATTTTACCCCATTTTACCTTTCTTGCCACAAAAGTGCTTTTTTTTTTTCCCCTGTAAAAACTTCCCATGAGAGTCCCATCCTATAGTGGGAAAAGGTTGCCTTTCTTATTTATTTCTCTGACTGTAGCTTTATTTCTAGTCTCATAACTCACCTTGGTTACCTGGCTGATTATTCTTTTACGTTTTGATGAAGATTCTCAGTCATCCAGCTAAAGTTGTCTGAGGGTTGAGTCATGGCCACTGAACTTATTTTTCTTGTTAAGTTGGAGACGTTCCACTGCTCATCCAAGCATCAGTCAGAGCTCCTTAGTTAGGAAGAGTCGTTAGCATGTACCAACTCTTCCCACATCAACCTCAGGGGTCTCCTCTCCAAAGTGAGTTGCAACAGTGTGATGAAGAGGCAGCGAAATATCTCAAACTAACAACAACAACAACAAAATCCAGTTGTCACGATTCAACCTTCAGACTATTTCTGAAATACATTTTTTCCCCAACCGAACTTGATCTGAATTTGTACCTTGGCAAGCGCCCAAATATCATAGCTATATATCTGCCCCAGGTGGTTTACACTATAAATTTACACATGATAATCCTGGTCTGAATTTTCCCATTTTTTTACATACAGTATTTTTCAGTGTTCTAAATTAGCGTTCAATCTAGCTTAAAGAACTTTCAACACAAATTATTTAATTGGTGGTTTTTTTTTTTAAATAATGGGTTGGACACAGTTGTAAAGGAAATGTCTCTCAGGGATTATTGATGTTATTTGATGAAAGAGGGATTAGACATTGAAAACGATTCCAGATGCGGGGGATAAACAAAAGATAGCTGTTAGTTTATTTTTAGTTGTGACTTTTCCAGATCCCAGTAAAGTGGATCAGATGGTGCTTATTATATATGAATGACACGAACTATGAGTTGAAATATGAAGGCGCCTAATTTAAGTCCCTCCCTCCCCCATCTTTTAAATGCTTTGATCTGTTGGCATTTAAATGGTTTGTTTTAAAAGAATCGTAACATCCAGTTCTTTTATTACTGTCATGAATCAGCATTTGAAACGTAATCATCGCTTGGTAATAAAATCTGCTCCTTCTCTGTTGGATCCGTGGTACCTGGATCTATTTCTAGGCTGAGGAACTGGTGTTGTGTGTCATTTGCAAAGGTCAGAACCAAGGAAGGAAGGAAGGATTGCGGAAAAGCACCAGTGGATTATTTTTATTCCCTATGATTCGATAACATGAGGTAGAATTCGGCCTCTTTGTATTATTATTTTTTTGTCCTTGATTCCTCCTAATTCTAGCCCTTCAGATTATATAAAGATGTATGCCCACAGAGAGGGAAGCAATGGAGCTTGATGGCCAAATAGTATATCTTCCATATTTGTGGTTCTGTGTTTAATTCCTGGCACTTCCAGTTTTATAGGATGAAATAGGAAATAAGAAGGAAAAAAAATCCTTGATATATTGGAATGTCATTGCCTGAGCCATAAGATGGAATATTTAGCTTTGGTTTATTATGGTGTGCATGTCCAAGTTTTGTGGTAATTAAACCATGATAGATGGTTTAGCTTGGTGCACATACCGGCCAACTGTGCCTGGGTAGAATTAGTACGTCAGGCAGATTTGACAGAGATTTGTTCCTTCGTTGTATGAAGTTGTGGTTTGCTTATTGAACTAACGTTGTGCTAAACCACAAATAATGATTTATAAGCCCCAAATGGATGCATTCACAGAGTACCCTAAACTGAAACCAAGTAAGTTACACTGAATGTTTTCTGAATTTACAGAATCCTTTCTTTTGGGCAGTATGCAATTTCAAAAACACTAAGATAGCAAAGTTTTTGTAGAGTTGGGCAAGCCTTCTCAAGTTGGCAAATAAATCAGATGGCATTGTATGATAATAAAAGTTTGACACTTTTGCTGCGCTCATATAAAAAGAGCTGGGCGTGCAGGTTTGTGTCAGCCCCGCTCGCACTCTTATTGTGGTGCGGAACATTTTGTAAGCTGACTTGAGAACAGACACGTTGTAGCCTCCAGTCCCCTGATCATCTTTTGTCACTCTTCTCTGGACTCTTTCTAGAGTCACAACATCTTTTTTTATACCGTGGCAACCAAAACTGGATGCAATATTCCAAGTGTGATCTTACCAGTGCATTATGAAGTGACGTTAACACTTTGCGTGGTGAACTTGGCCGACATGTGACATGTGAGCTGGGGTCCACTATGCCTAGAGTGCCCCAATCCACTTTGGCTGTCTCTGGGGGAAAAAAAAGCCATTACTCCATCTTCCCTATCTACAGATCAAGGAAAAGCCTGGTGGACTTGCAGATGGATGTACAGTTAAGGACTTCAGAGACGAGGAAGCCATTGAACCCACTGGGGATAGAGTTTTGGGCAGGGTGGGAGAAAATCGGATTGGGGTGGAATGGAGGATGCTTCGTTACCTCCAGGCTGGACTACTGTAATGCTCTCTACATGGGGCTCCCCTTGAGGTGCACCCGGAGGCTCCAACTGGCCCAGAATGCGGCCGCACGGGTAGTGACCGGAGCGTCGTGGCGCTCCCATGTAACACCGCTCCTGCGCGAGCTGCACTGGTTGCCGGTGGTCTTCCGGGTGCGGTTCAAGGTGTTAGTGACCACCTTTAAAGCGCTCCATGGCATCGGACCCGGATACTTACAGGACCGCTTACTGCTAGCAAATACCTCCCGCCGTCCAGTACGCTCCCACAGAGAGGGCCTCCTCAGGGTGCCGTCGGCCAGACAATGTCGACTGGCGACCCCCAGGGGGAGAGCCTTCTCTGTGGGAGCTCCCACGCTATGGAACGAGCTCCCCCCCCCGAACTCCGTACGATGACGGACTTACGCACCTTCCGTCGGGAACTGAAAACTTTCCTTTTTCAACAGGCCGGCCTGGCATAGAAGCTCCGGCTCCAGCCGGGTGAAAATGTTTTAGGGGGATTGTGTAATTTTTAGGATTTTAGGATTCGCACATATTGGGTTTTATATGGGATTTTATGGCCTAATTTGTTTAATTTATTTTTAAATATTTTAATTTTGTACATTGATATGTTTTTTTTAAATTTTAAGGCTGTATACCGCCCCGAGTCCTTCGGGAGAGGGGCGGTATAGAAATTTAATAATAAATAAATAAATAAATAAATAAATAAAAAAGGGCACTGGTAACTGGCTGGCATCCTGGTTAGCACTGGCGCACAGGTGTAGAATATAGATGGGAGGTGTTCTTGGAACCGTTTCCTGTGGCCGGCGGTTTGCAAGCCACTGCAGGCCCGCAGTTCTAAGTGAGCTGCTGAACTAGGGAAGCCTTTCTCGACCAGCTGGGTGGGGCACGTTCTTTATTACACACACACACACACACACACATTATGGAAACACTGCAAGGGATGCTGGAGACCATGACTGTTTCCTGCACCCTGGGTTTGGAGGAGAGGCCCCTTAGAAAAACAAACAAACTTGGCAGGACTTCCTGTACTGCCCTTTCCAAGGAAGTAGTTTTCCTTGGTTAGGGGTTTTTTTTTTTTGGTTTTTTTTTAAAAAGATATATTTCTTAGCCAATATTGAAGGTTCTAAAGAGGGCCTCTGTCTCCAGAAGCTGGATACTAGTCAACATTGTCTGCTAAGGAGAGGCAGTGGAAATCCAGTTTGCCCCCTTTGTAAAAATGCTTGTCCCAAGCGGTTCAGGCAAGCCCTCTGCAAAACAGTAGGGTGGATACTTAATGGGGCTTTTCCTAGATGAGGAGGAAGAGGCTGAAGCTGAAAACAGCAGGGATCTGTGGCTGAAGCCTAGCCTGCTGCATTCTGCAAACTGAGTAGATAAGACCATCTAGCACAGGAGTCTTCAAACTTGGCCCTTTTATCACTTGTGGACTTCAACTCCATTCCTTCCGTCGAGAATTAAAAACATATTTATTTCGACAAGCCGGCCTGGGATAGTAGCTCCGGTTCCAACAAGGCCATAATTGTTTTTAGGGGATTGAGTTTTTAAGATTATGTATTGGATTTTTAAATGATTGGGCCAAATTATTTAATTTATTTTTAATAATTTTACTTTTTGTATGTTGATGTTTTTTAATTGGGCTGTACACTGCCCCGAGTCCTTCGGGAGGGGGGCGGTATAAAAATCGTAAAATAAATAAATAAATAAATAAATAAAATAAAACTACCAGAATTCCTCAGCCAGCGTGCACAAGGCATAAAAGGGCCAAGTTTGAAGACCCCCTGACCTAGCAGCTTTATTTTGAAGTGAATTTTTGCACTGAGCACGAGAAGGTGAATTTAAGGGCTCCAAACATGTGCTTTTGGGGCGCTGGTCTAGGTGTGTCCTGGCATCATAGGTGGTGCATTTTATTTTTTTTTCACAAGTGATTTTTCCTCTTCTCACACGCCTCTCTCTTGCACCTTGACCCAGTGCTCGTGGCTGGTGGATGCGGCCCCAAACCTTGGTTAGCTTGGACAGCTCAGAATCCATTTACAACTTGGAAAATGCGAAGGAATTCCAAGGAGCGGGTGTGAAGATACGAATTTTTTTAAGAGAGAAAAAAAATATATGAATAGTTCAAAATTTCAAATTAAGACGGGAGGGAAGCGCTGTGAAGAGCAGCAGGGGTGCAGTCGGAAGGTTGAGGCTGGGTGGGCTGGATAGGGAGATTGGCAGACGTTTGCGAAGAAGGTGGGAGTGGGGTGGGGGCCCTAAGTGTATTTTTATGCATTTGGAAAACAACAGATGGATTTAACAGACGTTTGGGTGGGGAAGGAGAAGAAACTCTGAAAAGTCAGAAAAAGCGGGTTGGGGGGGGGGAAGGGAGGGAGGTCTGCTGACAAGACCGGGGATCCCTGTTCAAGATTTTTGGGCATTGGGCTGGGTATTTCTCCTTGAGGTAATCTGGTTTGCCTTTGAGGCAACACGTGATTGGCAAGGAGGCCTCAAGTATAGAAAGGCAAGCAGCCTGTGCTTAAGTGCTTCTAGAAAGGAGTCTTCTCCTTCTTTGGGATGGATTGATTCACTAGCAGACATGTCTTAATTTTGGGGATGCTTTTTCCATCACATTTTGCTAAAATCCCCTTCCCTTCAGGGGCAGAGGATCAGGCAGGGCTTAGCACATCCAGCTAAGCCAGGGTTTCTCAACCTTGGCAACTTTAAGACGTGTGGACTTCAGCTCCCAGAATTCCTCAGCCAGCTGAGGAATTCTGGGAGTTGAAGTCCACACGTCTTAAAGTTGCCAAGGTTGAGAACCCCTGAGCTAAGCTATGCTTTGCTTAAATCAGGATTTCGTGAGTAAACTGCAGTTGGCTGGTTTATCCATAATGCTGAGCCATTTAACCATAAATAGACAGGTATCCAAACCCACCTGAATTTTAAAAAAAGATTTCTACAAAACATGTTTTTGGAGTCAGGCTTCTTGAAAAGATCAAACCTAAAAGGCAAAGGGAAAGCAAGGTCTTGGATCTCAGATGCTTAATCGGAACAGAACCAAACTGAATTTAGTTTGGCGGACAAGTCTCTCTCTCAGCCTCCTGAGCGTTTTCGGTTAGTTACATGCCAGGGATTTGATGGAGGTCAGTTTTGGGTTGTCTTCTATGCTACCACTCAAAGGAGCATCTTTTGAATGACTCAGAGGTGGTGTGTGTGTGTGTGGGGGGGGTATTGTTCTACCAGCTTTTGCAACGCTGGTCTGCATTTTCCTTATTTTTATTATTATTTCCGGATTTGTTTTTCCTCTTGTCATTCCTCTTGTCATTCCAGGAGTGTGATTGAAAAGATACATTGGCTGTCTTAATTCTCCCCTCCTCCCCCTTTTCTTCTTTCTTCCATTTTCTCTCTGTCTGCCTCTCTGCTTAATAAAGTCACCTACCTGTCTTTGAGGGGTTCCTTCTGGCAAGATCTGTCAGAGCAAAAATGATCAAGAGGTGGCCTTCTTTCTACATCTGTACTTTTTGGATCAAGGCTCCTCCGAAAAATAGAATTTACCTTTCATCCCTTCTCCTTAAGTATGGAAAACGACTCCAACCTGCTGACTTTGATAAAGTTATCTGGGGTGTGAGTTGGACCTTTCTATTTTGTACTGGAAGGGAATCTTTTGTATACATTTTGTATACATTTGCCCAGGTTCGCCTGGTGCACCAGTTGCGGCCCTATTTGGACCGGGAGTCTCTTCTCACAGTCACTCATGCCCTTATCACCTTGAGGCTCGACTACTGCAATGATCTCTACATGGGGCTACCTTTGAAAAACGTTCGGAGACTTCAGGTAATGCAGAATGCAGCCGCGCGAGCAGTGTTGGGCCTGCCCAGAAATGCCCACATTTCGGCATCACTCCGCGAGCTGCATTGGCTGCCAATTGGTCTCCGAACGCAATTCAAAGTGTTGGTTATGACCTATAAAGCCCTACATGGCATCGGACCAGGTTATTTACGGGACCGTCTGCTGCCTCACGAATCCCAGCGGCCGGTTAGGGCCCACAGAGTGGGCCTTCTCCAGGTCCCGTCAGCCAGACAGTGTCGCCTGGCGGGGCCTAGGGGAAGAGCCTTCTCTGTTGCGGCCCCAGCCCTCTGGAACCAACTTCCCCCGGAGATCCGTGTCGCCCCCACCCTCTCCGCCTTTCGTAAACTACTAAAGACCCATCTCTGCCGACAGGCCTGGGGCGGTTGACATCTTGCCCCTAGCCAGTGTATGTTTGTGTGTACGTTTGCTGAATGAATGGTTTCTTAATTTAGGGGTTCTCTTTTTTATATATGTATTTTTATAGATGTATTATGTAGTTTTTTATATTGGATTTCTATTTATGCTGTGAGCCGCCCTGAGTTCCCGGAATAGGGCGGCATAGAAATTTAACAAACAAACAAACAAACAAACAAACAAATAAATAAATAAATAAATAGACAGACAGACAGACAGACAGACAAATAAACAAACAAACAAACAAACAAATAAATAAAATAAATAATGATTGGTATTATGGTAAAAATTGCATTTTGCAGAGGTCTCTTTTCCCCCCACTGCAAAAGAGGCTTTTTCTTGTTTAGTTCATTCTTGAAGGTTGCTTTAGAATTTGGTTTCTTTTTTAAAGAATATGTGTGCACTGCTTCTCCTGTTGGGGAGGATCTGGGATTTGGGGAGCATCTCTCTAAATCTTCCTTTACTACTCACAGTTAATTGGGGGGGGGAGAAGAGGCACAGGAGGTGTTCCTTCCTGACATCTTCTCTTGGGAGTGAACGGAAGCCTGGGAAAACTAATTTTTTGTATGGAACTGTTTGTTGCTTTAGGAAATGGGAAAAAAAAATCCCTGGAAAATGGGGAGGAGGCTTTAAATCCGAGTGTCCAACTTTGGCAACTTTAAGATGAATGGACTTCAACTCCCAGAATTCCCCTGCCACCCAATTCTGGGAGTTGAAGTCCAGAGGTCTCAAAGGCCTGCTCTAGATAAAGCTCAAGCACAGAAAATAGATATTTGTATCCTGGGAAGACCTCATTAAGATGCAGCACCTAGCCACCTCTGGATGACCTGCCAATGCTAAGCAAGTTCATACCTAATTAGGAGTTAGACCAGAGAACATCAGGGAATCCCACAATTAGAAGCTGAACTGGAATGTTGGAAAAACAATATTGGCAAAGTGTCTCCATGTTGCTGCCAAGCAAACCATATGAATGTATCTGTCAAATTACCAAGACTTGGCTCAATGCTAAAAAAAAAATAAAAAAATCCTACTTTTGAATTACAACATATAAACAACAGCCATCTCCTCTCCTCCTCGTGATCAATAAGGCTCTTGGACAGAGAGGGGTTTTTTCCATCCTCTGCTCTGGGAATCTTTAAAACGAACAGGCTGAAGGTTGAGCCACTTCTGTGAACAAAGTCAGGGCTTCATGACAAAGTGCTGGTCCTCTGACTTGAGTCACCCTGTAGAATCAGCAAAGTCAAGAGCAGGAAATCAAGGCCCCAGGATTGAGGGTCTGATTAAGGTTTCTTTTTTTCTTGTTTAGAACCCATTCCTTAAGATTTTGGGGAACAAAAGGACTTGGGTCTTCATTTACCTTGGCTTTGCGTCTTCATTTACTTTGGCTTTCCTAAGAGACGTTAAGTCAGGGGTTCTCAACCTTGGCAACTTTAAGACTTGTGGACTTCAACTCCCAGAATTCCTCAGCCAGCTTTGCTGGCTGAGGAATTCTGGGAGTTGAAGTCCACAAGTCTTAAAGTTGCCAAGGTTGAGAACCCCTGCGTTAAGTACATCTGCTGGCCATAATAACTGTCCAGTGCTAACTTCTGACTTTGCCGTTTTAAATTCTAAGTTTTGTTTGAAATCCTGGATGAGATCTTTGCCTATCAGATGTGTTTAGGTATTCCTACCAGCAAATTATTCCACCGCTTGGAGTGCAGACAGTCATTATCCATTGAGTCACCACATTTCCTTGAACTGAATTTCCTTGGCTGCTGTTTTACATCTGGCTTTGGCCCATCTGCTTGAGAGGCCCAAGGGACATCCTAACAAAACCCTGTGCCCACTTCAGGACCTCGGAGAGTTCCAGGGGGGAAGTAGATGTTTTCCTCCATCATCACAATATGACTGATCCAGGACTTGGATCCATTCCTCAGGGCGATGATCTGAGCAGTTGTGCTCAATCTGGAAGCAATGCAAGAATCATAGTTTCCCCAATGTTGTGCTACGATGTTAATTGGGGCTTGCAGATTAAGAAAATCGGCTGCATACTATGTGATAAGCCAAGCTTGGGAAATCTTTAGTCTGACTCCATTCATTCTGAGCATCCCCTTCCTGCACAAGAGGTTCCTGCCTCCAGCATCAGACTATCAGAGACTGATAATGCCAAATTATTTAATTCAGTGGCGAGCAGATAGAGAAAACTTTGTGGGAGTTTGCTCACCCTGTGCCAAGCCCCTTCCCTCCTTGGGAAATGTTCCTTTTGATGAGCAACCTGGACCCTGGACTTTCTTATAGAGTCACATGTAACATTCACTGACTGTATTTTTGTTATGCAAAGTGGACTATTATGGGTTAAAGAACCAATCCAAATGGGATCTTCCAAGTAAGTGTTCAGATCTGGGATTCTGTTTTGATTTGTTCTGAATTAGTCATCAAAGCCACAGATTGCATCAGGCCATGTTCCAATATCTAAGGGGCTGCCACAAAGAAGAGAGGATCAAGCTGTTCTCCAAAACACATCTGAAGGCAGAACAAGAAGCAATGGATAGAAATTAATCAAGAAGAGAACTAACCTAGAACCAAGGAGAAATTTCCTGACAATTAGAACAATTAATCAGTGGAAGGACTGCAGGTTTTCAAGAAGAGACTGGACTTGCCTGGAATGGAATAGGGTTTCCTGCCTGACCTCCAAAGTCTCTTCCAACTATGTTATTCTATTATTCTATTACAATTTAATTATAATGATTTGCTTATTGAGACACTGTTTTTTGGTTTTGCACAGTACTTTGAGCACAAACCAATGTTTTACAAACCATAACAACTAGAGCCATACAGCATGCTAAACTGAAGTCAAATTTACACTATAATTTTTTGCTTTAGCACAGTGTCCGAACCAGATTTATTTATATATTGGTTTTATACTCTCAGTTGCTGTTTAATGGAAATACATTGTATAAAACGAAATGTTCGGGTTTTTCATCTGCATTTTAAAAAGAGCGGTAGATGTATCAATAGCTGCCTTGAAGGTTTTCAAGAATAGCAGAAGTACTAAACTAAATATTAAATTCCATTAATTCCATCACTGTGTTGTAAAGGAATTTTATGCGCGGAGACGAGGCTTGTAAGTAAAACAAATATCCTGCAATTATTATTATTTTTTCATGACTTAATTATCTGTGTGTGGCTTTCAAAAAATGGAGTAGGAGATCATCTTTCTTTCTAGCCGGCCACGTTTTGGATGAGCCTGCGAGCATTAGTTAACCTAAGAGAAGAAATGTTGCCAATAATGCAGACTTTCCCATCTGCTAAATATCATCCTGGCATAACCATCATTCCATGGTTTCAGTGGAATAAACCATCCACTTTGGGTCAGTTTTTCTGGAACGAATAAAAGATGCCTTTTATTCGTATAATTCTCTGTATAATTTGGCGTCACCAATCATCATCTAGGCTCAATCAGCAATGGAGGTAAATGCTAACCAATTATTTCCGGTGTGGTTGGTTTGCCTCGATTAAAAGTGCTGAAAGAAGGGATCTCTTCTTGCCGATGCATTTTTATTGGCTTCTGAGTCCTTTGCTGTCTCTCGGGAACAGTTGCCTCCCCGCTGCCAGTTTCTCCCCCCTCCCATATGGTGAGGCTAGGGAAAGTGCTGAAAAAAAGATGAATTGGATGCATTCTCAAATGGGCAGGGAGGGAAAAAATATGCAAAATTAAATTGACTCCAAAGGACTGCATGGGCAAAGCCATGACATAGCATATCGAATGTGGGAAGGGACCTTGGAGCCCATCTAGTAAAAACCCGGGTTTGAGCAGGAGAATCTATATCAGTTCAGACCAGTGGCTGTCCAGTGTCTTCTTGAAAGTCTCCAGTGATGGGACATCGACACCTTCCGACGAGTTGGAAGGGATCTTGGAGGTCATCTGGTCCAACCCCTTGCTCAGGCAGGAAACCCTACACTATTTCAGAGTCTATACCATTTCAGACAAATGACTGTCCACAATCTCTTCTTACAAAACCTCCAGTAATGGAGCACCCACAACTTCTGGAGGCAACTTCTGTTTCACTGGTTAATTGTTCTAACTGTCAGGAAATTTCTCCTTAGTTCTATTTTTCTTAGCAGCGGCGTTGGAGTGATTTCTTAATGCCTTCTAGCAGCTTTCTGCATTTTCCAGCCTAGCCTTCCATCCTGGGCTTTCCTGGTGGCGCCTTATCCAAGGTTTATGTTTCACAATCTGCCAGATCAGCAGAGTCCTGCCCCTTGATCTGAGTCAGTAAAGTTTAAAAACCTTGTTGGTCGGCAAATTAATGGAGAATTAAATGTTGTATGATACCTCCATTGAAGAGAAGGGGAGAAAAATGCAGTGGTATGTCAGGATGCCTCGTAACGTGTTGTGGGTCTCTTGAATGGACCTAGACCTGCAAAATCCAAACATCCCCCCCACAACATTGGCAAGACTGATTGTGTCAATCTTAAATATTTGAAAAATGTTAGGGATAGGAGTAAAAGGGGCAAGGGGAAAGAAACTCCCCCTTTAAAGGGAATCGACTTTTACCCCCTTCTTCTTCTTCTTCTTCTTCTTCTTCTTCTTCTTCTTCTTCTTCTTCTTCTTCTTCTTCTTCTTCTTCTTCTTCTTCTTCTTCTTCTTCTTCTTCTTCTTCTTCTTCTTCTTCTTCTTCTTCTTCTTCTTCTTCTTCTTCTTCTCCTCCTCCTCCTCCTCCTCCTCCTCCTCCTCCTCCTCCTCCTCCTCCTCCTCCTCCTCCTCCTCCTTCTTCTTCTTCTTCTTCTTCTTCTTTTTATCTCCTCCAGCTCTTGTTTTCAAGAAGAAAATTTTAGGAACAAAAAGCAGTTGCAGGCAGAATGTGCAGAAGAAAATTTGTAATTGGAGGGAGGGAGGACAATTGGGTCTGCTGCTGCAGCCTGCCTGAGACATAATCTCTTTTGCCAAGCTTGACAGGCTGACAATGAGCAGGTCCTGAACGTGGCTTTAATGCCTGATTGTTTTTGACAGCCTTGGGTCTGTAGCGGCTGTCCTCAGCTTGCTTTGGCCCGAGACAAAACTGTGCATTGCCTCTTTACGCTGTTCTCTTCAAGTCATGCAAAGGTGGCTAGCCTGGATTCCTGGCCAGCGTTTGAATGCCATCAGGATGCATCATTATATAGAATCTGCTCCTATATAAATGAGAAATTTTGGTAAAACAGTCACAAATTTTTGATTTCCCCCTTTTCATGTATGTGTGTGTGTGTGGGGGGGGGGGCTAATGGTGAGAATATTTTTATTAATTACGAGGGAGTCATGGGTGCAAGTGGAAAAAGAAATTGTCCATTAGCATCAGTTTTGGCCTTGGACCTTTTGGCCAATAGAAGTACAGTAGCTCAACTTTGGCACATGGATGGGATTTTCAACAGAACTGAACCAGAATGCAAAGAACAGTGTTGCTTGTTGGTGGATAAAACTCCTTGCCAGAAACAGGCTAATGCAAATCCTCAGTTGAAGCAACCTTGGATTAGCACACGTGGACATTCTGCTGATTAATAAATATCGCTTCCTCTTATTACTCCGCTAAACAGAGGGTTTACAACAACGCCCCCAGGCGTTTTGTCATTTTAGCTAGAGAATCAAAGATTCTTGTGCCAAACTTGACAATTTGTTACGTAAAGTTTGGCACTTGTTCTTGTGTTGGGTTATGTTCCAATACTCTAATGAACTTTTTGGAGTTGCTGGTACAGGAAAGGAACAGAACGAATGTCCTATTGAGAGGATAAGAACATAAGAACATAAGAAGAGCCATGCTGAATCAGGCCAAAGCCCATCGAGTCCAGCATTCTGTGTCACACAGTGGCCCACCAATTGTACATGGGGATCTTGAGCAGAAAGAGAAGGCAAAACCCTCCCTTTCCCTTGACCCCCAACAAATGGTACTCAAGGGAATCCTGCCTGCCTCAACCAACATAGAGGCGGCACATGGACATCCGTTTTAATAACCACCGATACACTTTGCATCCATGAATCTATCTAGCCCTGCCTTGAAGCTGTCAAGGCTGACAGCTGTCACAACCCCTTCTGGAAGTGAATTCCATAAACCAACGACCCTCTGGGTGAAGAAATATTTCCCTTTATTTGTCCTCACTTTCTTAGCTATGAGCTTTAGGGAGTGCCCCCTTGTCCTGGTATTGTGTGATAGAGAAAAGAATTTTTCTCTATCCACCTTTTCTATCCCATGCATGATTTTATACACTTCGATCAAGTCACCCCTTAAACGCCGTCTTTCAAGGCTGAAGAGACCAAGGCGTTGCAATCTGGTTTCATAAGGGAGGCGCTCCATTTCCTTGATCATTCTTGTTGCCCTTTTTTTGCACCTTTTCCAGGATCAGGCAGTGTGTTTCGACTGCCCCCTCTCTCTTCTCTTTTCTGCCCCAACAACTCCATTTTATGCCAAAACCCATCTTTGCCACTCTACCAACCCTGTCTTACTGGGGCACAGTGGTTTTCAGTGGTGCCTCTGCTTTGTGAAATGTCCTTTGATAAACTGGTCCTTTCCTTCCCACATTGCCAGAAAGGGCTTTAGCTAATGTAAAATTCTAAAGGTATCGCCTGGCCTTGGGGCAAAACTACTTCTCTGCTGTTATCTGACAGATTTGAATAATAATAACTGCTTTTCTTGTTGTTTTTTTGTTGTTTTTTTGGAGCTTGTTAATGGTATTACTTGCCTGAACAAGAAACCTGAAGGACAGCATTAAGAGAGCTCAGCCTATCCCAAAATGTCTTTCTCCCAGCTTTTCCATGGAGGAGAGGAAAAAAAGCTGATTGAAAAAGGCAGTCCTTACCAATTGCCAAGCATCTGTTTCATTTTTTAAAAAAAACACACTAATCAAAGTTCTCTGAGCAGTTAATAGTGAAATACAGAACAGTCTTGACTAAAAACATATATAATCAAATGAAATTCAATACAAAATAAAACACCCTTGTAAGCTAGGCAGGTATGGTGCTCAGTCAGGTGAGCTTTTGTATGTGTGTGTAATCTCGGCTGCTTTATTGGTTGTGAACAATCTTCAAGCAGTTGAGGTAAAAAGCAGTTGCGTCAGTTGTGGCATATTTGTATAAAATGGAGATGGGGAAGCAGATTTGGGCGGAAACCTTAGGAGAAGACTGCATAGTGATACGTGTCTGGGGAATTCAGAAGAAGGAAGAACATGGTAACTATTTTTTTCTTAGCAGAGGGTTGAAGCAGATGACCTTTGAGGTTCCTTATAACCAAATATTTTGTATAGGACGTTGGAACTGCTGTTGGAAGAGAAAATCAAGAGAGAGAAATTGACCTGGTGGTGGCTTTTCCACCTCAGCTTGGCTGGGAGAGCCTGTGAATTAACTCCTCTCCTCTCCCTGGAATCTCTCACAGCACTTTTTGGGGTGGAGGAAAAGAAGAAGAAGAAGAAGCAGGCGCTATTTTAAGAATTGGATGTTCTCTTGGCGTGCCTGTAATTGCTACTGGAAGAAAATGAAAGTGGAGCTGGCAACCACAGGGGAAGGGTTTGCCGTAAGCCCCTTGTTAAATGGCAGAAATGTAATTGATGGCTGCTTGGAGTTTTTAAGCCTCTGAGTGTTATCCTCCCCTTTCCATCAGCAGTGGTGAGGACCTATGGGCTCTGGAGTTCCACATGTGGATAAGGACCACCAACCTCTTGCAATTCGCTCCCCCAAGTGGTTCATTTTGCAATATAAAGCTAAAAAAGATTCATTTCAGGAGTTCTCTGCAGCACTCTAAATTCATTAACGAAACAAAGATGGGTAACCTCACTGAACATAGCCAATCTTTTCAATATTACTATTTAAGTGAGTGTTTAGCATTTGTCTTTAAAAATGGCAATAGGCTGAGTTGAACTCGGCTCTCGGCTTTTCACTACCTTCTTCCAGAACCCTTTCCAAACATCCTCAGATTCTTCTGGTGTTCTCGCATCCTTGTACTTGGATGGAAGACCACCAGGAGATCCTGGACCACAGGCTAGCCTGAAAGCTTGATCTGGAAGGAATCGGTTACCCTCCTTTGTGGTTTGACTTGACCTTTGATGTCTTTGTGTTGGGAAGAGAGGCTGAGTCAGGAGTCAAAACTTTTGTCTTCACCAGACTGGGAGAGTTTTCAGGAGGTTGTCTACGGTCCCTTTATAGGAAGGCTGACATTTCTGATTTCACCATGTGGAGGCCAACCCTCCCTGGGTGGTGCCCAGACATGAGTGTGATGCCTGAAATTGTGAAAAGCTGCTAAGGGCCAGAGTTGCCTGCTTGATCAGGTTCAGCCTCTTATCACTAAATGCCAGCTTCGTTCTGCCTGGTTGCCTGGCAGGTATTCCTTTTTGCCCTAAGCGAGTGGTGTTTTCTGTACAGGCCTGTGCAGATTTGCCACTTGCCCCAGACAGGGGAATAAAGTGGAAAGAGACATGGGTGCCGTGCTCTCTTCTGCCGGCTTCCTTCCCACCCTGTCTTCAAGCCCTTCTTTCCACAAGGGCTTAGAGAGGCTTCCAAAAAAGGGTGAGACGATGCAAGGCCTTTTTAATTTTGCTCATTCAGGGGATTAAGTTGCTCCTTAATAAGGGGGACAACTTATTCTCCAAAGCACCTGAACGTAGGTCAAGAAGTAATTATTAAGGAGAGAACCCAAGCTAGAACTAAGGAGAAATTGCCTGATCGATAGAGCAATTAATCAGCGGAACGACCGGCTTGCCTTCAGAAGCTGTGGGTGCTCCATCACTGGAGGTTTTTAAGAAAAGACTAACAGCCATTTGTCTGAAAGAGTGCAGGGTCTCTTGCCTGATCAGGGCATTGTTGGACTATAGAACACCTCTCAAGTCCCTTCCAACTCTGCTATTCTGTGTATTTGTGATGCAGTGAAATAAATGCAGCCCAGATGTCACCAGTGACCCTGACATTCTACCATTTGAACATTTGTGGGCTCCTTGTTTCACCTTTTACCTGTGCTTCGTTAGGTTTATCATCCAATGGAAAGCCTTGATGTTTCTTTTTTCTTTCTTTCTTTCTTTCTTTCCTCCCAGAGTGGTAAAGGAAGAGATCTCGGATGACAACGCAAAGCTCCCGTGTTTCAACGGACGTGTCGTGTCCTGGGTACGTGGAGTCACTTCTGCCAGATCATTTACGTGGGCAAAAGACGCAGTTGGGGGGAGGGAGTGTCTCTACAAAATGGGAGCCATCACTTGCCAGCTCTTGGGGTGCATCTGAGATATCTCTAGAAGAGAAAACCCATGAGACACAAGAGGATGCAAGGACAGGTGACCATTAGCTGTTCCCCCAGCCACACCTCCGAGGTGCAAGCCTCTCACCAGATGCTGAGTTCCTTTGGCTCCGAGGACGAATTCTTCCCTTCGTGTTCTGTGGCAGACGCCCACCTCGCCTCACTGCGGGCTCTGTCCCCGCAGCCCGTTCTGAATTCCTCGCTAATTGCCTTCAATGGTTTGCGATTTTGATCCCCGCTTTTGAAAGCCTCCTCCAATTTTCGGCTGGTGAATCCATGCGCAGCCACCCTGCTGAGGTTGACTTTGTTTGCCAAAAAGCCCCTTGTCTCTTCTGGGGCGGCGTGCCGGCTGACACAGGTTGCGCACAGTGGGTTGGCCATTGTAGGCAATTTTCTGTTTCATCGGCTGCAATAACGGAATGACATTTTCCCCCCCCTCTTGGGAAAACCCCAGCTGATTCGCCACTTTGGCTTTGGCACTCGTTCCTGATTGGCCAAGGATGATGTCATGCTTTTTTTTTTCTTTCACCAACAACCGCATCCCGCCATCCAGGGTGGTACTCCCGCCCCCCGCAAGACTCGTCGGTATGATTCTCCTTTTCACGAGCATGGTTCTTTCCCAGGTCTGCTACTGATTCCGATAAATGGATAAAATCTGTTCAGCTTTCGATTGTTCCGAAAAACAGCAAGGCAGAGGGATGGGTGATAAAACAGTTCACAAGCAATCCATCATGGAGTAACAATGGCTTTCTCTGAATGGAAGGAAACACGTCCTTTAGCACAGTGGCCTATTCTATGGAGAATTGTCCCTTAGAGCTGATCTTGTCTTGTACAGCCCCAAACCTCGGTCTCCGATGTTTTAAGTCTAAATCTAAATCTACATTATGGTAGTCTTAGATGGTTATGCGTTGGAACAATAAAAGCACACTGTGTTATTTATACGATTAAAATCCATGCAAGCTCTCCCATTGTGTTTTATATGGGTTGGCTTTGCCCTTTGCACATGCCCAGAATCCCTGCAATGGGCAAAGCCTTAGCTTTGAATCCTCAGTTTGTCCAGCAAAGTATGAAGTCTTGGTTTTCTGTCCCTTTAGAAATTAGAATTGGCGGGGCTTCAGATCTTTTAAAAGACATTACCTACCCACTTTACAGCATATTTTTTAGAACAACAAAAACTAGATTTTTTTTTAAGGGGTGTGTGTGGATTTCGGCTCACTAACTTGACTGCTCCAGTCTCTGTATTTTCCCCCTCCAGTCCTATCATTTTTTTTCTCTGCGCTCATTTGTCTTGTTAGTCTTTAAATGGAGACGTCATTCACGCCCACCTCAAAAAACCACCTACATTGAATTCTCACTGTCTCTTGGGGAAGCATTTCCCTGTTAGGAACCTAATAGGGGAGAAGAAAAAACACATGTAACATTTGCATTTTTCTTTGATTTCTCCCCTCCCTCCCCTCCTGTTAATTCACGCAAACCTTTTCATCAGCAAAAATGATGCCAGAGGGGTATATGGTCCCCTGGTATTTTCCCCGCCATTCTGTCAATCCACCTCTTTGACATTTCTTCCCGATGAACATTTTCCCTGCAGATCAGCTTCAGGGGAATATCCATTTTATGCCTTCTGTCACTGGTTGGTTTTGCCTTTAGTATTCTTTTAACATTTCCCCAGGGGTTACTCTTTCGGAAGTGGGGAGAGGCGGGCTTCGCTGGGATGAGAAACACGCAGCTATTGTGTGCTGAACCTCATTATTGTATGAGCATGGAAGAAAGGCTGGCTTTGGGAAGTGAATCTGTTCGGGTGAGACATCTCTCAGGCTGGAAGATAAACAGACACAGCTGAGACCCAGACTAGCTTTGAATACAGTCCTGCTTCTTGTGCCTAGAGGGATAAAGTAGCCAAGTTGCTATTTGTTTGTTTGTGTGTTTGTATTTCCCATCTCTGAGTCGCCCATCTTCCTCCGAGAGGGATTCTGTCGGCTTCTGTTTGCATCACCTGCAGTTAGAAAGTTTAGATTTCCCTAGGTGCAGTTGTTTAGGATCTGGGTCAGACGGGCAATTCTCCTTTTTCGGTCTATCAAGCCACTCAGGAAGAGACAGGAGTCAGGATGATGGTTAACAAGGCACTCTTTTTCACAGCGTTAAGTTGTGGACGGAAGGTGGCGTACCCTCGCCCGGACATCCTCCTTTTTTTAAAAAATAAATATTTTATTAATTTTTGTAATTATAATCGTAAGGAAAAAAAGAATCAAATTAAATACAACTCAACTTAATACAATCATTTTCAACTTTAAGAAAATATAAAAACTTGCATAAAGTAATTAAAAGAACTATGGGTGTTGCTTGGCAGCATCCCCCACCACATCACCCTCTTCTTCCTCCCTACCTACTCCATCCCCCCACCTTCTCTCTCTCCCTCTCTTCACCCTCCTACAACCTACCTACTTTCCTTCACCTTCACTCCTCACACTCCAACCCCTCCACTGCACGAGCAACCCCTCATTACCAAATATATATATATTTGTATGTATGTATATATGTATATATGTGTGTGTGTGTGTGTGTGTGTGTGTGTGTGTGTATATATGTTTTTAAAATTGTTAACAAAGAAATAAGGGATTTCTGAGATAGCTATTTCGAGTTATTTAACTCTCTTCAGTCAGAACTCACCCTTTCCGGGATTCGAATCCCGGAAAGGGTGAGTTCTGACTGAAGAGAGTTAAATAACTCGAAATAGCTATCTCAGAAATCCCTTATTTCTTTGTTAACAATTTTAAAAACATATATTTATTTGTGCTTGCAGATGGCTCTGGGTTGAGCTGAAACAAGCAAAGGAAAGAATGATCTCTTCCTCCCATATTTGGGTTTACAGGGTGCAATCTAAAAAATAACCACTTGACACACACACACACACACACACACACACACACACACATATATATCTTGTATATTACTAATATAACAGTTGAGTGCTATATAAAAAAAACCCCCAACCCACCCACCCCCCAACTTCCCAGAGTGAATACAGGGTAAAAGACAAGAAAACCCACTAAACTAAACAAAGTTGTAATATAAATCCTATTCAAAAATAAACATTTTACAATCCAACATATAAAAATTTAACTATATGCTAAATACAATTTCTTAGATTGATATTTCCCTTGTATATACTCTATCCATTTTTTCCAGTCCAACATATATTTTTCATTTGAATGATCCTTCAAATATGCAGATATTTTAGCCATTTCTGCCAAATTTATAACTTTCAAAGTCCATTCTTCAATAGATGGTAATTCTGGCTTCTTCCATCCTCCTTTAATTCACCTCCTTGTCTTGCAGCTGGTCCTGGCCGAGAGCTCCCATTCAGATGGTGGATCGCAGTGCGCAGAAAGCCACACGGATCTTCCTCCTCCCCTTGAGCGAACCGGGGGCATCGGAGACTCTCGCCCGCCTTCCTTTCAGTATGGTTCGATTTAAACATCTCAACACGTGCTCATTCTGCTGCATGCAATATTAACCTGGGCGTATTTTCCAGAGCTTACCAAAAAAAAAAAAAATGTGGGCAAATGGGGAAATCTATGGAAGGTGTTGATCTCTCCACTTCCAGCAGCTGGAAGGACCGATGGTCAGGGAAGATGGGAACTGTAATCCAGCAAAAGCTGGAAAACCCTCAAGTCGTCCACTCTTTGGGTCTTCTCTCTGAGATGCTGGATTGCTCCTTGCAAATACTCATTTTTCCGTAGAGCAGACTGTTTCCTACCCTGGTGCCAGTTTGACTGCCTTGCTGAGGGAAGGTGGTGCATGTCATCAGACAGGGAGCAGCAAGCAGGGGTTGTGTTTAATCACAGGCATCACACAATGATCAGATACGGGTTTAGATGGTAATATGCAATGTTATGCAGGTTGCGAAACTCAGCTTTTGAAAAATGCTGGCAACTTTGACTGAGCGACTCTCCCTGCAGACAAAATATTTTCCCTCTATTTGTTAAAATTGTCAGGCAAAGCTAGTGAAAAGGGTCTTGTGCAAAACAGGGCTTAAGAAATAATGTATTCATGGGATATTTCAGAAACATGTCTTTTAACACCTTTTTTTTTTAAAAAAAAAGTCATTGGACGTGGATTTGTGTTCACGCAGATACAGGTAGACCTCGGCTTACGATCGCAATAGAGCCCAGATTTTCTATTGCTAAGCAAGGCAGTTAGGGGAGTTTTGCCCCATTTTATGACCTTTTTTTTTTGCCACAGTGATTAAGCAAATCACCGCAGTTGTTAAGTGAATCGTACAGTCATTAAGTGAATCTGGCTCCCCCCATTGACTATACTTGTCAGAAGCTAACTGGGAAGCTTACAAATGGTGACCACATGTTCTCGAGACACCGCAACCATCATGGATACATGCCAGTTGCCTAGTGACTGAGTTTTGATCCCGTGACCGTGAGGATGTTGCAACGGTCATAGGTGTGAAAATCCATCATAGGTCACTTTTTTCAGTGCCACTGTAACTTTAAATGATCACTAAACAAATGGTTGTTTAGTTGTAGGTAAAGGACTACCTGTATTGTAGCAGGTCAGCATCTGGAGGGTCACAGGTGTCCTATGCCTACTTCAAACATTCTTATAAAGCAGTTTCTAAAAAGTCAACAGTTTGGCCTGCACTCAGTTTAAAGAGTGGGACATCCTAACCAAGGGTTAACCTGTTGAGTTAAAAATAATGCCGATAATAAAACAAGGAATCTGATAAAATCAGGAGCTCTGAGTCCAGGACACTCTCTCCCCCCCTCCCCACTTTTTTTTCCTCGTCCTGGGAATGGGTCACACCCTGTGTAGCATTTCCGCCTAGAACAGTTAGAGAGAGAGAGAGAGAGAGATTGCTTCAGCCAGCCTGCTTCCATTACTTCAGCCAGCCTGCTTCCTTCTTTTGCAGTGTGATGTTTCTGCCCTCTCCTGGCTGTTCCCTTGCATGATCTGAGAAGATGTTTGGTTTTTTTAGTTTCCCTAAGACACACATGAACAACTGAAGACTTGCTTTTTGAGTCTGTCTACCACATTCACCAGAAGGCGGTCAATGCACTTTTCTGTGAGCCCAGCCGAACAGTAGCAGTTAAAAAGACCCAGTCATTCCCAAGAAACAGTCACTAAAATGAACTGTTGTTAAGTTGAGGACTACGTGTATTTGTCTTCATATATTCTTCTTGATCTATATCTGGCCTTGAAGCACATCCACAATTTATAGTGGGTTTAGTAGTTGTAGTTGAAGATTTATTAATTGGAAGGAATCTGCTGGCACCTTTTCCAGTTAACACATTTTATGAAAAGTTGTAAGACTTTGGTTGGCTTATAATAATGGAGATTTATTAAAGGCTTCCCTATAAACGGTACAGCCTGGCTTAGTGTGTGCACCGCATCTCTCCTTCCTCTTCCCCAGCCCAAATGCCTCAAGCAGCCGAGATGGGCTGGACAACGAAATAGGAACCGAGTCAGTTGTCAGCCACCGGCGGGATCGTCACCGGCGTAGGAACCGAGAAGGTCACGAAGATGGTTAGTTTGGCTCTTCTCCTTTGCCTCTGATGCCTTGGATTGGCCTGCATTTCTGAGGTTAGCCGGGAGCCTCAAACACATCGCTAAGAGGATTTGCAGAGAAAAACCAGGTCTGAAAAAGAAAAGTTTTTAAGGTGTCCGTTGCACAGCAAGCGCCCAGTCCTACAATACCCTTAGAGCAGTGTTTCTCAACCCTGACCATTTTAAGGCATGTGGACTTCAACTCCCAGAATTCCACAGCCAGCATTGCTGGCTGTGGAATTCTGGGAGTTGAAGTCCACATGCTTTAAAATGGTCAAGGTTGAGAAACACTGCCTTAGAGGCATGTAATGACTGCAAACAAACATTCCTCATATGTTCTCAATAAGCAGGCAAGTTCGTATGGGCTGTCTAAATTGTTTTGTTTTTTTTTTAAAAAAACAGGATCTCCTTTTTGACTTCTAATTGGTCTCTTCAGCCTTGAAAGACGGCGTTTAAGGGGTGACTTGATTGAAGTGTATAAAATCATGCATGGGATAGAAAAGGTGGATAGAGAAAAATTCTTTTCTCTATCACACAATACCAGGACAAGGGGGCACTCCCTAAAGCTCATAGCTAAGAAAGTGAGGACAAATAAAGGGAAATATTTCTTCACCCAGAGGGTCGTTGATTTATGGAATTCACTTCCAGAAGGGGTTGTGACAGCTGTCAGCCTTGACAGCTTCAAGGCAGGGCTAGATAGATTCACGGAGGCCAAGTGTATCGGTGGTTATTAAAATGGATGTCCATGTGCCGCCTCTATGTTGGTTGAGGCAGGCAGGATTCCCTTGAGTCCCATTTGTTGGGGGTCAAGGGAAAGGGAGGGTTTTGCCTTCTCTTTCTGCTCAGGATCCCCATGTACAATTGGTGGGCCACTGTGGGACACAGAAGGCTGGACTCGATGGGCTTTGGCCTGATTCAGCATGGCTCTTCTTAGGTTCTTATGTTCTTAATTCCTGGTGCCTTCGTGGACCATTTGGTGGTGTTTTCCTGGCAAGAAGGTGGAAGTAGCTTGCTGCTGCTTTCGCCCGAGATATTTGTTTAACTTGCCAATACTCACGTCCTGCCTTCGATATTCTCGTCGCCTTCCACCTCTGGTTTAGTCAGGACTGACCCAATTATTTATACCACCACAATCAGGGGCAAATGGCCTTTTTAGGAGCGAGAAGGCGAAATGACAGGCTGTTTAGGGGTTCCCACTTTTCTCTTTTTCCTGAGGGTGTATGGGGGGGTGCATTTTTTAAAAGTATTTTAAACATTCCCCCAAGATCTAGAGGGTGTTTTATGTCAATTCCTTCAGCAGCCTTACCCATGAATGCTAGGATCGAACCTCTCTCAAGTACCAAGTACTCTGGGATTGTTGGCTTGCCTGCATTGCTGTGTATGTGTGTGTGTGTGTGTGAGAGAGAGAGAGAGAGAGGGAGAGGGAGAGGGAGAGAGGAAGGGAGGGAGAGGGAGAGAGGGAGGGAGAGGGAGGGAGAGAGAGAGGGAGGGAGAGAGAGGGAGGGAGAGAGAGGGAGGGAGAGGGAGGGAGAGGGAGGGAGGGAGGGAGAGAGAGGGAGGGAGGGGGAGAGAGAGAGGGAGGGAGGGAGAGAGGGAGGGAGAGAGAGAGGGAGGGAGAGGGAGGGAGGGAGAGAGGGAGGGAGAGGGAGGGAGAGAGGGAGAGAGAGAGAGAGAGAGAGGGAGGGAGAGAGGGAGAGAGAGAGAGAGAGAGAGAGAGAGAGAGAGAGAGAGAGAGAGAGAGAGAGAGAGAGAGAGAGAGAGAGACTCTTTGCTTACTCTTTGTGAGAATGCTGGCCATTTCAGAACCCATTTGGGAAAACAGCCTTCGTCTGAGCGATGCCCTCTGTAGTTGTCTTCATGCCCTCTTCACCCTTTTTTTCTTCGGAGGGAGCTGTGCCATCTGTGAAGCAGCAGGCAACAGCTCTCTTCTGTAATGCCAGCATTGGTCTTGGGCTCACAGATCCTAAAACAAGCCTGCAGGAGGGGACAAGTCCTTCTCTGCGGAGGAATAATTGCACTGGCAGGGGGTGGGTGGGTGGTATGGAAACAAGCCAGAGATGGGCTGTATATTTTCCTCCTGTGCCAAAATCTGCTTTTATCCCTGTTTGGGGTCTAATTAAGGGAGCTTCTGTCTGAGAGTTTGGTGGTGTTTTATTTTATTTTAATGGGAAGCAATATGCCTGCTGTCACAGCAGGACTGAGGGCCGAGTCCCTCACCCTGGTTTGAAACAATAAACGCCAGGCAAGGTTGAGACAATTGACCAGTTCTGATTAAAAGGGAAAAGCAGAACACTTAATTGGAAGTTTAGGAGGTCTGTTTGCGGTCCTCATTATGAACTGAGGCTTCTTTGTAGCTACCAACCCCACCTCTTCTGTTTCCTAAAGAGGGGCAGGGAAGGGAAAGCTCTGATTAGAGAGGTCATTAAGAAATGGAGTTTTGTTCAGACGTGGGGCATGGATGGGGGTCAAATGCCACCCTCATCATTTCACTGCTTGTTCTCTTCCTGGTCCATTTTTCCAGGGAGGGCAAGCAGGTGGATTTGACTGTCTGAACCTGGCAATCCATGTTGGGCATCCCCCAAAGGCAGAGGGAATCAGCAGAGGGCTGCTTGAAATGTCCGCAGCAAATAATGAGGCCCGACCGGTTGGTCTTTGTGTGTGTGTGTGTGTGTGATGTCTGTTTCATTCCTGTTGTATTCAAACCTCCTCCGGCATCTCTCCGACTGGACTCCACATTCAGTTTGATGGGAAAGAAAATTGTTTTCCAGAGTTCAGATTTCTTTTTTCTAAAGATGAAGACGTGTTTTAATGGCATTTTCTCTGGCTGGGCATAGCAGCACGGCTTGCATTTATTTATCAATGAAGTGTGTGTGTGAGAGAGAGGTGGGGGGGAGGCACTATCTTCTCTCGAGCTGTCTGCAATCTCCTTGGCTTCTTAGCTTCCATTCAGTCTCTCTCCAAGAGGGCATTTTTTAAAAAACATTTTTTATTAATGGATATGTATTTGTACATGTAAACCAGGAAAAAATTCAGGTTAACTGCTATTCAACTTAGTACAATCAATTTAAATTTGTAAACATTCTTCACTCCGTATATCAAGATTTAACTATAAGCCAGATACATTTTCTTTGATTGGTGTTTCTCTTGTATGTAGTCTATCCACTGTTTCCAGTCCAACATATATTTTTCATTTGAGCGATCCTTCAAATATGCCGATATTTTAGCCATTTCTGCCAAATTTATAACTTTCAAAGTCCATTCTTCAATAGATGGTATTTCTGGCTTCTTCCAGTATTGTCCCACCAACAGTCTCGCTGCTGTGATCAAGTTCAGAATCAAGTTCGTCTCTGTGGTAGTGCAGTCTTTTATGATCCCTAACAAAAACAACTGAGGTAGAAATTCAATACGCTTTTTCAAAATGGTTGACAGTTAGGCTGGCTGCTGAAGGACACCAGGGGTATCAACCACAGCCCTGATAACCATTAGCAGTTTCTGCCACCTTCACAGAGGAAAGCCTCACCAGAGGAAATTCTCTTGCAGCTTAAGAATCAGGCAGAAAAAGCCAGCTTAGTTTCCCTTTGGCGAGGGGAATCCAAACACAGAGATCAGGACAGGAGAAGGACACAGACCTTTGGTTAGCACAGATAGTCTTCTTGCTTATCTCCAGAGTGGGGCATAGCAAATGGGAAATCCTCTAATTGCCACCAGATGGTGGAAATTGGACTGGGGACTAGATCAGGGATTCCTTTTTAAGGTATCCAAGAGGATAACTCTCTGGGAAAGCAGGTAGGTTTTGGTCCAAAAGACATAAAAGGGGAGTTTAAGGTTTTTCATGCCTTGCACCTAGGCACCTGCAGTCTGCAGGGGAAGCCTTTTGAATTGGCAACTGAGAAGCAATGAGACGTAGGGCCGTTGTGGAAGACTTATAAGTGAATTAGCAGCATAGCCATTCTTTTTGTTCTCTGCAGCAGCAAAATCCTCAAAAACCAAAAACATTTGGCGGTAGCTGTGCCTAATCAGGACGCAGCTTATGGGAGGGATCTGCGCTTAAATCCAAACCCTTTGATTTTCACTAGGGCTGGGGATTAAGTTGACTTTTTGCAGAAGTGTGGTGTTTTGTTTTATTTTTTTTAACAGAGCGAGCAAACAATTTGATTTCTTCCTTGGGGATCCAAAAGGTAGCTCCCTTTTCTAAAGACGAGAAGTACCTGGATTGGTACATGATTAACTTGTGGGACTCCCTGCCACAATGTCGCCACTGTTCATTTTAGGGGCTTTATTAGTCCATAAAGAGTTTCCAGTTGCCAATAATGGTAGTTGTTGATTTTTCCCTAAGTTAATTTCGCCATCTCTACTAGTTTGTCGTCTTCACCGACCGTTCCTGCAATGTGGGTGTTTCGGGGTCTTTTCGTTTTTGAGCATGTAGCAATAACACAGCGGTGATCAAATAGAAAAATAGAAAATCCAACCTATTTATTCTTCAGATTCTGGCTACAGATTCACCCCCTTCCCTTTTTTCTCTCTCTTTCCTCCTCATAGAAATAGACCGTGTAAGCAAGCGATGTGGGCCATTAATTCTCTACTAGGTGGGAACAGACCCAGATATTTTTTTTCTCTCTTTCTCTGGGGGAAACCAAAAGAATGAGGAATCAGTAGTGGGCTAAGCTGTCCATGCTTTTCCACCCTGCTCATGTATAAGAGAGATTTCCGTACCCTTGCAATCCATAAATTCAATTTGGCAGAACTTCCAGGAAATAAAAAAGCATTTGGAGATGCCCAAACTTGTTTACCAGATCAAAGAATAGCAAAGAATGTTCTCTAGCCTGAATGCTAAATCCCTTTAGAGTATACTTATGGTAAGGCTGCTGCTACCTACCAGCAGCAGAGGAAGGGTTTGAAGTGGTCTACCTCAGGAGTGGGCAACCCCGGCAACTTTACAACCTGTGGACTTCAACTCCCACAAATGTAGTTTACCACTGTGTGCAGTAGTTTTACTACACTATAATTTGTGACTAGGCTCTGTAGTGTAGCTTCTGCTCTTTCCAAAGACCTCAGTTGGCCAAGCAGCAATGGGAATTCCAGCCACTAACCACTATCCCATGCTGTTTGCATCAGGGCAGTTGCACCTGTTGCCCACTTGGTGTCAGCCCAGCCCAGCCCGATGACCTTTGCCCATTAACCTTTTTTGATTTCTGCAGTCTCTCGCATCAATGGGCATCCGAAGCTCGACCGACTCTGGGAGCCTCCACCCGGCTACGATAGCTCCTCCACCGTGATGAGCAGCGAACTCGAATCCAGCAGCTTTGTGGACTCAGACAATGAGGAAAACACCAGCAGGTAAAGAAGTCCTTTGCCACTCCACGACACTTTTCAGGAGTGTTTCTCAGACCCGACCTGGGCAACGGTGGGTTCTATAAATACTCTGGAGCAGAATGTCCACCGTTGTGCCATTGAGTTAGCTGGCTGGGACTGATGGGAACTGAACTCCAGTAAGCCTTTTGAAGGTGCCACAGGTGATTTCTTTGTTAACATGGAGTCTGATTTGGATCCAGATTGGTTTTCCCTGCAGCTCAATGTGGAAATCTATAGCAGTGGCTAAATAATCTCTGCTTCAGAGCACACCATGCCTTTAGGTCAGCACTAAGCAATTGGATGTCTGCTAGATATTGGGGGCTGCAAAAAAAAATAGCGAATCCCTCACTGTTTGCCATAGAAGCTAGAACAGGGGTTCTCAACCTTGGCAACTTTAAGACTTGTGGACTTCAACTCCCAGAATTCCTCAGCCAGCTTTGCTGGCTAAGGAATTCTGAGAGTTGAAGTCCACAAGTCTTAAAGTTGCCAAGGTTGAGAAACCCTGAGCTAGAATTTGCAGAGGAGAGCTGCCTCTATGACTTCATCGAAGTGTATAAAATCATGCATGGGATAGAAAAGCTGGATAGAGAAAAATTCTTTTCTCTATCACACAATACTAGGACAAGGGGGCACTCCCTAAAGCTCATAGCTAAGAAAGTGAGGACAAATAAAGGGAAATATTTCTTCACCCAGAGGGTCGTTGGTTTATGGAATTCACTTCCAGCTTCAAGGCAGGGCTAGATAGATTCATGGATGCCAAGTGTATCGGTGGTTATTAAAACGGATGTCCATGTGCCGCCTCTATGTTGGTTGAGGCAGGCAGGATTCCCTTGAGTACCATTTGTTGGGGGTCAAGGGAAAGGGAGGGTTTTGCCTTCTCTTTCTGCTCAAGATCCCCATGTACAATTGGTGGGCCACTGTGTGACACAGAATGCTGGACTCGATGGGCTTTGGCCTGATTCAGCATGGCTCTTCTTATGTTCGTATGTTCTTATGTTTAATGCCGAAAACTTGCATCGTCCTTCTTTGCCACAGCATCACACCTCTGGCTCATGTTCAGCTCTGGTCTGCTGCAATCTGGAGAGGTTTTTCACCCCTGTGGTTGTGAAATCAAACCCCTCTCCCATTGTCCGACTCCTACGCCGGCCTTGCCTTGTTCTTCTCGGTTTGGTTGCAGCTCCCATCAGCTGGGCGGATGGCCTATTCTAACCCTAACCCCATTCTAGGACTGTCCATTTCAGATGGACACTATGCTGCGATTGGGTCCATCACTCCACTCGCCTTACACCGTCCAGGATTTGAATTTTATTTTAATTCTGTTTTTTTTTTATTCTTTTTAAATGAGTGTAAGGCGCCTTGGAGTCGCCTCCAGGTGAGATGGACGGCATGGGCATTGAATAAATAAATAAATAAATGAAAAATAACATCAACAATAAAAACAACCCCCCCTCCCTCTTTTACACCCAAACCCCCCAAACTCAGAAGCCGTGAGCAGGGCAGACTTTCCTTTCTGAGTTGGCCAATCTGCTGGCCAGGCAGCCAGGCAGAGCAGGAGAATGGAATGTGTCCAGGTATGTTCTTCAACGTTACAAAGATGATTTTCATAAAGCTGTGAGGCGTTCTAGCAGGAGGGGAGTGATAAGGAGGGGCAGCACTGAACGGGGGGCAGACAAGGACGCTTTTGTCCAGGGCTGCAAAGGGGACATTTTCAGTCAGTTATTGGGTAGGCCTGTTGTGGCAGTTGGGGGTGGGCTGGGGGTCCAAAGCTTGTTCAGTGAGAAAGGGAGCAATGTTTCGGTTCTGCTTATAGGTGAGTATTTTGTCTTTCTTTTTTCCCTGAACTCTCTGTGTCTTTGTCCTTTTCATTCAGAGAAATGATCTTTCTATTGGCTTCAACTTCAGATAAGGGCTACCGACTGTTTTTTTGTTTTGTTTTTTTAACTCACCCGGGGCTTGGCCAGGGTGCTTCTAGGCATGTGAAGAGTTGTGAGTCATCTTAGCCAGACTTATTTCTTTTAGCCTGGAAAGAGGCTGAAATTAGAAAGGGGCTAACACTACTCCTTGATCTTTGTATCCCATTATTTCTTTGGTGGCATATGGTCTCCTTAAATCATGCAGAACTTCGGCACCAATTTAGTGGAACCTCTGAATCCATTTCCCGGATTGAGTTGGAAATGTGAAGGGAGTCAAATTGCCTCTTAACTGATTTGATGACTGGGAAACCTCGCTTACTCTCCAGATCAGTTGGAAAGGTCAAATCGGCACACTTCCGTATTTTGGATTTAAGACTCCCTTCACTGGATTTATAACGCAAAGATCCACTACTAGATGAGGTAGTTCAACAGCAGCACAATAGTACATCTAACCCAATTGTGTCTCCTTGGCAAAAAACAAAACAAAACAATATTGGGTGGAAAAAAGAACAGCTAAATCCTTTGAATATTAAATCTGTAAGTAGGGTTTGTTCTTGCCGCATAGCTGTTGCTGGAATTCTTTCCTTACGACTTCCAAACTTTAGCAAAAACGACTAATCATAGGTGGCTGGATTAAGTCCAGTCTGACCTGCCTGTTGAAGCCTGGCAGAATTGAATGAAACTAGCCATTTGGAGCTGATCCAGATTCCTTCATATTTTTTTTCTCTCTCTCTCTAACTCTCTCGCTCGCTCTACATAAGTGTCTATAAAGCCTGATATATCTCACTGACAATATCTTCCTCTCCCAATCCAGAAGCAGCAGCTATCCAAGAACCAAAGTGGCTGAGCTGTGCTCCGCTTTCTTAAATCCGGCCCTCTTTTCTTCTCCCTCCAGGCTGAGTAGCTCCACGGAGCAGAGCACGTCGTCCCGTCTGATTCGCAAGCACAAGCGCCGGCGAAGGAAACATAAAATGCGACAGATCGACCGGGTGAGAGGCTGGGATGGCAGTGCTTTGCAATCTAGGTTTAAAATGTTCCAGCAGTTGCTATTTCTGGATCGGGCTGACATTCCCAGCTTGGGTGGCGGTCTCTGACATAGATCAGAGGTAGCTGCAGCGAGGGATGGCAAAGAAAAACGAATACAAGAACAGCTTTTGAGGCCCTTACGGAAGGCACGATGGCATCTGGCTCCTCCTCTTCCTCATTTGAAGCCGCCAATCTCTTGGCCTCCCGCAAAGGGGTCAAAACGTGGCTCCGCGGCCTCGCAACTATGGGGCTGGCTGGTCTGGTCCCTTGGGAGCGCTGCCTCGCCTGCAATAACCCAACACTAAATGGCCATCTTAGGTTCCCCCCACCCCTCTTTTGATGTTGAACTGTCACCGTTCTATCATTTTGCAATTTTCAACCCTAATTTAATTTTTAATTTCTAATGTTAATTTTTATACATCGTTGTATTTATCAATTATATTGTAGACTGCCCAGAGCCCATCTCTGATGGAGATAGGCTGTTTAGAAATATGAAATATAAATAAATAAATTTGTGGCAAACAGCAGGCGCTCCCCGACAACCTGAGATGGCCGCCAACATGTTGAAACTATGCCATCTTACCACTTTCTCTCCTCTTCTGTCTTCTAGTCGTCCTCCTTCAGCAGTATCACCGATTCTACCATGTCTCTCAACATTATCAGTGTTACGCTCAACATGGGTAAGCCCCACTGGCTACACTGGGCAAGATTCGTGGGCATTTAAATCTGCAGAGCAAGAGAAAATTTGACAGTTGGTGTCAAATCAGCATTAGAGTGTCTTGGGCAGCTGCTGTCTTTCGCTCTGATTTGGAGAACCTAGCCCCCCCCCCAGGGGGCATCTGCTTTAACTTTCTTTGTGTAATCTATTGTTCTCTTTCTCGATGTCAGAAAAATACAATTTTCTGGGAATAAGTATCGTAGGACAGAGCAACGACAGGGGAGACGGCGGCATTTACATTGGCTCCATCATGAAGGGCGGGGCAGTGGCGGCGGATGGGCGGATTGAGCCAGGCGACATGCTTTTACAGGTTGGTTGAGAAGGTGGCAGCAGATGTGGCTTCTGAACTGGGCCTCAGTTTCCTTCTTCGGCATGTCTGCTTTCTCCCACGCGGCGTTTAAATTCCCAAGGGGCTGTTTCAATAAGCCCCAGCCAGCATGTGTGAGGATGATCTGCACTGTGACCTGAAAGGCCTGGAGAAAATAGCATTAAGGAAGGGTTTTGCCTCTTCCCTGCTGACAAACGCTGATATTTTGCAGGTGAATGAGGTGAACTTCGAGAATATGAGCAATGACGATGCCGTGAGAGTTTTACGGGAAATTGTCTCCAAGCCCGGGTGAGTGAATGAGGGAATGCTGCTTCTCTTCCTAGTGAAAATAAATTAAGTTTAGGGCTTTGCCCCTTCTGTTTGGCAAATTTGTGTGGATTCTGGCAAATATTTCTTCCTAACATTTCTTTCCTTTTGTGGACACCTCAGATTGGAGAGAGCCAGTTAGATATTCGTTTGGGTTATGCTTTCTTTCAAATGGAATATCCCTTTAAAACAGAGGGACAGCCTAGCTGGTTATTTTTCAGATCAGTCACTTAATGACCCTGTTGGAAGGACAGAAGCTGATTTCTCTTTTGCTTTTTTTCTCTTTCTTTTCGGTTTTCTTTTCCCAGACCCATCAGCCTAACAGTGGCCAAATGCTGGGATCCTACCCCCAGGAGTTACTTCACAATCCCCAGGGGTGAGTGACTGCTCCTTGCTACTGTTTTTGGCGTTAAGGGATATCACGTTTTTAGACAGCATCCTTTTGTGTTTGGTAAAACTGCAAAGAGCTTTGCTTCATATTCATATCACCTCGAAACGAGATGGGCAGCATATACATTTAATAAATAAATATTTGGGAGCACCCTGATTCTGTTACCAAATTTTCTCAGACTTTTTTTTTTTAATAGGAATATGATGATGGTGGGGCATGTCTTAAGTTTTTCTCTATTGTAAATATAGACATTCTATAAGAGAGTCGGGGTAGATGTTTTGAAATTACCCTAATGATTAATGAATTGTGTGGTCTCCTGGGGTGATCAGAAGTAATATGCATGGTATTCTGTCAGTATTCTCCCTCTTTTGAAGGAGATGAGCGGTTCAAAAATTCTCAATAGAAAGGAAGGAAGGAAGGAAGGAAGGAAGGAAGGAAGGAAGGAAGGAAGGAAGGAAAGGGAGGAAGGAAGGAAGGAAAGGAGGGAGAAAGGAAGGAAGGAAGGAAAGGAGGGAGAAAGGAAGGAAGGAAGGAAGGAAGGAAGGAAAGGGAGGAAAGAAGAAAGGAAAGGAGGGAGAAAGGAAGGAAGGAAGGAAGGAAAGGGAGGAAGGAAGGAAGGAAAGGAGGGAGAAAGGAAGGAAGGAAGGAAGGAAGGAAGGAAGGAAGGAAGGAAGGAAGGAAGGAAGGAAGGAAGGAAGGAAGGAATAGGCTGTGGCAGTGAGGAAAACTATGCCAGAGGAAGATAGATAGATTATGATGCAGCTATGTGGCAGAACATAGCTCATCTTGGCTGATAAAGGGTATTGTCAGGTTAATCCTGGAGGAACCAACTAAGAAAGCTCAAGACAAATACTGGGAAGTCAAAAAACATTCCCTGTCAGGTCAAGAGCAAACTGCTTCTACCACTGTGCCTGCAAAGTTACTAATAGCTGACCTTGATTAAGCAAATCGGTACCTTTTGAAAGTCTTGGCAGTCTGCATTTTTTTTTGCTGGCCATAGAGAAGAGGATTATTTTTTTCTCGTCCACAATGAGGTTAGAATATTTTTTTCTCTCTCGTCCGCAATGAGGTTAGAAGAGCAGGCTTGCTTGCGAACATGTCGCACCGCCTCTTAACTTGGTTCAGAACATTATTTTTTTCCCCTGAGGTTGGAACGAAAATGGAAATAACGTTTGTCTGACCGCTTTGTTTTTCTTCTTCCCGCCTCCTCCCTCCTTCCTCTCGTGATCCAGCTGAGCCAGTGCGGCCGATCGACCCCGCAGCCTGGATTTCTCATACCACGGCTTTGACGGGAGCATACCCCCGTTACGGTATGAGTCCTTCCATGAGCATCATCACTTCTACCAGCTCCTCACTAACAAGCTCAATTCCCGATTCGGAAAGTAAGTCACCCTGCCGCCAGGACCGGGCAGGTTTCCTTCCTGCGCAGGGCTGGCAGAGTAGAGATAAAAAGAGACAGTGCCCCCCCCAAGCCATCCCTCTTGGCCATCAAACCTCAACCCTTCCCCCAAATAAATACACATTAAAATGATTGGTCTCTTCAGCCTTGAAAGACGGCGTTTAAGGGGTGACTTGATCGAAGTGTATAAAATCATGCATGGGATAGAAAAAGTGGATAGAGAAAAATTCTTTTCTCTATCACACAATACCAGGACAAGGGGGCACTCCCTAAAGCTCATAGCTAAGAAAGTGAGGACAAATAAAGGGAAATATTTCTTCACCCAGAGGGTCGTTGATTTATGGAATTCACTTCCTGAAGGGGTCGTGACAGCTGTCAGCCTTGACAGCTTCAAGGCAGGGCTAGATAGATTCATGGATGCCAAGTGTATCGGTGGTTATTAAAACGGATGTCCATGTGCCGCCTCTATGTTGGTTGAGGCAGGCAGGATTCCCTTGGGTACCATTTGTTTGGGGGTCAAGGGAAAGGGAGGGTTTGGCCTTCTCTTTCTGCTCAAGATCCCCATGTACAATTGGTGGGCCACTGGGTGACACAGAATGCTGGACTCGATGGGCTTTGGCCTGATTCAGCAGGGCTCTTCTTAGGTTCTTATGATTCCTGGCCCTTTAAGAGAGAGCAGCCATAAAGGAGGGCCAATTCTTCCATGCCGAGAGTCTTTTCCCAACAATTACTGGTCCAGATGCTTAGTGCACTCTAGGATTACAGGGCCTGTCTGAGGGTTCCCATCCAGAGCAATCACACGTGGTCTTTTGGTTCGAAGGGAGCTTTGAGATCCTCTAGTCCAACCCAGCGCAACTCTGACAGAGGAGTCTCCGGCCTTCGTTCCAAAATTTCTAGCTGCACTAAGCATTCCTATCATGGTCAGTAGCGAGGGACGTGGGAAACGTAGTTCAACAAGCGGAATCCCTCTCCTTCTGACTTTCAGATCCTTGGGACTGCCAGTCCCTGGGTTGTTTGCAGGGACATTCTGTCGGGTGAATTTAAAATACAAAGGAAGAATAGGATGAACACTGATGATGGGTAGCTGAAATGTGGGAAGATACAGACAGAACCCTAGTGAACAGATGTAGCCACTCATCCCAGTTCAGCAACAAGAAACTGCTGAGAAATCTGCTCAAGAGAGAGTGAACGCTCTGGCAACGCTTGTTAGTTTTTAAGCCAACCCAGATTTTTCATCCCCAAAGCAAATCCCATGGTGTGGGTCTTTCCTTCCTACCACAACATTGGAAGGCTGTTGATCCACCTCCCCTGGGATCCTCAAATATCCTCCCCTGAGGATATTTCCTCAATTAGAGTTCCTAGCTGACATCTCCTAGAATGTCTTTTATTTATTTATTTTTTTCTGAAATGCTACGGTAGCTTCCTTGATCACCCCCCCAAACATTTAGAGCCGCGGTGATCCTTCCTGAAAGCGAGACAACCATTTTGGGGGAAACCATATCATTTCTTTTACATCGCTCTCCCTACTATGCTGTGGGGAGCGTAGGTGTTAGACTGCAGAATATTGCAAGCTAACTCTGCCCACAGCCTGGAGTTCGATCCTGATAGGGCTCAAGGTTGACTCATCCTTCCAACCTTGGTTGGTAAAATGAGGACCCAGATTGTTGGGGCCAATAGGCTGACATTTCTAAACCACTCAGAGTGGGCTGCAAAGCACTATGGAGAAGCATATAAGTGCTATTCCTGTTGCTATTAGATACAAGCATAAAGAGGCTGCTAGGGCCAGGAGAGCTGGCTGGTTTTAAAAAGAGACTTGACAGCCACTTGTCTGGAATGGCATCAGGTCTCCAGCTTGAGCAGGAGGTTGGACTAGAATTCTGTTAAATGGAAAGAGAACAAGACTCGGAATTGTGGCCATCCACAGTGTTTCCAACGGGAACACTGCAAAGCAAAACAACAACAACAAAAAACGCACTGCTTTTCTTGCTACTAACCAAACTGCCTCCAACATTTAGTGCCCTCCAGTTTTAATCAAGGCTCGGTGGCATCCACGTGCCGGGAGCCTTGGGAGGAAATGGCATGAAAGGCTTGATGCTACGGCGCGCCTCTTGCATTGCCTAGCCTGAGACAGGTGAATGTTTCTGTTGCGTCCTCTGTGGCAGTATTATTACGGCTGGTTGCGTAGTTAGCCAGACATGTAGACTGGATTTGGCCTTTTTATCCACCTACCGAGTCTATCCCAAGGATGACGGATGATTACTTCACCATTTCTGAACACGGGGTGCAGGACAACGATCCAGGAAGAAAACTCCCAACTTTTCCCAACTTTCTGCTGTCATGCATCCCTCCCCATTTTGAATCTTTTCGCCATTTACAGATCAAGCTCTTAACCCTTGGTAGAGTTCAACAGTTTTCCCTGCAACGTTCGGGATTGGATTGAAACTAAACCTTAGCTGGAGAGCCAGAGGCAGACAGATAGCAAAATGCCAGTTTGCAGTCTCTGGCACAGGGGTTCTCAACCTTGGCAACTTTAAGACTTGTGGCTTAAAGCTGGCTGAGGAATTCTGGGAGTTGAAGTCCACAAGTCTTAAAGTTGCCAAGGTTGAGAACCCCTGCTCTGGTAGGTCGTCACAAGGCTGAAGAAGACTCCAGGGCTTCTGTTAGCCCTGCAAACGGCTACTTTTGCCTCTGCTGTTGCTCCTTGCTGCATTTTGCTCAGTTGACGGGCTTCTGCAGAAAAGGTTTAAAGCACCAAATCCATGCAGGATGGATATTTTGCCAAAGATAAGTCCTTTAGAAGAGAATATTTGTAGCTCAGGATTGAAGTGTGGAGTCCTTGATGCTCCCTGAGTTTAATTGTTTTTCTTGCAGCTGTTTCGTTACCCAACTAGATAACATCATTCATGCTAGAAGGGGAGAGAGAGCAAACCCCAGTCCAACTTAACGCTGATGATGCTACCTAGTTGGGTAATGAAAGGTGTGCAAGAAAAACACCAAGCTCATAGAGCACCAATAAGTCCCTTATTCTTTTTAATTAGGCTCTCACCAAAGGACTTGCTGGTGGATACAAGCTAGCAAAATCTGGTTATTATGGTCACCCCCACCGCCCACCCCAAGCAGAAATTTCCACTCCATTCTCGCGACAGGCTGCCCCTGTGTGAAGTTGCTTTCTTTCCCGCTGCCTTGCTCTTCTTTGCCCCTCCTGACGGTCCTCCTTCCGCAGAATCAGCATCTCCGATCTTCCTTCCCCTTTCAGAACTGGACGAGACCCCCTTGACGGTGAAAAGCGACATGGCCACCATTGTCAAAGTGATGCAGTTGCCAGATTCAGGGCTGGAAATTCGGGACCGGATGTGGTTAAAAATCACCATCTCCAACGCAGTGATTGGTAAGTTCTTCCTACCCTGAATCAAATCTCTCACTAGATGTTCTTTTAAACTGTGTGGCAGTGAGGAACCTGGTATGAAAGTTGGGCCAAAATCAGCAGCTTCCTGTGTAAGAGCTGCTCAGGATTTTCTCCCTGATCAATCCAGAATGACCCTGGGCATTCACTAACCTTAACTTTATTGTAAGGTTCCATTAACAGAGTCTTGCAAGCCTGCAAGTATCTCTCTTTCCTTCCTCACCTTTTGCATCCAAGAATGCAGGAAGGCTCCGTCCTGAGGTCTTTGCCATGTCCACATTCCTGCTTTGGGCTCAGCTGCCCCTGATAGATAGATAGGTAGGTAGGTAGGTAGGTAGATAGATAGATAGATAGATAGATAGATAGATAGAGGATAGATAGATAGATAGATAGAGGATAGATAGGTAGGTAGGTGGGTAGGTAGGTAGGTAGGTAGATAGAGGATAGATAGATAGGTAGGTAGGTAGATAGATAGATAGATAGAGAATAGATAGGTAGGTGGGTAGGTAGGTAGGTAGATAGATAGATAGATAGAGGATAGGTAGGTAGATAGATAGACAGACAGACAGATAGATAGATAGATAGATAGATAAGATAGATAGATATAGAATAGATAGGTAGGTGGGTAGGTAGGTAGGTAGATAGATAGATAGAGGATAGGTAGGTAGGTAGGTAGATAGATAGATAGATAGATAGATAGATATACAGATAGATAGAGGATAGATAGGTAGGTAGATAAATAGAGGATAGATAGATAGGTAGGTAGGTAGATAGATAGATTTTTATTTTATTTATTTATTTATTTATTAAATTTCTATACCGCCCCTCTCCCGAAGGACTCGGGGCGGTTTACAGCCTTAAAATTTAAAAAACATATAAATGTACAAAATTAAAATATTTAAAAATAAATTAAACAAATAGGCCATAAAATCCCATATAAAACCCAATATATAAATCGTAAAATCCTAAAAATTACAAAAAACCTAAAAATTACACAATCCCCCTAAAACATTTTCACCTGGTTGGAGCCGGAGCTTCTATGCCAGGCCGGCCTGTTGAAAAAGGAACGTTTTTAGTTCCCGACGGAAGGTGCGTAAGTCCGTCATCGTACGGAGTTCAAGGGGGAGCTCGTTCCATAGCGTGGGAGCTCCCACAGAGAAGGCTCTCCCCCTGGGGGTCGCCAGTCGACATTGTCTGGCTGACGGCACCCTGAGGAGGCCCTCTCTGTGGGAGCGTACCGGACGGCGGGAGATATTTGCTAGCAGTAAGCGGTCCTGTAAGTATCCGGGTCCGATGCCATGGAGCGCTTTAAAGGTGGTCACTAACACCTTGAACCGCACCCGGAAGACCACCGGCAACCAGTGCAGCTCGCGCAGGAGCGGTGTTACATGGGAGCGCCACGACGCTCCTGTCACTACCCGTGCAGCCGCATTCTGGGGCAGCTGAAGCCTCCGGGTGCACCTCAAGGGGAGCCCCATGTAGAGAGCATTACAGTAGTCCAGCCTGGAAGTGACGAAGGCATGAGTAACTGTGCATAGCGAGTCCCGGTCTAGGAAGGGACGCAACTGGCGTACCAGGTGAACCTGATAGAACATCCTCCTGGCCACGGCTGCCAGATGGTCCTCTAAAGATAGCCGTGAATCCAGGAGGACTCCCAAATTGCGAACCCTTTCCGCGGGGGCCACTGTTTCGCCCCCAACAGACAACAAAGGAGTCAATTGACTAAACCGGGACGACGGTAGCCACAGCCACTCGGTCTTGGAAGGGTTGAGCTTGAGTCCGTTCTTCCCCATCCAGACCCGCACGGCCTCCAGGCACTGGGTCAGCACGGCAAGAGCATCGTTGGGGTGGTTCGGCGTGGAAATCTACAGCTGAGTATCATCAGTGTACAGATGGTACTCCACATCAAAACCACGGATGATCTCACCCAGCGGTTTTACATAAATGTTGAACAGTAGGGGCGAGAGGACCGACCCCTGAGGTACCCCACATACAAGGGGTCTCGGGGTCGACCTCTGACCTCCTGTCAACACAGACTGCATCCGGCCGGAGAGGAAGGAGGCAAACCACCGCAAAACAGTGCCCCCTATATCTAACCCCTCCAACCGTTGCAGCATGATACCATGATCGATGGTATCAAAAGCCGCCGAGAGGTCCAATAGCACCAGAGCAGAGGAACAACCTCTGTCCCGAGCCGCCAGAGGTCATCCACCAACGCGACCAATGCTGTTTCCATGCTGTAGCCAGGCCTAGATAGATAGATAGATAGATAGATAGATAGATAGATAGATAGATAGATAGATAGATAGATAGATAGATAGATAGATAGAGAATAGATAGGTAGGTGGGTAGGTAGGTAGGTAGATAGATAGAGGATAGGTAGGTAGGTAGATAGGTAGGTAGATAGATAGATAGATAGATAGATAGATAGATAGATAAGATAGATAGATAGAGAATAGATAGGTAGGTAGGTAGGTAGGTAGATAGATGGATAGATAGATAGATAGATAGATAGATAGATAGATAGATAGATAGATAGATAGATAGACAGATAGATAGAGGATAGATAGGTAGGTAGATAGATAGATAGAGGATAGATAGATAGGTAGGTAGGTAGATAGATAGATAGATAGATAGATAGATAGATAGATAGACAGATAGATAGAGGATAGATAGGTAGGTAGATAGATAGATAGATGGCAAATAACCATGTTTCCATGTCTTCTTGCTTGTTTTTTGCAGGAGCAGATGTCGTTGACTGGCTTTACGCCCACGTGGAGGATTTTAAAGACCGTCGAGAAGCCCGGAAATACGCCAGCAGCATGCTGAAGCATGGCTACCTCAGACACACTGTGAATAAGATTACTTTCTCGGAACAGTGCTATTATGTGTTTGGAGATCTTTGTGGCAGTAAGTGACCTTTGTTGCATGTCTCCTTTGGATAAGCTGCCCATTTAGTCAGTTCACCTTTGCTTATTTAGGCTGGTGCGTTCTGCTTTTGGTCTGTATGCATTTAAGCACGTGTGTGTCTGCATCCACAACTAGAAAAGGGTACTTTTACTTGAAATGAAACCAAGCCCTTAAACTACCAGCTTGCCACAAGGGTCTTTATCTGTAAAATTTAATAATTGCCTCTTTCCCATTCTTGCTCCAGTAGTTAACAGCTAGCTGACCTTGATTAATCATGAAAAAACTGGTTTGTTCTGGGATGAGAGGCCACCAGGAAATCCCAAGAGTCTAGATTGGGATTTTTTTGTAAAAAAAAAAAAAGCCTTCCCAAAAAGAAAGTAGCAAGCTGCTTCCATAACACCTCCCAAGAGTCAGACTTGCCAACTTACAGATATTAGCCTTTCTACTGAAAAGACTACCTTCATTGAGCAAAGAGAGCCAGTTTGGTCTAGTGGTTAAGCACCTGGTGGTAGAAGTCAGGAGACTGTGAGTTCTAGTCCCATTTTAGAGGCATCAAAGCCAGCTGGGTGACTTTGGGCCAGTCCCTTTCTCTCAGCCCCGCCCACCTCACAGAGTTGTTATGGGGGGGGGGGGAAACAGGAGAAGGAAAATTAGATACACTCGCCCCCTGGAGTTATCTATAAAAATAATAAAATAATAAAGGGCGGGATTAAGAATGTTTTAAAAATTTAAAATGAAATTTATCACCCTGAGTTTGGTGGATCAACTGGGATCAAAGATGCCACTTGGGCAGGCAGGAATGCACCTGATGGAGCCCTCTGCTTATCAAACTGTTCTTATTTATTTATTTATTTATTTATTTATTTATTTGTTTGTTTGTTTGTTTGTTTGTTTATTTGTTTATTTATTTATTTAATTAGATTTCTATGCCTCCCTATTCCAAGAACTCAGGGCAGCTCACAACATGGATACAACATGTAGAAATCTAGAATTAAAATACATTGTAAAAAAAAACCCGTTAATTAAAACCAATCACCCAAAACAGACATGCAAACATGTCTTCTCCTTCTTTGTCTCTCCCTCCCTCCCTCCCTCCCTCTCTTCCAGATATGGCTGCCATGAACCTCAACAACGGTTCCAGCGGGGCTTCTGACCAAGACACCCTGGGCCCCCTCCCCCACTCCTCCGCCCCTTGGCCACTGGGGCAAGGTTATCCTTACCAGTATCCCCTCGCCCCTCCATGTTTCCCGCCAGCCTACCAGGACCCTGGCTTCAGCTATGGCAGCGGAAGTGCGGGAAGCCAGCACAGCGAAGGTAGGCCCTGGGACGCCAGCTTCTGCCTTCCTGCTCCCCTGGCTATTCCACGTATTCCTTCCTCCCCTGCGCTCGCTTTGCCTGTCTCTTCTCACGGACCCTGGCGCGCATCTTGCACGCGGCCTGACTCCTAGCTACCGCCATCAGGTAGGGGGACAAGGTTTGGCTGAGCTGCCTGCATGGATGCACACAGGCTCCTTAACCTGGTCAGGGAAAGGTCTAGCAGCTGTAAAGTTTGCTGATAACGTGGCTTGTTGATCTTCAGGTGGTGGCCTCCCAGGTCGCCTGTTTGATGCATTGGCGATTCACTCCATCCCATACTGTGCCAATGTAGAGAAGGGGTTCGGTTCAGCCAGCAAGTTTCGAAGGATGAGTGTTGTTCCCAACAACAACACTTGTTCTGAGTTCAGAACAATTCTCAACACTTCTGAACAACTTAGTGCTGGTTCTTGCAGAGCTCCCAGCTTGCCAGCAAAGTACAGGTAGTTCTCGACTTACAGCAGTTCAATTAGTGACCGTTCACAGTGACAATGGCACTGAAAAAAGACGTACGACTTACAACCTTTGCGGCACCCCCCAGGGTCACCCGTTCAAAATTCAGATGCCTGGCAACTGACTCATATTTATGACGGCTGCCGTGTCCCCGGGGTCCTGTGATTCCACCTTTGTGACCTTCTGACAAGCAAAGTCAATGGGGAAGCCAGATTCACTTAACCACCATGTTGCTAACTTAACAACTGCAACAATTCACGTCACCACCATAGCAGGAAAGGTCAGGACATGGGGCAGAAACTCACTTAACAAATGCCTCGCTTAGCAACAGGCATTTTGGGCTCCGTCGTGGTTGAAGGTCGAGGACTAACCTGTACGTGGCTGCCTTAGGAGTGTATTTGTGTCAAGAGGGCCCGAGTTGTCTCCAGTGGCTCTTCTGGCTGACATGTGTTGATGTTTTAAGTGTTGCTGCTATGATATTCCTCCCGGGTAAGGAACTTTGCTTTCGGTAACTGCTCTTTCCTTGTTTTATCCTGAGCAAGCCTTAGATTGAAGGATTCGTCAAGGATCGGTAAGCATATTTTCCCTCCCTTCCAATGGTCATTTCCAATCCATATAGATTCTCCTGTCTTTTCTTTCTCCCCTCCTCTGGAATTTTGAACTTGTTCCTTCCCACTTCCTCATCTCCTCATCTAAGTCCTTTATTTTAAAAACAAACAAACAAACAACAAAACCCGCTTTGGGCACCTTGGGCCCTGGCCTTACTGCTTGCAGAATTCCTGGAGAGGCAGAAGTCATTAATCAACAGTTTTAAATCACACCTCAACCTTTTGTGGACAAGACTTCAGCACCGTGGAAAGTTCTGCGCCCAGAAAGAGGTGGTTTCTACAGAAGCCGCTCCGCAAAGCTAGCCTGTTGAGCAAACAAGGATTGCAAGCTGGCTCCTAGTTTGCTGCCATTGAGCATCTTCCCAACGGAAGTTGACAAAAGGAAGGAAAGGAAACAGGTAGCTGGAGACGGAGAAAAAAGCCCTCTAGCTGTCCCACATCCAGGAAAGCCACTTTTCTGCTACCGGTAGAAGGTCAACAGTCTGTTTTCTGCTGGGAAGGAGCTTAGGAATCCTATCACAACACCCCCCAAAAGCTAGTCTCCCCCTCATTCTCCGTCCCTGAGTCTCTGAGCATGGCACCGGAGGATAGGAACTCATAACCCTAAGAGGTTATGCCGACCGGCCCGTAGCCAAAAAAGGCACTGACTTCCTTGAGACATGCCAAGCATACAGAAGCACAGACCTGTTTTTCAAAAAACAAAGGGGACAAATCCTTCAGGAGAGACAACCTCGCCCACAAGCTTGCGAGAGCAGAGTGGCTATTGAAAAAGAACGGGATAGTTTACTAGTGAGGGCCGAAAACAGCTGGGAGGCAGTCACAGTACAACATTTTATTACTGGGTCCCCTCTGGAAATCTAAACCCCCCCAAACCTGGGATTTCGGAGCCCAGGGACTCCCTATTTGCATAGTACTTTATCCCGACATTCAGTTTCCAGAGTGTCTCTTCTTTCTTGCTGACACGGCCTGCTTTGCTTCATCCCCTTCAAACGCAACGTCGCAATTGTGGGCCCGCTTTGCTTTGCTTTGCTTTGAGCATCTCCTCATGTTTCCACATCCGTCTTCATCCATCTTACGCATTCATCCCGCGGTCTCTGCTTCATCGCTCCCCGGACTTTTCTGTGGCTCCCAACCCCCTTTTTTCTCCTGGGCCTAATCCAGCTTCGTCTCTTCCTCCTCTTCCTCCTCCTCCTTGTCGCCCCCCCCTTTCAGGAAGCAAAAGTAGCGGCTCTAACCGAAGCAACAGCGAGAACAGCCGGCGGCGAGAGAAGGACCGCAAGTCAGCTGGCGGTGGCGGCAGCAGCAGCGGGTCGGACCCAGCCACCTGGAGCGGGGGTGGGGGGAGCGTCCTGCGGCACGAGAGGCCCCCCAGCCAGCTTAGCCACCGCAGCCACGTCTCGGCCACCCTCAGCCAGAGAAGCCCGCGCAGCCACCACTCTTACGGCCCGCCGGGAGGGCTGCCTTCTCTGGGGAACTTCGCCAAACTGGGAGGCAAAGTCTATGCCATCAGCGGGCCACCCGGAGGGCCCCCCGTGCGGGAACTTGGCTCCGTCCCTCCTGAACTGACTGGGAGCCGCCAGTCCTTCCAGAAAGCCATGGGCAACCCGTGCGAATTCTTCGTGGACATCATGTGAAAAGAAGTGCCTTCCTAGAGAGTCCGCGCAGAGGGTTCCTGTTCTGTCGGCAGACTGGCCTGGGACCTTGTTTTTTTTTTTTCTTTCAAAGCAACGGGGAAAGAGAGCGAAACCTCCCCCCCATCCTACTCCCCCTGCCCCCCCCACCTTGACAATCTTTTGCATGTCACACCCTTCTGACTCTTGATTGTGTTTTGCCAGCAAACGGGAGGGGGGGAGAGCGATTCCAGGATGTTCAATCTGCCAATCAGGCATATTTTGTCTGCCCCCCCCTTTTTCTCCTTCCTTTCCCTTCTGCTTTCTGAACGTGATTGATAGGTGTTCTCCCCCCCCCCCAGATATCTTAAATGAGCTTTGTTATGCGTGGCACCTTTTCTCAGTGCAATTTTACTGTGTTTTCCTTGACTTAACCAAGGGATCGTATTTTATATAATAGTTTAAAAAAAAAAAGACAAAAGCAACACGGCAATTCTCCCGTCCTGCATATTTTGCACCTTTAAAAAAAAATATATTCTGGTTCCTTTCTTTCCAGTCTGGGGGGAAATAAAAACTTACAGTGAGGAGGATTTGCTTTGATAAAGACAACACAACTAACCAGGGGCAATAAAGTTGGGTTTCATTTGTTGAGCCCCATTGTAACAATGGGTGAATATCTCTCTGTGGGTCTGTTTCCTCCTTCCTTTGGGCTACTTTTCATTAAGGTTTTCTTTGCACCTGCTGAGCCTGGTTCCATACTGGCCTTTCCCTTAAGAAGGGAAAACCATTTTGTGAGAAACTCGATGGGTTCAATTTCTCCTACAAAACAATGAGCTTTTTGGTTGCCTTTTACACCTTGAAAGAAAATTCTGGTTATTGTAGGGCTTCGGCAGGTATTCCAGCCAGTTATTGCCAATTGGTGTTCCATCCATCCCTCTCCTTGCTCCAGACAGAGGGAGAATTGCTGCCTTTGTTGGTCATACACCCTAAAATCTGGCATTGTGACTTGCCACTCTCTCTCTTATTCTGTTATTCTGTTATGTTTTGGCTGTTCTCCTAGCCAATGGTCAAGCTCTGCCTTGGAAAAACATCTCTCAGTGGTACTCTTGTTCCCAGAGAGGATTTGGCCCAAGTGAGGTCCTTTCCTTCGACACCTGTGTTATGTGTTGGAAACAGCTGAAGCATTAACACAAACACACTCACTACCCAGATTTCCAAGCTGGGTGGCGAGAAAGTGTATGGTTTTGTTGACATGAGGAAAATTCTACCTATGTTGTGCATTTCCCCCAATTTTACACTTAGATGCTTTGGTTTATCATGGCTGTGTTTGCATCTGGATATTGTTTGCAGTTTCTTTATGCTACTGATTGCCCTCCCCCAATTGCTCTGAATTAAGAACATTTTATTGGGCTGGAGTGCATAGATCCTGGTTTCCTGGAAGGCCAATCCAAGTAGGAAGGAAAGAAGAGGGATGTGTAGGAAGGGGGAAGAAATTACATAGAGGGACAAAGTTGTTCTCTAGTTGTGTGACAGTATCACCTATATTTTTTTCCTCTTCAGGAGAAAACAGTGAAAAGGCAGAGAGAAAAAAAGTTCCAGGATGATTTGAGGAAAATAGAATGAGTCTTGTTACAGAATTTCAGATGCCAGTCAGTCATCTGTGCCCTTCCCCCAAGGGGCTCCATTCCGCGCCTCCCTCCAACTTTGACCATTGGATATGGGAGTGTGGTGCAAATGCAGCATAAGGCAGCTTTTGTCCTGTATGAACATTGCAGTACCTTCCTACTGGTGTCCCTTTCCCTGGATGCAGATGATGGGAATTAATGGGCACCAACCTGGCGAAGGCGGATCTTCAATCACACCTATATATCAAGGGCTGGCACTTGGGTCTCTCTGAATCTCCAAGCACTTGGAGAGACTTTCCCCCCCCCCCCAGCTCTGATAATCAAATGAGATCTTTCAAAGTAGCAAGGGAATCTGTTCCCAACTGCTGACTCAAGTTGCTTTTTCACACATACCACACACACACCATTTTTCTCTCCATATAGTCCTCTATGGTAGTGGAGATGAAACAGGTTCCCTTGGCTGGCGGTTGTTATTTTTTTTAAAAAACAATTCTGGCTGATACTTGGATTTTCCCAGCTAATGGCAAACCGTAGCAAATGTTTCTCTTTGAAGAAATCATATTGTGGTTCCACATGGCTGGTTTATCTTGCTGGCCAGCCTGATCCCATGTAATCATGCAGAGAAGCTAGTCCTCATGAATTCATTGAAACGAGCATGTTTCTGCTTACTGAGTCAGAGACTGTTTTGAAAAGATGCGTTTACCCTTTTTAAATCTCTGACATCTTCTCCTTTTCTGCTTCAGAGGGATCCTCAACTCCCAAAGGTTTTACCTAGCTGTGTTGGGATAAGCCAGCCATGTTTTGTGGGTGTGACCTTCCATCAGCTTTCCCGTTCATCCTTCCTGTGGCCAACTAGTGAGCCTTTTGGGCCTGCAGAAAACATTGAAATTGGATATTTTGAGTTAGCTGCTTCTTCCCCTTTAAAGTTGCATTTTACTGACAGTAAGGAATAATGTCAAAGGAACAGCTTAATTCTAATCAGGGATTAGAATGACACATACAGAATTTATGTACAGTAGAGGAAAAAAAATAGTAAATGAAATTAAAGGCAGGAAATGAAATCCCTGCCCACCGACTCTCTAAATATCTTAGCATTGGGTCGTACCCAAGATTGTGTTCTTGACGATGTGTGAATGGCCCACTCCCCTTATTTCCAGCATCATCTTCCTTTTTCTGAATTTTGGGGAGGGCTTCTTGTAAATATTGTATGAAAAACTCCAGTTGTCTGTATAGTTAATATATAGCTGCTTATGTGTAAATGCTATTTTAAACTCTAAAAAAAGCTTTTACTTTTATGTGACAAATGCACTTTGTGATTTTTCTTCCTTGGTGGTGGCAACATTTTATTCCGAGATATTATATATATATATTTCTGTTGTCTCTGTCTTTTATTGGTTTGTTCCATGATCGGCATGCAATTTCTGCCTGCTGTTTTCTCTGATAAGACTGTCTTCAAATCTCCACCCATTCTCAGGATATAGCAGATGCTGTGTGCACTTCAACTGTCTTAGTGTTTCAGAAATATTAGAATGGAATGGATCAGTACTCAAAGTGTCCATATACACCAAAATACAGATATATCCAATATCTCAGGGGTTGCCCCAAAGAAGAGGGAGTCAAGCTATTTTCCAAAGCCCCTGAAGGCAGGACAAGAAGCAACGGATGGAAACTAATCAAGGAGAGAAACAACCTAGAACTAAGGAGAAACTTCCTGACAATGAGAACAATTAACCAGTGGAACAACCTGCCTCCAGAAGCGGTGGATGCTCCAACACTGGAAGTTTTTAAGAAGAGACTGGACAGTCCTTTGTCCGAAATGGTATAGGGTTTCCTGCCTGAGCAGGGGGTTGGACTAGAAGACCTCCAACGTCCCTTCCAACTTTACTACTACTACTACTACTACTACTACTACTATTATTATTATATTATTATTATTATTATTATTATCACAGGGCCATAGAGCAGGGGTGTTCAACTTTGGTGACTTTTTAAGATTTGTGGACTTGGTGGCCGAGGAATTGGCTGTCACTGAGAACAAACGTTTGCTGATGCACTTCTGAGTTGATTTGCCTCCGCTGAGTCTTTAACTGGACTTAAACAAATTCTGGATCTTTGCCTCTCATAACTGGCTTGTATTGGCTTTGTTCTTACCTCCCACAGTTGTGAAGCTCTGGCAGAGTCTGTCTGGACAGCTTGGTAGTGCCAATTCTGAATGGGAACAGCCCACCCAAGACGTAGTCTCCAGGCTGTCTATCTAAACTGGGCAGACAGGGCTACGGCACCATTGAAAGCAAACCCGACCACTAAGAAATATCATTTTCTTGTGCTGCATTGAAAAGCAGCTTTTGAGCGAGCAGCAATTCACAACTAGAAGCTAAACTAGAACGCTGAAACGCATTGTGAGTTGCAGGGAGGGACCGTCCAAAGAGAATTTGTTTAGCAAAATGTCACACCCCCAAAGGCCGGGGGGGGGGGGAGGAAGCTCTGACTGACCCATATGGTGATGCAGTGTTCTGCACTGAACTGCTTGGCAAACTGTGTTGCAGATTTCGTGTTTGCATACAAAGCCTGGAGGTGATCCCCAAAGGCAAGGATACGGATTCTCAGCAGGTAAGACTGGGGGGGGCAAATATCAGGGTCCCCCACCCCAAAGTTTTGTTGACTTGGTACAGTACTATATACTGTGATGTCAAGCATTCCTCATATGATGAAACTCAACTGTCTGAAATGGCTGGAATTATTTCCAAACTCATATTTTGCACCGCTGGAACATTCTGTTTGCCTTGTCCAAGTCCCTCCATCTGCTCCAGCCTCACAATACGAGGCTTGTCCAGACCTATCTATGCCCAGATGTACTGCTTGGAATTTGCCAGGCCGGTCTGCTCATATTCTAAAAGGCTAGGAGGGTCATGGGATGTGGGGTGAAGATGGAGAGAAGGACCATCCTGTCTCTTAATTTGTTTCCTGCCATCTTCCGGAACGTCAGCAAAATAATGCCTCTGCTTCAAGCTGCAGTAGAGATGTTTATTTCAGACTGAGCAATGCAAGCAGCAAGGACCAGAGTTGTTGCAGAATACATCCAGGCTCTAGGGGCGATCTCCTGAAGGCACCCCAAACAAAGCACTTGTGATTTAAACAGACTGGAGGTAGAAAATACAAAAATATACCTTAAAATACAGCGATACCAAGAAAGAAATAACAACAACAGGGAATCCTCCCAATGGACTGTGACAAAAAATATCCCACTTTGAAAACACACACATAAACAAACAGAGTCTGAGTGTCTTAACATCAGAGGTACAGCGGCAGCCTTAATTACAGTGTTGTAATATTAAGTCTTGGTGTGAGAGAGGCAGGATCCTCCCCCCACTTCCCTTTAAAAAAACAAATTGCAGGCAGAGATTCAAACCGTAATCTGGAGGGGAAGGGCTGCTCCAATTGTTAGGGGTGAGTCTAAGCTCAGACTCACTTTTACAACAGAACGAAGCGGCAGAGTCTTAAGGTCTAAAAGTGGTATGGTTGCAAATGAAGGAATACTGGCTTTAAATACTGCCCCGGCTTTAAAAAGAGTGTGTGTGATTTCCTTCAAAGCAGAAATGTAGCTTATTGGTTTGTGCCCCAGCCGCCGCCTCGATTATGCTAGCTGTCTAAAGTTGCAAGTATTAACAGTAAGTTCTGAGATTGGCTACCAGATGATCTATAAGGAAATGAAATTTTCAAGGCTTCCTGTTTTGTTTTCTTTTTGGCCCACGATACAGAAAGTCTGTCTTTTCGTCTCTCGGCGTAGCCGTGCGCTGCTCGAATGGCACGTTTTTTGTTGTGCAGAACAGAGCACGTCCAATAGTTCAGCTGTCAAGGAAAGAGCTGAAGCCCTAGAGGAGTTGATTGTCTTGTCTGGTTGAAGCCTCTTTCAAGACCAAGCCAACGGCCTTGCGTAGGAGGCTGTGAAAGTGCAGCCCTAAAGACTTAAGTGCACTGCCAAGGCAGAGGGAGAAAGGTTAGGGGGGGAACCTTAGTTGTGTGAAGAAGTGTCAGGAGACAACAAGAAATGAAAGATGATAATGAAAGCAGAAAAGGCATTTCTGATGTACGTGTCGGTGGGAATGGATGGATTGTCACAATGGCTATTTTTTTCTTCCTGTCCCAAAGATTGCACGCTTTCCAGCTGCTGAGCGAGGATGCAACTGTCAAGTAACCAGCACATGGGATAATCCCCAGGATCCTTTTCCACACCTCCAAATCTATCCTAGACAAAGAGTCATAAACTGAAGGGAGAGATTAGCTAAGCTTCCAGAGATTGTTCACAGGGCTTTTGGGCAACTCGTCCTCTGGGAGATTTGGCAGGAGGATCAGCAGTGAGATTCGGTGGGGCATTTCTCAAGCACGCTTCTGTTCTTAAAGCTGCTTTCAGGATGGCCTTCCAGATGCCAAACTACAACCCCCAGCATCCTTTCCATCACTGAGATGGGAGAAGGGTGCCAAGAGATAAGGCTCAGAACTCCTGAGAAGGCTCCTTTGGCCCAGTGATCACAGACGTCTCTATTAGCTGGACAGAAACCTTTATCAAAGGCACCGCATCACCACATTTCCTGGGGTGGAATGCTTGATTGTGGGCGGGAGGATGCCTCAGCCAAGGTGAATTGTTCAGATCACCTGTCTCCTTCCACCTAAGTAAATCCACCCTATTTTCACCTGCACTTAAAACCCTTTGCATGCATAATTGGGTTGGGATAAAGCAGCACTCTCATGAAGCAATCCCTGGCATTGATCGATTGATTGACAGAACAGAAAGGAAAATCTTGCCATGGTTCCAGGTTGTCCCTTGTGCTGGAAAGGAATTGGCTGTAATGGTGGGCTGCAGGAGGCAAAGAAAAGGAAAGAAAAGAGAGAAAGAAAAAGAAGGAAGGAAGGAAGGAAGGAAGGAAGGAAGGAAGGAAGGAAGGAAGGAAGGAAGGAAGGAAGGAAGGAAGGAAGATCAGGGACTGGATGCATTTCTGGATCAAAGCTTTCGGAAGGAGGAAAAGGGCCAGAAGGAGAGCTTTCTGATTGGGGAAACAGCATAAAGGCTTTTTTTTTTTTTTATCTTCAGGGCCAGAAACCCAAACAGGGATGGCTTGAAGGCTTTGGAGCTTTCCAAGAAGAAACTTGGTTGAGCAGAGCAGGAGATTATTTCGAGGAGGCCATGGGCTGCAGCTGCAGGAAGAGCTGCCACTCTTGGGCCGGCCCCTGTCCCCTCAGGGCAGGTCGAGGAGCTTGTGCTCTGCGTAGAGGTTTTCCGTGATATCGTAGACCCTGCTGATGCTGGGCAGAGCCTCACCCAGCATCTCAATGGCCTCCTCGGTGGTGCCCACTTCCATGTTCTCCAGGAAGGCGTCCCGGGTGGGCAAGGCGTAGAAGGCCATGGTGGCTGCCTTGCGGACGATCCAGGGGTGGTAGTTAGCCAGGGAGGCATTGTAGGAATCTGTGCACAGCGCTGACGTCTTGGAACGTGGGCTGCTAGTCCTCAGGCCCTCCAGAAACAGGTGCAGCCAGCGCAGGGCCCGGTGGAGGCGAAGGATAGTTCGGCAGCCTGAGGCAGGGTAAGCGCTGGGCTCCTTCAGGTCCACCAGCCCATTGGCTAGCTCATACTTCACCATGGCTTGGAGGGTGATGTAATCCTCCTGTTGCTCGCTGCTGCGGAAGTTCTCCATGATCTGGATTTTGGTCACCGCGTCTTTGGAAATGAAGGAGAAGATCGGCCCCATCGTGTTTAGAAACCTCCACGGAGAGAAAAAAAACCAAAGATGTCACCAGGATAAAGTAATGGGAATTGACGCCCCCCTTCCAGATGTTGTCAACACCTACTGGACATAGTGGTGCAGTGGGTAGAATGCAGTATTGCAGGCTAAGTCTGCCCACAGCCTGGAATTCGATCCCGACGGGGCTCAGTCTTCTTCCGAGGTTGGTAAAATGAGGACCCAGATACAGAACGATAGGTACAGATACAGACTAACAAGAGTTGGAAGGGGCCTTCCAGTCCAACCACCTGCTCAAGCAGAAGATGCTCTATACCACTTTGTTGGGGAGGGGGCTATATGCAAATAATGCCTACATTTGTAAACCGCCCAGAGAGTGCTGAAAAGCGCTATGGGGTGGTATGTAAGCCTAAAATGCTATTGCTATTGGCTGGGCTGGGCTGGTGGGAATTGGGGGGGACCAGGGTCTCCGAGCCCACCAAATGTTTCTTCTGTCGACACGGGAATGAGACAATTGAATGCAATAAAATCTCAACACACTAACTAGGGTTGGAAAGGTTTTTTTCTGTTATTTATGTCTTTTATGTAATTGCATCAATTATCCAGGCGGTTTTGGAAACAAGTGAACATCTTGTTTAAGGAGAAACCTACTGACAGTGAGGACAATCAACCAATGGAACAGCTTGCCACCAGAAATTGTGGGTGCTCCATCACTGGGAGTTTTTAAAAAGAGACTGGACAATCACCTGTCTGAGATGGTGTAGGTTCTCCTGCTTGAGCAGGGGGCTGGACTAGAAGACCTCCAAGGTCCCTTCCAGCTCCATTCCCTATTCTATTCTATTCTATTCTATTCTATTCTATTCTATTCTATTCTATTCTATTCTATTCTATTCTATTCTATTCTATTCTATTCTATTCTATTCTATTCCACTCCACTCCACTCCACTCCACTCTACTCTATTTCTATTCTATTCTATTCTATTCTATTCTATTCTATTCTATTCTATTCTATTCTATTCTATTCTATTCTATTCTATTCTATTCTATTCTATTCTATTCTTTCCATATATTCTATTCTTTCCATATATTCTATTCTTTCCATATATTCTATTCTATTCTATTCTATTCTATTCTATTCTATTCTATTCTATTCTATTCTATTCTATTCTATTCTATTCTATTCTATTCTATTCTATTCATCTCTCATGGGGTGAGGTCTGAACTAAAAAGTTGTCAGATAAGCTGACGGTTTGACAGTACAGAGCACGACAGAATGATCAGTCGCTAACTTTAATTTCCCATCCCCTTTTAAAACCGAAGGTTACAGAATCCAAAGCTGAGGTTTGAACCCATTTTTAATTGGGCCGGCGGTGGTTTTGTTCACGGGACCTGCTTTCTGGCTAATTCAGCTATGGTTTCCTCAAATGACATTCTTTCCAGGGTATATTTAGCCTCTAATATAGAAAACAGCCTCGTTTTCTCACTGGCTTCTCTCATGTATTCTGATCCCACAATTCTGTTTTCCTCCCCAGCTTGAGAAACGGGCTGGGCATTCTGAGCCCGGGTCAAAGCAGGGGACGCGGCTCACCTGACGAGTCCTTTCCAGCCTCCTAAATACGGGTCCATGAGGATTTCTCCCTTGCTGTTCAGACATCTCTGGAAGGTGACCAGCACCCCTTTCAAGCCGTGAACATCCTCGCCGTCAGCCATGGTGAAGCTTGGAAAGCGGAGGAGACTCCAGGCAGATGGGAAAGAGCCTCGGAGGGAGGTTAGAAGATCTTTCTGCGATCGATCGGAATAGTCTAGAAAGAGACTCCTGGCACTCGGTGAGAATGAAGCAGCGTCTGAAGAGTCACCGAGAGTGACGACGGGCGGGCGTGGTGACGGGAGGGTGATCCAGGCTGTCAAAACATCCTACTTTAGGGCAGAGTGACCCCCTCCCAGTTTAAAAGGATGTGTTTGCTTTTGGGGGGGAGTGGGTAGGGGGGGCAGGAGTGGAATCACCCATTAGTGTTCAGCAGGTTGAACCAGTTTAGCTTGTTTCCTCCCCCCCCCCATTAACAATGACTTCAGACTCCAAAGAATTGCTTGAAAAAGCAGTCCTTGCCTTGGTACAGGTAGTCCTTGACTGACAAGCAGAACTAAGCCCCAAATTTCCGTGCCCGTTGCCCTCCGTTTTGTGACGTGAATCCCTGCGGTTGTTAATTCAGTGGCACGGTCGTTAAGTGAATCTGGCTTCCCCCCCCTTGGCTCTCCTTGTCAGAAAGGTCGCCAAAGGGGATGGATCACGTGACAGCCGGGACACTGAAACGGTCCATAAATAGGAGCCGGTGGCCAGGCGTCCGGATTCGGATTAGGTGACCGAAAGGCTGCAACGGTCATTAAGTGTGGGAAACGGTCCTAAGTGGCTTTTTTTCCAGCTTGGAACGGCCGCGAAACAAACGGTCGTTAAGTCGAGAAGGGGCTGTCGTATGAACCCGTGTTTTCTCCGAGACGGAGTCTCATTCAGTGAACAAATAGATTAGTTGGTTTTAGTCCTGGTCAGCTTGGAGGCAGCCGGCCAGATCCAAGCGACTGGGTTAAATCTTAACCCCTCTCTCTTACCCCCAGTGAGCCATTATTAAGACCCGTGGGGCCTTGGGTGGGGTCCCAAAGGCCACGGCCTCCTCGTCCAGGGCAGGGTCCACGGGTGTCACTCAGATCCCAGGCTGGGGGAGCTTTCCACAGGGGAAGAGAGAGCCCGGGGCGATCCTGGGCCGGCCCAGCTGATCCCTGAAATCCACAGGACGAATCCAGCCAGACGGGATTTTCCACCCGCCTTCGGTCCTTTTCTGATTAATGTTTAACAGGAAACTAGAATTCCCAGGTGAATTTCCACCCGGCATCCTTGTGCTGCTCTCGAATAACCAGCGGAGAATCAGAAGCCAGTAATGAAGCAGTGTTTCTCAACCTTGACAATTTTAAGGCATGTGGACTTCAACTCCCAGAATTCCACAGCCAGCTTTGCTGGCTGTGGAATTCTGGGAGTTGAAGTCCACATGCCTTAAAATTGTCAAGGTTGAGAAACACTGGGCTAAGCCAGGGGTAGGCAACCTTGGCTCTTTGAGGACAGGTGGACTTTAACTCCCAGAATTCCTGAGCCAGCGATGCTGGCTGGCTCAGGAATTCTGGGAGTTGAAGTCCACATGCCTTAAAATTGTCAAGGTTGAGAAACACTGGGCTAAGCCAGGGGTAGGCAACCTTGGCTCTTTGAGGACGGGTGGACTTTAACTCCCAGAATTCCTGAGCCAGCGATGCTGGCTGGCTCAGGAATTCTGGGAGTTGAAGTCCACCCGTCCTCAAAGAGCCAAGGTTGCCTACCCCTGGGCTAAGCGGACCCAAAGTCTCAAAATGCCAAATGATTCCTCGGAAAAGCGTGCCAAGAACTCAGCTTCCTGGCTTGTTTTGAACCCAGAACTTTGTCTAGGATTGAGGGATGGGTCAAAACGAGGCTTATTGTTATTGTTGTTGGCATTGACCATCTTGTGATCCCTGGGCGAAGACCTCCCCGGTGGGCGCATCCTTGGCTGCGGAAGCCCCCCACTCTCTAGGTCTCCCCCACTCCCACGGTTTAGCCCCGCCCAGCCCTGCAAGGGGAGGGGCTTCTCCTCCTTCCCAGGGGGCTCCCCTCCCCTCCCCAGCCCGGCCCTTCACTCACCTTAGCAACCCCTTCCTCCTTCCCCGCTTCAGCCCGCCCCTGCCTCCGATCCGCCAATAGCAGCTCTCCTCGGGTCCGTACGGCCCGCCTCCTGCTCCCGCTAGCCAATAGGCTCCCCGCTGGCCGGCTTTTGCAGCCGCCCGCCAATGAAGGCTCAGAAGCTGCTGAGCAGCTCGCACTTCCGGGAACGTGGGTCTGCGGCACGCATGCGTCACTCTTTTTTTTTTTTTTAGACAGCATAAGGACGAAGTAGACTCGGAAGAGAAGGATCTGCGCGGCCATCTACCCTTTTCCTTGATCTAGAGCAAGGGGGCGGTGCTGCGCAGGCGCGCCGCTCCACGGGGGCCGCGGGCGATGGGCTTGGGAGTCGGGCGAGTAGCCGGAAGGGGGTTGGCTGCTGGCAGACCTTTCCAGGCTGGACTACAGTCCCCAGCATCCCCAGGCCGCCTGGGGAGGTGTGTTAAATAATGGGGGGCCCCCCCTTTAGGACTTGTGTCTGCAACGCCCTGGGGGCGATGGGAACTGTAGTCCAGACCTGGCCCAGGGGTCCTGGCCTCTGCAGCAACTTATTCCAAAGAATAAAGCAGGGGTTCTCAACCTTGGCCACTTTAAGACTTGTGGACTTCAACTCCCAGAATTCCTCAGCCAGCTTTGCTGGCTGAGGAATTCTGGGAGTTGAAGTCCACAAGTCTTAAAGTGGCCAAGGTTGAGAACCCCAAAGAATAAAGGTTCTCCTTTGTCCTCCTCAGCACCGTCTTCTGCTTCTCTCTAGGAAACTTCGGTCCTGCTCGCCGCTAATGCCCAGACGGTGATCGCTGCAGAGCCTTCCTTCCGGGATGCCTGAAATAAAAGTCACCCCCCTGGGTAATAATTCCTTTTGGGGGGGGGCGTCAGGAGAAATGGGAACTCTGCCCTAAGAGAGCCTCCTTCCAAAGTTTGGGAAAAATCTGACATCACAAATCACTACAGCAGGGGTTCTCAACCTTGGCCACTTTAAGACTTGTGGACTTCAACTCCCAGAATTCCTCAGCCAGCAAAGCAAAAGCTGGCTGAGGAATTCTGGGAGCAAAGCTGGCTGAGGAATTCTGGGAGTTGAAGTCCACAAGTCTTAAAGTTACCAAGTCCACAAGTCTTAAAGTGGCCAAGGTTGAGAACCCCTGCACTGCAGCCTACTTTGGGCAGGGTGGAGAATTGGCCACGCGTAAGTGAAGCAGCGTGGAAAGGCTGGTTAGAGAAGCTTGCTTTGGATCAGTGGATTAAAGAACACGGTGGCTTGTTTGAATCCCTGGCTCTGGATTGGCCCAAACGCATTTCTATCATGTATTTCGAGGTGCTGAAGCTGGAGCATCCTTTTTGGAAGCTGGGTAGGCAGCACAGGTTGAATTTTATATATATATATATATTAAAAAAAAAGTGAAGGGAAAAATTCATCCAGTGATCTTCTTGTCAGTTTTTCTGCTTGCCTGTGGAATTCCTGGCTTGCCTAGGGTAACCAGCATTAAATGCAAATGTGACAGGCGCCAGAGAGAGTATCAATAAAAGCTTGCATTTTTAATTAAATTGATTTCACTTGTCTATTCTCTCCCTCCCTCCCCTTTGCTTTTTCAGGAGCTGGCCAAGATGTGGGTCGCAGCTGCATCCTTGTGTCCATTGCAGGGAAGAATGTCATGCTGGATTGCGGGATGCACATGGGATTCAACGATGATGTAAGAGGGGTTGGTGCATGGCGTGGCACACTAATTGAGCTGGCTGGAGGTTACTCCAAAATCTCCATGGGAGATGCAGTTTGGAGCATAGAAAGGCTGGGCTTCATCTCCTGTGGACTTCAGCCATCTAAGTAAAAGGCTGTGGGATGGCCTTTGTAGTCCCTCTAGATCTATACTTTGACGTTTCTCCCCCTTAGATTTGTGGGATGGCCAGAATTTTCTCCCAGACTACTTTCTGAATGGCAGTTTCCCTGTCAAAATAATGGGAGCCTCTTCCAAGTCCTCTTGGGTTTTGGGTGCTCAAGGCTAGGCAGCCTCCCTGAGGCCAGTGGCAGAAGTCATGCTGTGTTTCATCTTGTGAAGGGGGCTCTGAGCTCTTGTCCTCCTGCATCTCTGGCTCAAAATGGTCAAGGCGCCCTGAGATCTGTGGCTAGCTAGGTGGAAAGCAGAGAGCCAGAGTGGGGGGAAAAAACCCAGACATGGTATCATCTTTTGTGTCTTATAGAGGCGGTTTCCTGATTTTTCCTACATCACTCAGAACGGAAGGCTGACTGACTTCCTGGACTGTGTCATCATTAGGTGAGGGCATCCCTCTTTATGTTTTAGCAGGTGGGAAAAATAAACTAGCACCCTTTACTACCTGTGAGCTGACTTGACATGTGCTGCTTGAGATATAGAACAAGTTTTAACTGCAATTAACTAACTAATTTTAAATTAGGGAAACAGTCTCTGCTGAAGGTCTATTAGTTTTAGTGCTATTATATTTTACTTAGAAAACCAGTTCTGAAACTAGTTTCATTTGATAAAAACCAAAGTGAAATTGCAACCCCCTCACTGAGTCCTTTTTAAAGCCCATCTTGGATTTGTGTCCTTCCCAGCCACTTCCATTTGGATCACTGTGGGGCCCTCCCCTACTTCAGCGAGATGGTCGGCTACGATGGGCCAATTTACATGACCCACCCGACGAAAGCCATTTGCCCCATTCTCCTGGAAGATTTCCGGAAAATCACCGTGGACAAGAAAGGGGAGACCAACTTCTTCACGTCCCAGATGATCAAGGACTGCATGAAGAAAGTGGTGGCTGTCCATCTTCACCAGACTGTGCAGGTAGGGAGAGGGGATCTCAGATTTCCAGAACATTCCTCAGTGGAGGGATTTTTGCCCAAGTTGGGAAAGTATCTGGATACACCGCCCTCTCTGCATATTGAACAAAGATAAAAGTCATATTTGTAACTGCATTTACTCTGGGATCTGTACTCATCCAAGTTTGGATCTACTCTACCTTAGATCTGGTTAGACCAATGAACCCCCGGGGTATTTGGTCAAGAAAGACACATCACACCCCATTTTTTGGGGAAGGACCCAAATTTAAGAAGAAAAGAGCATTTACTGCATAAATGTATATTGTAAATCCTCATATTTCTAGTTCTGGAGGAACAGGAAATGACACACTCTGGATCACAGCATGGCACAAATGACACACTATATAATGTGCACAGATTGGACATGTTTGCGATGCCATGGCTTACCCTGGACACTTACTCACACAGTGGTGGCAAACTGCCCAGATTTGCTATTGAAAAAACAGCTGGGATGACTCTGTTACCCGGCTCAGTAACTGGTTAGGTCTGGTCAGGTCCTGACTGAATTCAGGAGATCCTCAGTTGGAAAACCTTGAAAAATTGTTAAGCAGCCTTCACAAAATGCTGTTTTGTTGTTACTGGTTTTTCCAATCTCTTTATAGTCATGTATCCTGTTTTTAGGTGGACAGCGAGTTGGAGATTAAGGCCTATTATGCTGGCCACGTCCTTGGGGCTGCGATGTTCCAGATTAAAGTTGGTTGTGAATCGGTGGTTTATACTGTAAGTGTCCTGGATGAAACTGCCACATCTCTCCACGGTCCCTTTCAACCCAAACTCTGCTTTCTGTGAGATCCTTGTTGTAAGCTGGAGCTCTGCTTATCTGGGCATGATACCACCATCCTGTCATTCCTGAGTTGAAAGACCAGTGAGATTTAATTGTTTAATTGTTCAAACCCTGAGTATTTTAGGAGCTCACTAAAAAACTGCCTCTCCCATTAGAAACATGACTAGAAATGAAGACATGACAAAGGAGTCCCAAGGCTGGTCTCTAGAGGCTTAATATTCTTATAATCTCATGTCTGTTCTGTGACGAATGCTCAGACATTAACAACATTGAGGAACTGAAAGTTAAAATTATATCTTCAGTGTGATATTGCCATTGGCAAAAGACAGCAGAAGTTAACCTTTTGAGGCCCTATTTTTATTGTTATTGTTTCAGTTATCCCTTCACCTTCTGCTATTACAGTGTTTCTCAACCTTGACAATTTTAAGGCATGTGGACTTCAACTCCCAGAATTCTGGGCTTACCATGTGGAATTCTGGGAGTTGAAGTCCACATGCCTTAAAATTGTCAAGGTTGAGAAACACTGTGCTATTATAACAAGTGCTGAAGGCAGCTAACCTGATTTAAAAGCAACCAGATGCAAAGGGCGGTAAAGTCTGCCCCTGGTGGACATACCTGGCCATTACAAAGTGCAGATGAGACTCAATATTGCCCTCCTGCAGCTGTGTAAGGTATTGCAAGAAGAAAAAAAATGAAGGTTAATATGGTGCCCGATTATAAACTTAATATTTGAGGAGGCCCCTTATGTTTAGGCACCTACCGAACATTTTCTCTCGAGGTGTTTCTTGACTTCTTGCAGGGTGTCGCCTTTGTCTATATTCTTTAGAAGATCGGTTCAAGCACGCCTCTTTAGTCAAGGTTTTTAAACGTTAATCTTTTTAAACATTTGTTTTAAGTTATTGATTTTTTTATCTTTGGTAGTACTGCTGTTTCCTGTCTTGGGTAGTTTTGCCGTTTCGACAATGTAAACTTTGATATGAAAAGAAGAGGATGTAAATGGAATTAAAAAAAAATACTTTCATTTCCTTCTCTTTTATTAGGGTGACTATAACATGACGCCAGACAGGCATTTGGGGTAAGCACTTTGGATTCAGCAGGAGGAGTTGATTTGGATAACTGATTTAATTCCACTTATTCGGAATCCAGCTGAAACCTTCAGTGCTTTTTTTCTTCTTCTTCAGGGCTGCCTGGATTGACAAATGCCGTCCCAACCTGCTGATCTCTGAGTCCACGTACGCCACCACCATCAGGGACTCCAAACGCTGTAGAGAAAGGGATTTTTTGAAGAAGGTCCACGAGAGCATTGAGCGCGGAGGGAAGGTAGGTGACCCCAGAGACCCCCAGAGAACCGTTTACGATGGAAAGGTTCCACTATGGGCAGAATGCCAGAAGCTGGCGTGCTGAGGGATGTGGTGGTGGTGGTGGGGGGCAGTTTCCCACTTGAATCACAGCAATTTGGAGAAAAAAGAGAAACGGAACAGAAAGAGCATCCGATGACTGAGACAGAAGTGGGGGGACAAGTCGCAAGCCCTTTTGCTGCCTCTCTTGCAGTCTGAAGGGCTGGAAGGCTGAGATGGTCTCCAAACACAATTCAAAGTGTTGGTTATGACCTATAAAGCCCTTTATGGCAATGGACCAGGATACTTGCGGGACCGTCTTCTGCCTCATGAATCCCAGCGACCGGTTAGGGCACATAGGGTTGGCCTCCTACGAGTCCCGTCTGTTACACAATGCCGTTTGGCGGGACCTAGGGCAAGGGCCTTCTCTGTTGCTGCCCCAGCCCTCTGGAACCAACTTCCCTCAGAGGTTCGTACTGCCTCCTCCCTCCTAGCTTTCTGGAAACTTTTGAAGACCTATTTATGCCAACAGGCTTGGGGCGTATGAGCTGCGCTCTGCCCCTGGGCCTAGGAAATGTCCCTCCATCAGCGACTGTGTGCTGACTGCGATTGTATGCTGTATGAATGTAAATTAATTTTATTATTATTATTATTATTTTTATTGTATTGTTATTGTGAGCCGCCCTGGGTCCTAGGAGAAGGGCGGCATAGAAGTTTAAACAAACAAACAAATAAATAAATAACATGTTGCACCCTGGCATAGAACAGAGCAGACCTAACCTCTCTCTCTTACCTTGTACCTCTGCCACTCTCAGCAGGGATGATGGTGGGCTGCAGTTAGAGGGGAGTTAATGTTTGCTCACTTGCCTTCCCCGCAGGTCCTGATCCCAGTCTTTGCTCTGGGCCGGGCTCAAGAACTCTGCATTTTGCTGGAGACCTTCTGGTAGGCAGCCATCCTTGGTCCTTTGCCTTGAAACCTATCGCTCTCTCCCTGCTGCAAGAAAGCCCGTGCTGCTGTTTGTAGGAATCTTCACACACACACACACACACACACACACCCAAGCATTGGGATTGGCTTACAGCAGCACTTCGGCAACGTGAAGCCTTGTGGGTTTCAACTCCCAGAATTCCCCGTGCTTTAAACCCTCCCCTCCTTTATGCCATTTAAAAGCTGAGTTAAGAGATGAATCCCTTTGCTTGCAATTTCACCACCAGCCCAGAACGTGGAGTGGGAGTCGGGCCACCTAAAGAGAGGAAACGGGGGGCAGAGTTTTTTTCCTTTGCCTCGCCTTGACGTGCGAGAGTCCCACGCTTGTGTCCCCCTTTTCCCACCCGAGGGAGCGCATGAACTTGAAGGCGCCCATCTACTTCTCAACGGGGCTGACGGAGAAGGCAAACCACTACTACAAGCTCTTCATCACGTGGACGAATCAGAAGATCCGGAAGACCTTTGTCCAGCGGAACATGTTTGAGTTCAAGCACATCAAAGCTTTTGAGAGGACCTATGTGGACAACCCTGGGCCCATGGTAAGAGCGCAGAGGGGAGGGGTGGCCCTTGCAACCAGTTGCAGCGAGTTGCTCTAGACTCGGGCGGGCAAGGGAGGAGCCGTTATGAACCCCCAATTTAATCTTGGGTGGATTGATCTAAGCTCTTTCCTTCACCCACCCACCCACCCCCTCCCCCAGGTTGTGTTTGCTACACCAGGGATGCTGCATGCGGGCCAGTCACTCCATATCTTCAAGAAATGGGCTGGCAACGAGAAAAACATGGTAGGAGAAAGACGACAAGTCCGCCATTAAGAGATAAATTGCCCAGAGGTTAACATCTGCTAAGAGTTGCTTGCATTTTTCATGCCTTCACATCAGAAAGACTTAAAAGTGTTATTTGAACAGCCTGGATGCTTGGGATATTTAAAACCAGGCTGCTTGTTAGATCAGTCCCTAAAGACCCCTGAGCCCAGCAGTCTCATTCTGAAAAGAACACTTCCTTCAGCCTTAGCTGATTGGCAGTAGACTGCTACTAAATATGGGGGTTTCATTCTTCCAATCTAATACGGTAAAAGTAGCTAATGGGCTACTGAGGGATCACTCTACAATGGCATCATTGTGTGGGGACAGTTAGCTGCTATTTATTTGTATTCTCAAAGTCATCATGGCCTGCTGTAATTTCTTCCTGGGTTTTCTCCCCAGGTCATCATGCCAGGGTATTGTGTCCAAGGAACAGTGGGCCACAAAATTTTGGGTGGACAGCGGAAGCTAGAAATGGAAGGAAGACAAATTGTGAGTTGAACCCTTGGAGAAGGCAAGGGGGCTTAAAGGATCTCTACTTTTAAAAAACTGGGACAGTTGTTTATTTTTCCAAAGGAGATGGGTTGCAATCTGTACTTGCTTACTTTCCTATCAGTGAAATATCCGTGGAGTGAAGGAACGTGGTAAGGTCCAAAAGTACAATCTAAAATGTAGCTTATTTAGCAAGTGGTCTCAGCACAGTTCTGAACTCGTATGCTACATACAGGGGCATTTTTTAAAAAAAAAAAATAGAGAAATATTCTAAATTGCACCCCATAAATGAAGGTTGTCGTGCCCAACCTCAGGCACTTGAAAGGGCTGCCATGCTTTTTATTTTTTTGCCTCCTCTACTGCCCCCCCCCCACAGCTGGAAGTCAAGATGCAGGTGGAGTACATGTCCTTCAGCGCACACGCCGATGCCAAGGGCATCATGCAGCTGATCCGGCAAGCCGAACCCCGCAACGTCCTCCTGGTCCATGGCGAGGCCAAGAAGATGGAATTTCTGAAGCAGAAAATCGAGCAGGAATTCCGTACGTGTCTGGTCTTGAGCAGGAATGCTGGGAAACTTAGCTGGGCAGCCTTTTGTCCCCTGGGGTTTGCGAGGGCTTCTCGGAACACGGAAAGCTGGAATGGATTTGATGCAGAAGAGGGAACTCAGCTCGGTGTCAGCCGAAGCGCAGGCGGGCAGGAGCAAAGGGGCTGGCAGAGTTTGGTTTTGTTGGCTGACTTGGGGCTGGCAAGACTTTAGGATCTGCAGCAGTTGCTAGCCATAGAGACTGTGGACAAGGGCTGGCAGCTATTCACCAGCACTTGAGGTTCTCCTAGTCCTCCCTGGGATTAGACCAGAAGCCTCAACGGAGCTAACCGAGGCTTCGCTTTCCTTCGCTTGCAGGGGTCCAGTGCCACATGCCTGCCAATGGGGAAACGGTGTCCATTTTCACCAATCCTAACATCCCGGTGGATATTTCCCTCGGGCTACTGAAGAGAGAGCTGGCCATTGGTAGGTTTCACGGGACAAAACCTTCATTGATACCATAGGGGGACGGAACCGGTCATTGGCTGCACTTAGGCTGTTGCTCAGGCCAAGCTCCAACAATGCCGTCTGGCGGGTCCTAGGGGGAGGGCCTTCTCTGTTGTGGCGCCCACCCGCTGGAACCAACTGAAGTCCACGCTTCCCCCACTCTCCTGGCCTTCCGGAGGAATCTTAAGACCTATCTTTGCCGGCAGGCCTGGGGTTGACTCTGGAATGTTGAGTGAATGATGAATGTGTCTGGGGTTGTATTTTTTAATGATTTTTAGATTTGGACTTAGTTTTGAAGTATTGTTTTGTTTATGTTGCAAGCCGCTCCTCCGAGTCTTCGGAGAGGAGCGGCATATAAGTCCGAAATCAAATTAAATTCAATTAATTTTTTCTTTTTTTCTCTTTTTCCCTCTAGGCCCCTCGCCGGCCTCCAAGAAGCCGAAGCTGTTGCATGGCACCCTGATCATCAAGGATAACGTGAGTGTGGGGAAAAGGGAATCCGGGCAGCTCCCGAAGGCGGGAAGCCATTTGCCTTTCAGGGGGAGGGAGGTGGGACAGCCCCACCTCTGAGGACGTTAGGCTTTAAAAGGACACGGCTTAAAAAAGAGTTTATTTGGACAGTCTTCCTTTCGGGGAGATGCGTTATGCCAAAACTGGGGTGGGGGGCACCAGCAGTGTCGGACTGGCTCTCCTGCCTAGCAAGCTCAGAGCGAATCCTCACGCAGTGCAGATTCTTTCCTCCCTCTCCCGCGGTGGGCGAGATTTCCGGCCACGCCGCCTCTGCCCCTTGACGATGATGATGCCGCCGCCGCCCCGCAGGAATCGCCAAGGTTTACTCCTTTGCTCTTGGGCAGAGTTTCCGCTTGGTTTCTTCCGAACAAGCCCTGAAGGAATTGGGGCTGGGGGAGCACCAGCTGCGCTTCACCTGCCGGATCCACTTCCAAGACCCCCGCAAGGAACACGAGACCGGCCTGCGCGTTTACAACCACCTGAAAAGGTGAGCGCTCAGGGTAGAGCCTGCAACGGGGGCAGGATGGGCGGGAGCCGCTGGGGATTCCAGGCAATCTGCCCCACCTTGAGGACTAGAGATTTGCTTCGGTTGGACAGAGAAGACTCACACGGACAGGAATGCCCATTAAAACCCGCTTCAGTGTCATGTTGCGTTAAATGCACTTAAAAATGGAAGAGGAACGGGCTTTAATTGAAGCAGTTACCTTGGGCATTGTCTGGGAAGAGCAGCTTCTCCCAGAACGGACGTTTGGGAGAAGCACGGACGCTCTCTGGGGTCTGAAAAGGCTGGGAGGGATCCAGCTTGGTGGTGTGTTTTCTCCCCGCCTCCCCCCTGCAGCGCCTTGAAGGATTATTCCGTCCAGCATCTCTCAGACGCCTCCATCATGGTGGAGTCCATCTTGATCCAGGTGACGGTCCAGTCTGAAGATCCCACCACCAAACTTCTGCTGGTCTCCTGGACGTACCAGGTGAGGTTTTAAATCTGATTTGACGAGAGGAGACTCTACGCGTAAGTCGAGGACCACCTGTGTTGAATCTGGGTTCTGTGTGCAGGATGAAGAAATGGGAAGCTACGTCACCTCTCTGCTGAAAAAGGCCGTGCCTCAGATCACAGGGTGAACCCCTGGGTGCCTCCAGCTGCCGCCGCCGCCGCCGCCACAGACTTTTAGCTGCAGAGCGTGGCAGGTTTGCACAAGAGCGGGCGGAGGAGAAAAATCCATGTTTGTTTTAGTCATTTTGGAGGGTCTGGGATGAAGCAGATCAGGTGAGCTGAGTCCTCCTCTCCTCCTTTCCTGCTCTGCGCTTCTCGTCCATCCTCCCAGCCCTTTTTCTTTCCTCAGCCATGAACAACATCCTTGTATGCAGCATAACCCCCGCCCTCCAAAATCCCCCCACCTCATCTTCCCATCTGTCTGCCTCCTCACCTGTCAACACCCTTGGTTCCCCCCCCCACTCCTTTTTTTTTTTGGTCCCACCTGCTTCTGCCCAAACAAAACGGCCTCGTTTTGCGTGGAGGGCGATTCCTGCCCCAAACGTGTGACGTGCCCCTAAAAAGAGCAATGTAAATCCTTGTGTTCCATCTCTCTGTTTTAATAAAAAAGGTTTACTTTCGGGATGATTGGTTTTCTCGGTCACAGATGGCCTGCTTCCAGGTGCCAGGCGTCTTGCGTGGAAACGCCCTGGCCCAGGGTTAGAAAGACCCTGGCGCAACGTCTCACCAGGCATCGTGACCAAGGAATGAGGAGGCAGACTCTCCCCTTCTCTTGACATCTTCCGCAGTCTCAGTAGCAACTCTCTTTACAGGGCTACAGGCATATCGATGTCTTAAAACCCAACAAACCTCAGTTCCTGTTTAGCTCACGGAAGGCCACGGATCTGCGTCCTTGTTTCTCTGACCCAGGCAAAAACCAACCAACCTCACACACACACACACACTCCCCCAGCTTCATTTAAACAATCTCTTTGCTTTCTGAAAATGGGACTGACAATTTTGAAGCACAACTGCCGCAACACAAAGGAACAAGGGAACTGCCCCTCCCAGCCAAAGTCAATGCTCTTATTTCCACGGATCTGGAAAGCCAGGGTGGAGCCCCTCTCCAAAGCCTAAACTGATACATGAAGTTAAACTTTTTGCCAAACGGCGCCCTCGGAAAGCCCAGCTAACTTCCTCGGGGGCGTCATCAGCAACGCGTCACTGGCAGCCGGGCTGCCCCATCGCCCGCTCCCTAATGCCGCTCTCTGGTTGGGGCATCCTCTGCGGTCCTCGTTGAGGGTGTAGACTTTGGAGGCTCGTTTTTGCCACCGGAGCTTCCAGGGGCACCGCTTGCTGGCCAAGGTGTGGTAATACAAGACAGGGTTCAGGCAGCAGTTGAAGCTCACCAGGGCTAAGGTGACCCGGCGGAGCTGGTAGATGGAGGTGGCCAAGTGGCAGTTCTGGATGAGGCCGACTCGCATCAGGAGATGGAGGAGGTGGGTGAGGTGGAAGGGAAGGAAGCAGGACACGCAGATGAAGAGGATGAGGTAGATGGTGTTCAGGGCCTTCCTTTTGAAAGCGCTCTCGGCGATGTGCGAAATTCGCCGGGCGATCAGAGGGTAGCTGATCGAGATCACCACAAAGGGGATCAGAAACCCGAAAACCAACACGCAGATGTTGTAAGGCAGCATGCGTCCCTTCCAGGAGGCTTCCCCAAAGCTCTCGAAGCATACCTGGGCACTGCTGACGTTGGCGTCGAGGGGCCCTCCCAGGATCAGCGAGCCGGCGATGCTCAGCCCAGCCACCCAGAGGAGAACGGCAATCAGGGTGTAGTGGGCGCTCTTGATCCTGATGTACGCCAAGGGGCGCAGGACGGCCAGGTAGCGGTCGACGCAGATGGAGGTGAAGAAGGCCACGCTGAGGTAGATGTTGAGGAAGTACATGCAGCCCGTGATGCGGCAGGCCACGTCCCCGAAGACCCAGTTGTTGCGGTGAAGGTGGTAGTGGATCTTGAATGGCAGGGTGCAGACAAACAAGGTGTCCACCACGGCCAGGTTGAGCAGGTAGACGTAGGAGCGCGGGCGGTGCGAGACCCGACAGGTCAGCAGGTAGAGGGCGGCCCCGTTTTCCAGCAAGCCCAGCACGAAGACAGGAATGTAGATGGCCGGGAAGAGGGAATACTGGAAGTCGGCCCGAAGGCTGCACTCCTCGCTGGCGTTGGCCGCCGTCTGGTTTTCCATCTTCTCTGGAGCAGGATTCCTTCCCTGGCCTGGCCTGGCCTGCTGCAGGAAGCCTCTTAGCCCATCATCCTGGGAGCGAAGGCAGCCAGCGAGCTCGGCTCGGCAGCCGCCCGCCTCAAGTCAGCTTGGAGAAACAAGGATCCGACCCGAGGAAACCACAGGCCACTGGTCAGGCTTGGAAAATTTGAAAAGAATTTGAAAAGAAAAGTGAAACCTGCCAACTGGAATTAGCTACCCTGGCTTTGGCTCAGGTTTTGGTGGAGCGGGCAAACCAGGGCTTAGCCAAAGTGCTGGAAGGCTACCTGGCCTAACCCAAGGCCCCTCTTTGTGTATTGGACTGGGGCACCCATCGTTCCCAGCCACGGTAGGCTGAAGAAAGCAGGAATTACACCAGTTTGCCACTTGCGTAGAAGGGAGAAGTGCCTAGCAAGCTTGGGCAAAGTTTTCAGGACTGTGAGAATTCTTAAGGCGGGGGGGGGGGGAGAAACAAGTAAAGAAACTCTCAGATTGTAGTGGGAGGTTTATTTTAAGGGAGCCTTTGTGCATTTTCGTCACCCTAAATATAGCATGGAAAAACTTACCCGTTTGCATCTGCCTTTCGCCGTTCTGTTAGTCTTTGAAGATGACTGAGCTTATTTTTTGTTTCCTTCTGACTTTTAGAATGTTTCCACCCCTTGCTCTCCACATGTCAGGGCCTCCTACACACCTTTTGTGCAGGAAGCAGGGGAGAAGGGCTCTGCTGCTGTGGTTTGCAAACTGCAACCGAGGCAGGAAGAGACATACAGCTCCGTGTTAGATGGTGGCATTTTCCCCAAGATTTTAGAGCAGAAGAGCAAAGCTGATGGTCCAGAGTTTTATCCTCCTGATCGTGCAAACCCCCGCCTCCAGTAAGGGTGGAGGGGGGCATGAAAAGACAGCAGAGTAATCAGAGAATAAAAGATCTGTTTGTCAAGGGTTTAACATAAAAGCGGGATCAAGTCTCTTAATATTCTGGTAAGATAAACTATTTTGAACAGGTTTGTGGCACCGGCGAAAGCTGGCCAAGGGTTGCAGTTGGCTGGTGGGTTGTGGGGAAAACAGCAGCAGTTTCTGAATGTATCACTAGGGACTGGAAACTTACCATTCAGTTGAGAATCTCAAGAGGGCACATCTATGGTGAACTGACAAGAGGAATGAACGGCAGAACCCTTAAAAGAGGTGGTGCACCCGCTAAACAGGCACGGAGAACACGGAGGTAGCCTAAGAGCTGGAATATCCTGTCATTCTCCCAGATTGTAGAACGCTAGTGCTAAAAACGCTCACTAACAACTGCAGGTGTGTCTCACACGATAGTAAGGCAATTACTCAAGAATCTGCAGTCCAGAGGTTAAGATCAAATTGCTGATCCCGGACGGGTAGCTGAAAAGGTGAAGGAGGATATAAAACGGATTTATTTTTGCTTTACTGAGTACGCACACATTTTTGACCATTGTGGACCACAACACAGCAGAAACAGCCCTTAAAAGCACAGAGGTTTCCAACAGGCCCTCAGAGAATGTCTTAAGAGGGGCCAGGAAGCAACTGAATCCGAACTCATTCAAAGTCCATCTCTTTCTTAGCCACCCTGAGAAGGAATCATTTTATAATAATAATAATGATAAAGTTGGAAGGGACCTTGGAGGTCATCTAGTCCAACCCCCTGCTCAGACAGGAAACCCTACACCTTTTCGGACAAATGGCTGTCCAGTTTCTTCTTAAAAACCTCCAGTGTTGGAGCATTCACCGCTTCTGGAGGCAGGTGGTTCCACTGGTTAATTGTTCTAACTGTCGGGAAGTTTCTCCTTAGTTCTAGGTTGCTTCTCTCCTTGATTAGTTTCCACCCGTTGCTCCTTGTCCTGCCTTCAGGTGCCTTGGAAAATAGTTTTCTTGGCAGAGGTAGTCGAACTTCGGATTAAGCAAGTTTATTAACACAATGCCTGCAGAGCATGAGAAAATGAGAATTTTTCTCCCTCCAGCAATGTATATAAACCCTAGGCAGAAATTATAGTCCATTTCAATCTTCTGTCTCCAAATCTGCAAGATAATGAAGGGGGAAAGAAAAGAAACCGAGAATTACGGAATATACAACAGCTGTTAAGACTGAGCAGTGAATTGGTTTCAACCTCATCTCTGAGGCAACTTTAGGTAAATCGTGGATGTCAGCCTCAATTCTACCTCCCCTCCCCAATTGATGGGAAGAGTTGTTCTTGTGAGGACTGCAGGGCAATAAACTTGAGCACAGAAAAATATCAACTGTTAACTGTCAGTCCAGCTGTTTGAGCTGGTTCTTGTGTTCATGAGGACTAGAAACCAGACACCAAAAGACATCCTGGATGACCTGTGCTCTGCTTCCGTAAGCCTTGGAACTGAAGGGAGAGCCCAAATTCAACCCGATGCCTCTGTTTGCTCACCACTTTTGTAGTACTCCACATGCTTGAGGAACAGTCCGCCGGGGGGCGCGATGGTGTTCTGGGGATAAGCCATCAAGTCCCGGGCCGCTAGGAGCTCCTTGATGTGATGCGGTTGTAACCGGTTCTGACCCACGGCTACCAACGCCCCCACCATTCGCCGCACCTGGAGTGAGAAGGGTGGAAAACACCAAAGTTCCAGAATCCACAACAGTTGGGGCAAAATCGAGGAATGGCATCATGGAATTGGAGGGTTGGGTGGGGTCCTTCAGAAGCCATCTAGTCTGACCCCCTCCCCCCCCCCCGAGAAAGAGCCATCTGTTTGAAACCGCCCGTTTTCTGGGTTATCTCAAACCCAAGGTTGTTTTTTTTTTTAAATCTTCAGCCCAAATCTGTATTGGATCCCATTTCTGACAGATGGCAGTCCAGTCTCTTCTCGAAAGCTTCCAGTGAGTAAACTCCAATAGGCCGTGAGCTGTTTATAGATCATATAAGCCATGGTTTGCTTACTGGGGGATGTGCCGTTCAAACACAAATGTCTGGATTCCTCATTTTTAAGCTTTATTTTACAAAGCACCCCCACGTGGCCCCAAGCACATCGATAACACACTTTTAGTTGGCGCCCCTGAAGCGGTGGCGGCTCAGTGGAAAAGCTTGTTTCAGCCGTCATCCAATCCCTCCCTTTGGGCCCAGAGCCCCCAAGACGACCTCGGCCTTCCCCGCAGGAGGGTTGTGAAGAAAGAAGGCACCGAGCACCCAGTGACCTTTCTTTGACCCGACCAAGGTGGGCTCCGTGGTTTGGGAAAAGCAGCTCTTTCCTTTAGCAAAGGAGGCCAGGCTGCTGCCACCCACCCTGAGTCTCTCACGCCGTTTCCACCAGCCGCCCGAAGCTTGGCTCCTGCCGATTGCAAGTGGCACGTGGCCGCCCGCCCGCAACAGAGGCGTGTTTTGGCAGCTGCTTTCGGCGCTGTTTTCCAGCAAGCGACAAGACGGTGGGGGAAACGAAACCCCTCAAGGCTTTTTTACTTTTTATTTTTGCAACTACCGGCTGAAAACAGACAGCCACCGCCAGGGGAGGAAGCCACCTCCTGTCCTCGTGGCTAACCGACTGTAGGCGGGCGCTTCTGCAAGAGCCGGCCTCACCTTCTCCCTTGCCTCTGAGTCATCCCCGGCGTGATTCATTTATTCCACCTAACCGGACGCCGCCAGCTGTGCCAGGGGCCTGCTGAGAGGCATCCATCCGTATTTTCAGGGTGGGCTGTGTGCCCCGTGCAAAGCTCTCTTGGGCTGGCTGGCTTGGAAGGATGGGAGTCGAAGGCCAACCCTCCGGATGGCCGTGGAGACGGCTGGCGAGTGAAGAAGGCTCCTGTGGGGGCTCCAGGGTCTCATTTTAAAGTTGAGAGGCTGCCTCTCAAATCGTAAAAACGTAATAACTAGGCTTGGGACGAGAGGGAGAATGGGGACAAAAAGCACGCAGGGGCCACCGAACGAGTCTGCCTCGACTTAATGCCGCTATCCAAAATGTCTAGTTGGAAAAATTATCCGTACCTGTTTGTACAGGAAAGATCGGCTTACAAATTCGAGTTCCCAAAACTTCAGGTTACTGGAGGGAAACAAGAATGGGCAAAAAGGCAGCATTAAAATCCGTAAAATTCCTTCCGTCGAGAATTAAAGACATATTTATTTCGACAAGCCGGCCTGGGATAGTAGCTCCGGTTCCAACAAGGCCATAATTGTTTTTAGGGGATTGAGTTTTTAAGATTATGTATTGGTTTTAAAATGATCGGATTAAATTATTTTTAGGTAATTGGGTTTTTAAATGATTGGGCCAAATTATTTAATTTATTTTTAATAATTTTACCTTTTGTATGTAAATGTTTTTAATTGGGCTGTACACCGCCCCGAGTCCTTCGGGAGGGGGGCGGTATAAAAAAAAAATATCGTAAAATAAATAAATAAATAAATAAGTATAGGAAGATGGGAATTGTTATTTATTTATTAAATTTCTATGCCACCCATCTCCTCTGTAAGACGATTCCTACCCTGGAGCAGTCAGAGGTCTGCTCAGGAACAGATCCTCTGGACAACCTGAACGCAACAGCGCAGAATAATCTGCAATTTAACTCAAAACCTCTGTAAAACTTGAAAGGGGAGGTTGAAAGTCTTTCTTTCTTTTCCCATTCATCTGTCAATCTACGGATTGGGATTTATAAGTCAAAACCCGGCAATGGGTAAACCGCTTTCTTCTCCAAATAAGACCAGTGAGGAATTGTTGTTCTGCAGCTTTCAGCCACGGATTTCCATTCTGAGCAAACTATGAAACCGCTGTGCTGTGATCCAGCCTCACCCCTGCTTCACGAGTGTTTTACTCTCCATTTGGCTGGAGAGTTTTCCAGAAAGTAGCTTCTGAAATAATCTGAAGGTCTAGGAACTTGATTTCCTTTTTAAGGCCCACTCTTCCATGATTTCAGCAACAGGCCAAAACGGAGATTTTGTAACACAGTTCACAGGGGGAGGGGGGTTGTCTTCATGTCTCCTGCCTCAATTTAGCCCCTGGAACTCTTCCCTAGCCATGTTGATTAAAAAAACATGCTCAGAGGCTCCTTTTTCAGACCAACTGCAAGGCCTTCAGCTGCACTGATTGCTAAACCTCGGCTTGAGCCCCTTGGCTGCAGCACCAGCAAAACGCTCCCACCCAAATTCACCCACAAGGCTGTTGGGGGTTGATCCGAAAGGGCTAAAAAGACATTAGTTTGGCCTGTCGCTGAAATCATGGAAGAGTGGGCCTTAAAAAAGAAACCAAGTTCCTAGACCTTCAGATTATTTCAGAAGCTCCTTTCTGAAAACTCTCCAGCCAAATGGAGAGTTAAAAAGACATCTTGGACGGCCCCTGCCGGTGTTTGGGTTGCCTTAGGGCGCAAAGCAGGCATCAGAAGAAATGTCGGCTTGATGATGAATTTTCCCGGCTAACATTTCTGAGCAAAGGCCCGGCCAGCGTCCGTGGGTGGGGATGCCTCAGCGGATCAATTGTCAGCCTGGATCAGCGTAGGGGGGGGAAAAAAAACCCACTTGAAAATTCGTGGGTTCAAACACGACGACTTTATTTTTTTTCCCCTCCCCCGGATCACATGGAAATGCCTGACTCAGCTAGCAGGAGGTCCTTCTTCCCACCACCTGGCAGGCTGAAGCAGCCCTGAAGGGAAGCCACAGCCACCTCGGAGGCTTCAGATGCGAATTCGAATCCTCCCTCCCTCCTCCTCCTCCTCCTCCTCCTCCTGCATTCAGGTGGCTTTCGGCTTTGGAAATCCAGCCTTTGGGATGGGCAAGATGGGTCCACCCCCCTCTGCCGAGGGAAGCCCTCTGTTTAAAGTAAGGCCTGACTTGACCCTCGCACTCAAAAGGGGAGTTGCGATTGTGTTGTTTCTGACTGCGGAAACGAGCTGTATCTTCTTCCTGCAGATAGAAAGCCAGCAAATTGGAAGAAGGCTTCCACTCGCGTTCTTCTTCTTCCTGACAGGCTAGCTTACTCTGTGCAGAGATTGAATCCTCTTTCCTTGGTCTCCTCCAAGCATCCTGGGGGAGCCCCAATCTACAGCTATGTCCTTAAAGAGCCACATGGCTTTTGTGTGTGTGTGTGTGTGTGTGTGTGTGTGTGTGTGTGTGTGTGTGTCTTGTGGCCCTGCCCACTCCTCACCTAACTCCTCCCACCACAAGCCCAGTCTGAAATAAAATCACAAGGCACACTTTTGGGTAAGCACCCCAGTCTTTTTTGCCTTCTGGAAGCCCTTCTGACAGACAAGTTTCTAGTCCTTAGGTTTGCAATGAAGCTGGCAAACCCTTGGGCAGGTTTGGAGGGTGAAATTTCCGAGTCTTGAGCTTCAGCAAAATAGGAGAGAGAGTCTTGACGTTCAGGACCACGGAGAGCTCTCGGACCTTCTCTGCCAGTAGAGCCTCTTTCCATTTCACACTAAAGTCAAATCCTTAAAAACTCAAATTTCTGTGATGCAAATTGCTTCACGCCAAACTCTCCAAGGAAAGGCTTCTTATCCACGGAGGCCTGTTAATCCGAGCTCCTCCCTGTTTCATTTTCGTTCCATTTCTAGTGATAAAATATTCCTTCCCCCAACTTTTCCTTCCAGATGACACTTGTCGATCTTGGGTGTTTCAAAACCATCTCTTAAAATTAATATTTAAAATTTAACGTTTTCCCCGCACCCACAAACCTCGGTTAAGAAAAGCAATGGCCGCATTCACACAACATGGAATATGCCCAAGGAGAATACAGTGAGTCTTTGACTAGCAACCATCAGGGAAAAAAATTAGGGGGAAAAGAGAGACGGGAGCAAAAATTACGACCGAAGGTCTGGGCAGCCTCACCTGTCCTGGCTGTGCTCAGAGAGGAAGCCCCGGGCAGGCCTCACCTCCGCCCAGTTCAGGCTCTTGATGGGGCTTCTCACCGGCATCTCTGAGCTGGCCGAGCAGAAGGTGGAGAAGTCATGGGTGCCCATCAGAAACGTGGCTGCTTCCTGCATGGCGGCCAGGTTCAGGTGGCTAAACCAGAGGAAGAAGACATGAGGATGTGCCATCAAGCCCTAGTGACCCCATGGATAGGCGATCTGTCCCTAACTCGTCCTTTGAAGATTTCGGAGAAGGAAAATGCGCGGCAAAAAAACCTGCTTCCCTTGGTCTGTCTCGGCATCTCTACACAGTCCTACAAAGCAGACCTAGCGGTCCTCCCCCAAATATTAAAATTTTTTTTGGGTGGGGAAACTCACCAGACTCTTTGTAAGAGTCTAAGAGGCTGCAAAGCGAACAGAGGAAAACAGCGAAAAAGCTAACGTTCCCAAGGATAGGAGGACACCGTTTCTGTCTATTTTATAATAGCTGAAGCCCCCCCCCCCCGGTATTTGAAAAAGCACTTTATAGAAAGGCATTCTGACTGATGCCCGTTTAGAAATTCAATCCATTATTTCGCCGATCGAAATAAGAGCACCTTAATTCTACAGCAGGATCACCTCGTGCCTGGTAAAACCCTAACCCTTGAAAAAAAACTATCCAGAGTAGGATTTTGTTAGGGATTAGGTGGTGGTGGGGGGCTACCTTGGATAGGAGACCTCTGAGAAAGGTGGCTCTATGGATAAACGAAATGGGCAAGAAAGCAACAGTGAAAGCAACCAACTCTTACCAAGAAAATGGCAGCCACATCTATTAAGGCACCAAGACAGCAGGTCTCATGGACCGTGGGACCCAATCCCTGGATTGGACTGAATTGACTGACACCGCCATCTTTTTCCCCATCAGCCTGGCTGAGGCTCGGAGAAAACGCGCTGAGCCATGGAGATCTGACGATCCCCAGTGAGACTCGGTGGCTCGTTCAAGTTACAGCGCCAACGACTCCTTGGAGAGGAAGCAGATTGTGGAAGTGTCTTCACCCACGTCTTGGCACATCCAGTCGCTGCATAATTTAAGGGTGACCTGGTTACGCTGCAAATGCCAAGGTTGTTTTCTGGGAGCCAACTCCGAATTACTACTCAAGATCAATTGAGATCTTGCAGGCCCAGCTGGGGATCCGCAATCCCGATCTTGTGTGTCTTCAACATCGGAAATGTTAAGGCTCAAAGTGGGCGTGCCAAGCAGGAGGGGGAAGCAAGGGGCCGGATCCACAAACTCAGGAGTTTCACCCACTTACCCACGCCAGTTTGCCCAGCAGAGATCCCGTTCGAAGACCGGCAGGTCAGAATAGGCTGTGCAGCCTGTGGCCACCCGATACACGTAGGTCCTGGCTCGGGCCAAGAAGCGGGCGTGGAAGTTGCTAGAAACCCTGCAAGCGCTCAGAACGCTTTCGGAAAGAAAAAGGGGGAAGAGGCAGGGATTTGTTTGAATTTCTCTGCAGTCTTTCCTTCAGTGTGGCTTTATGCAAAGCGAGCTCCCTTCGTTTTATCCACTCGACCACCACCCTGCGAAGGAGGCCAGGGAGAAAGACGAGAGCGCCTGGCCCAAAGTTACCCAGCAAGTGTCCAGGACTGAGGGCGGACTTGAACTCAAGCCTTCTCAGTCCTGATTCAACCGGCAATCATTCCGAGGGATTCAGTCGCCCGTCTGAGCAGGTCCTCTGGCTCTTGGTCCACCCCCCCCCCAAGATCGACAAAAGGGTTTTCTTTCATGCCTCGGAGCAGTGGGGTGGGTTATCAGCCTGGCACCTCCCTGCTGTTCGGAGGCCCTAGGATCCATGTAGCCCAGCCAGTTCCTGACACACAACTCCCCAAAGGCTGGGGAAGGGGCGGATGTCACACCTTTATCACTTCTCCTTTCGCAAAGGCTCACCAGCTCTCCAGGAGACAGGAGAGCCTCTGCCTCCACCATTTGGGAAACCGGAAGCGAGGAAATGTGAGCCTCGGTACTGATGTATTTATTTAAGAAGAAAAGGCTCCTGAATTTAAGTTAATTCCTCACGGCCACCCTAGGAAAGATTATATGGTGGTGGTGGGTATTCTAAACCTTGCTAACTTAACAGGGGAATTATTAACCTCCAGAAGTTGCGGCTGCTCCATCCCTGGAGGTTTTTAAGAAGAGACCGGACAGCCCTTTGTCTGGAATGGCAATAGGGTTTCCCTGCTTGAGCAGGGGGCTGGACTAGATGGCCTCCGAGGTCCCTTCCCATTCCCTTATTTGTCCGGGGAAAATAATGTAACCTTGGTTTCAGACGAAGGCACAAAATGCTAGGCGTTGCCAGAAAACTCTTCTGCAGGCTGGCCTTGGGGGGGAGGGAGAGAAGGGAAGGGAATAACGAAAAGAGCTCATTCAATGGGAAAGCTGGAAAACATGCCGGGTTGGCCTCCAAGTCAGGCTGTCAAAGACAACACAGATTAGGGGGCAAAGCAGCTGAAGAGGGAATGACGAGAGCGAGGGAAGGAGCCAAACCTTTTCCATTCTCTTGGCAAAGAGGGGGGCAGGGGCAAGGGCAAGGGGAGGGAGGCGAGGGGCTGATCCCACGAGGGGAGGGGAGCTTTTGAAATGTTCAAAGCAGGCCTTTTGTTTAAAAACCACACCAGGAAGAAAGGAGCAAGGTTGGCCGTGACCCTGGAGGCACAGGTTTTATTTCATGTTGGTTCAGAGTTCGGGACCCTTTGATGGGGCCGACGACATGAATTTGGAGGCTGAAGAGGAAAGCAAGGAGAAGGAAGGAAGGAGTGTGGGAAGAGACGCCTGTTCTGCCCTTCTCTGGAGTGGAACCGGTTCTTCCCACTGGGGCGCAGACCCGGGGGTGAGAGGACCCAGCTTATGTAACATCTGAATGAGATGCACCTCCCTCCTTGTCCCCAAGTAGCTCAGCCCGCCGGGAGAGTAGGTGTGCGCTCTGAGAGGGTGCCACATGGCAAGGATGCCATGACAACGCACGGAGATCGCAGTGGAGAAAGATCTGGCAGCACGATCCACTCCGATCTTACTCTCAGGGCCACGGAAAGAAAAGCCCGTGGGGAGGGGGAATTGACTTGCCCCCAAAATGAGTACTAGAGCCACAGGTTTTACAGAATGACACAGTTGGGGGGGGGGACCTTGGAGGTCTTCTAGCCCAACCCACCGAGCTAATTCCATTTACGCCCACAGATGAGCACAGATTTGAAGTCCGGTCTCTGGCTCAATGCCCCACCACTAAAGAGATTAAATCCACATTTCTGGAAACGGAAGAGACTCACCGGATGGGCTCTGAAAGGAGATGCTTGTTGACCACCTGGACGAGGACGTCTTCGGAGAAGGGGGGCTGCCCCTCCTTCCTCTGGACATCCAGGTGGGCAGTGTTGCAGAGGGCATGCACCCCAGCGTCTGTGCGGCTGGAGACGACAAATTTGATGGGCTCGGATGCTCTGAGATTTTCTGCAGCCTTCTGGGAAGGTGGGGGGGGAGGGGAGAAACAGACCCTCAGCTATTGGGGCTTTAGATGTCTTTCACTTATAACAGTAAAAGCTGGAGAAAACTCACAGCGGCATTGCAGACAAATTTTGCTTGATGGAGTCTGGTTGTCTGGAAGGAAGTTTTTTTTAACTAGATCAGAGGTCCCCAACCTTCCCAGGTTGGTGGCCCAGAGGGTAAAAGAAAGAGCAAGCAAACTTGCACGTGCGTGCACACGCGTGTGCAAATGGGGCTGCCAGCACCCATGCAACTGCTAGCACAAGCAGGGAGTGTGCACACACCAGTCAGCCATTCCAGTGGCCAGCAGACCACAGATCAGTAGTGGGCCATGGCCCAGAGATTGGGGACCCCCTGCCCTAGATGACCAGGTGCAAAGAGCTAGTTGGAAATCCTCCTGTTTTTAAGGAGGTGGCACGTTGGAAGGTCACGACAGAGAACCATTGGAAAAGCTCTCACGGACGGACGGGGATGGGAGCAGGATCCAGTATGATCTTGTTGCAGATAATCATCCCAAGCCCAGCAGGATTTTCTTTGCCTCTCCTGCATTTCCCTCCCCTCTTCCTGTTTCTCCAAGGAGCTGAGCCGTCCTGGCCATCCATCCATCCTGCTGCTTTCGATTGCCTGGGAAGAAATTCTTGGCTCTGGCACAGACTTTTAGAGTCCAAGAAAAAGATTACTTTTCCCCCTTAGGCAGAGATCTCTTCTGGATGGATTTCATTGCAAAAAAAAAAAAGGGGTGGGTGGGTGGGGGAGTACTGGAAAGCTGGGGAGTGGGGAATGAAAGATTCTAGCCAGGAAAGTAGACCACCCCCTCCCCCCTGCATCCCAGCCAGCACATTTAAAAGATGAAAAGCAAAGCACACAATTCAGCCACGCTGGTTTCCTTGGGAGAGCTCCAGATTTTTGAAATCATCCTTGGGAAGAAACAGCAGGCCCAACTTTGCCATTTCCCCTTTTACTTTTTTGGGGGGAATAAAACTGCTGAAGTGGCCGTTCCTTTCTCAACAGTGGATCAGCCCTGGGCAAAGGGAACTCCTTGGAGATGAAGCATACCAGCCCAGCTGATCTCTAAAGATCGCAGCGGCAAGGCTGGACCCGGTGGTTCGCGGTCGGGAGGCAAGATCACCCCGCAAGGTCCTAAGCTCCGTGGGGCAGTCTAAGGGAGGCCAGACAATCCAGAAGGGGGCATCAGTGAGCCGAACAAGCACAGAGGCAAGCCGGGCTGACTCCGCTCAAGGTAGACGGGTGGCTTTGGGTCCTTCTCTTCTGGGGGTGCAAAAGCTGAGCCATCTCCTCTTCCATTTCAAAGGAGGCCAATGCAGCAAACAGGACCCCTTTTCCCGCCCTGGGTGGTGGTTGAGTCCTAAGCCAGTTCCTTACCTCCAGGTGATTTTCCACACCAACAGCCGACATGCCGGAGGGCAGAGCCTTCACACCACTGCAGGGGGCGAAGAAAGAAAAAAGGTGAAAAAAAGATTCTTTCACAAGGGTGTCAATGCAACCCCTGCTGGATTCCAACATGGACCAATCGGATGCTTTGAGAAGACGAGAGGTAACCCCAGTCTTGGGTGTTCATCACCCTTTTTCGTTCAGCTGTCCAGCTGTCTCTAGTGGATTCCCAGCCATCAGCAGAGAAATTCTGTATATAGAATTCCTTTGATTTCCCCCCCCCTCTGCACCTTTTTTGGGAAATCCCATTGGCCTGTTTGCCCCTGTCAAGTTGTTCCTCAACTACATACCCAGGTCTCTTTGTGGTCACCGTTAGCACACCCAAAGGAACAGAGACGTGCCAAAACTGGTAACTCTGGCAATTTTTGAACCCAATACCACAGCACTGTACTCTTTCCTACCGGTCATTGTTGAGCAGGTACATCCCCACAAAATTAACTTGTTCAGCTGCCTTAGTACTTATGGCTGTTTCTGTTTTATTCCAGCAGCAGCTTCTCTTCCCCACTTTTAAAGCACAATACAGATAATTACAGTTAAGAATTATTATTCCCAATTCATTATCTGCTTTTAGCCTCAAAAGTTAAAAGCAAGCAATAGCTCTGAAGGCAAGAGCCAAAATATATCCACTCAGGGTAGGTTGAAAGAAGAGTTTTGCTAAGAATGAGTGGCACAGGCTTTTGTGGGAAATAATTGCCTTTTTAATAACATGCCTAACTAGGTTAAAAAGCAAATGAAAATATTAAAGTGGCAGGTGCAGACACAAATCCATATATGAATAACTGCTGTCACAGACATGCTAAATTCCAATTATTCCAATTCTTCCTGCCATCACTCAACCTGGCAAATTTCTCATGGCCTAAGAGTCGGGGTTTTCAGGCTCTTGTTCTGGGAGCCCTGAGGTTTTGTGAAAGACTTAAGAGGGGAAAAAAAAAAAGATTTGAACCCAGCCGTTCTTAGATCCTGAGAGCTTTGCCTCTCTATCGCGATTCTGAGAACCATTTAAAAAAAAAATCTTAACAAGTTTCTTGGTCTAAGAAAGGTGGAAAACCTCTTGTCCAAGCTAACAAATTAGGGCAAAAAGGGGGTGTTACCCAGACTGTCAAAACTGGGCAGGGGGGGGAGATGTGATAATCCTTCCTTATTCTCCCAAATGGCTGAGTTAATCTATGCTGTGCCCCCAACAAAGGATTTCAGAATCAATTCTGAAGCAGAGCTGCATGTTGCTGAAACTTGGCTGGGTTCCAACGGTATGGAAATGCAAGATATTCCCCATCTCCTTTGGTATGGCTACATCAAGCCTGGTGGTTCTTGAAAGATGAGCCTCTTGAAAGCCTGGATGGCTTTCCCCGTTCCTGTGTTATTAAAAAGTTCAGACTATGTTGGTTCTCTCCTTAGTGACCGGAAAAACAAGAGTTGGACGGGATCTTGGAGGTCATCTAGTCCAACCCCCCCACCCCCGCTCAAGCAGGAACCTTACACCATTTTAGACAAGTGACTGTCCGATCTCTTCTTAAAAACCTCCAGTGATGGAGCACCCACAACGGACGGAGGCAAGTCTTTCTGTTGATTAATTGTCCTCGCTGTCAGGAAGTTTCTCCTTAGTTCCAGGTTGGTTCTCTCCTTGATTAGTTTCCACCCGTTGCTTCTTGTCCTGCCTTCAGGTGTTTGGGAGAAGAGGTTGACCCACTCTTCTTTGGGGCAGCCCCTGAGATACTGGAAGACTGGTATCACCCTCAGTCCTTCCTTTTCACTAGACTAGACCTACCCAATTCATGCAACCGCCATATATTTTAGCCTCCAGCCCCCTAATCATCTTTGTGGCTCTTCGGTGGCCAAACGGGAGACAGTAAATTCCAAATGGGGTCTTACGTGACAATGCAGTGTCAAATTTCTTAGTAGGCAAAAGTTTTATGTCCCCTCATGGCAGACCGTGTAATACTGATGGTATATTTGTCTTGTAGCTGCATTTCTAAGCCGGAGCACAAGACTGCTGTAGTAAAAACATATCCAGCCCTGCAGCCAATCCAAAGGAGCGTAAAGCTTTAAAACAGGGGTTCTCAACCTTGGCAACGTTAAGACTTGTGGACTTCAACTCCCAGAATTCCTCAGCCAGCTTTGCTGGCTGAGGAATTCTGGGAATTGAAGTCCACAAGTCTTAAAGTTACCAAGGTTGAGAACCCCTGCTTTAAAAGAAAGGTTTAAACGCCACGCTTTCCAGCCATTTTGTCTTCCACAGTGGGATGAATCAGACTGTCAGATAGATACAGGGTTGTTCAAGTTTCAAGTTTAATCAAATTTATATGCCGCCCTTCTCCTAAGACCCAAGGCGGCTCACAACAACAATACAATAATACAATAAAAATTTAAAAATTAATTTCATTCACACCACATACAAACACAATCAGCTGACAGTCGCTGATGGAGGGACACTCCTAGGGCCCAGGGGCAGAGCACAGCACACATGTTCACTTTTACTCAGAATCCAAAAGTAAAGGGAAAAAACAAACAAACCAATAGTGACATGCATTTTACACACGACTCCTTCCATTTAAAGCAATTTATTCTCTTCTTCAATACAAAATAGCAGAGTAGAAGTGGGAGGAGGCTAGAAGTCTCATGCTTGGCACATGGGCCAGGGGGCTCCTCTCTGGCTAACACGCCCCACGAAGGGCATTCCTAGGGATGGCAGTGAAAAACTTAAAATTTTCTTGGCATCTTATCCTTCTGCATTTAATCCTCAGATGACCCCCAAGGACGTCCATCATTCTTTTCTCCCTTGTGGGTTTTTTTTATTATTTTTTTTTTTTGCCTCTGAAGCCTTTTATTTCCCTACCGCCACTTTTTAAGGTTGCATTTGTTACATGCGCTGCTCCTCTTACCTATATTTGGCCCCGAAGTATTGAAAGAATATTAAGTAGCGGGTTTGGGTCGAGTTCCTTTCGGCTTGGCCCCCTAAAATAAAGTGGCAATTTCGACCAGACAGGCTCGCCTGGGGAAAACGCCTGCCCAAGGCTGGCAGAAGGGACTCTCTCAAGCAAAATGCTGTTTTGCAAAGCAGAGGGATTGGCTCGCCTCCCAAAACCATTTTATTTGGCTTTCAAATTGGCTCTTGAAGGAAACAAGACAATGCAACCCGGCGCTGCTTTTCCTCCTGCTGCAGGAGGACTTTTCCCACGCGCTAGGCGCCTGGAGGGATAAAGGCCCCTTCCAGGTGTCTACCCGACTGCCTGCCCCGCTCGAATACGCTCACTCGACCGCTTTCAGACAGGCCGCACACGCCAGATGGTTCTCTCGCTTGCTTGTTTCCCGTCCCCTCTTCCCCGGAGTCGGTGATGGGAGATTTCCCTGCCCCAACTGGGCTACCTCTTGCAGGCCGTCAGCCGGTCACCTAAACTCGGTCCTACTGGAAAGATGGGGCGATTGCAAGGGGGCCTAAAGGGGTCGGCGTCGCGCCTGGATTGCAACCTCGGCCTGTAAATGGAACGGCGGCCAGGAGTGGGAGGGGCTGATTCAGCCGGAGCTTTTTCCGAAGGGAGCTGGGGAAAATTCTCAGCCTCGCAGAAAAACGCCCAATTTCTTTTTTTGTGCCAAAAAAAAAAAAAAAAGGTCCCAATATCCAAGCAAAGTTGAAAAGCTAGGTACGTTTTTTGTTGTTGTTGTTGTTGTGGTTCTGGGGCATCCTAGGGCCAACACCTCTGAGCGTGTGCAGAATTCCTTCTCTCGGTGAGAACTATTCCAAAGCACAGAAACATCCTTGTTTGTCTGTGGGGTGGATTGTGGAGACAAACACCTCTTTAATTATTTACCCTCTTGTCGGCTACTGAGGAGGTTTCACTAGAGAATGGTGATCAGTAGCAGCTGAACCTCTGACCTTTATAAACCCCTCTCAAAGTGATGGATATGAGGTTGAATCTGCAACAAATGCCCATTTTCTCTGTTACATATGGAAAAACAACACTTTCTGAGTGATGCCAGAGAGAATGTATTTATTTATCAAATTTATTTATTTATCAAATTTATTTATTATAAATTTATATGGGTGGATACTGACTATATCATGTTAGCCATGGTTAGTTTGGGGCTTGTTGTTGTTTTTTTTTCCTCCCAAACTCTCCATTTTGTGAACAGGCCAAGAATAAATTCCTAGTTGGGCCCGCAATTCTTTTTGGCAACTAGTGAGAGCTCTGCTCCCAGACAGAAAAATGAAACAGAAATGAAACAAATAAACAGCAGCCTCAAGGCTTGGCAACCATCAGGCATGAGTGCGTCTAAAAAGACCACCCATTATGATACCCACCACAGACGTCTGCCTCTGTAAAAACTCCAGCTTTTGGCTTAAAAATAAACAGGCTTCTATCCCTTTTGATTGCAAAGATACCTTCTCCTGTGTTAGCAAGGATGTTTTGTTACATTCTCTGGGCTGATGTGATTGAATTCGGCTGTTCTAGAGAGGATCAAGATGGAGAGTCCCATTCAGGCATGAAAGCTGCTCTTTTGAGTTTATCCTGCCTCCCTGGGTTGTCCTACGGCTCAAACAGCTGGCTGGCATCTGGAAGAAAGTTCAGAGAAAAAAACTTCAGGGCTTCAAATTAAGACCCGGAAGAGAACTAGCAGGAAGTTGCAGTTAAAATTATACTTAAATTCTTCTACGTAAGGAAACACTGATACATACACTCATTCATCCTTGGGGAGGGAGAGCCTGATTTTGATAAGGCCAGCAATAACTTAAAATCGACTACAATTGACGCCACCCCCACCCCCAACAAAGGCTGGGCTATAGTGACAAAAAGATTGCCAAACAGTAACGATCAATTTTGTGTGTCACTTGGAGTTCAGAGCAAAAAGTTCCCACGGCTTTGTGTGACGCAGGGTGAGGATTAAACAGCACGCCCTCTGCTGCTGATTGCTGTTGAGGCCTTACCCGTGCTAGATTAATCCGATCTGGGCCCAAACAGTCTTTGAGAATGCAGACTTGGAAGGTGATGTCCTCAGGGTCTTATTCTAAATGCCTCCCCCCCCCCCCGAAAAAAATTTTTTTGAAGGGCTTCAAAGGAGCAGGGGGTGAAGCATTTGACCCACGTCCCATGGCCCAAAAGGCTCATAAAATTACAGCCTTGTTTTTAAAAGAGTCCCTACTTAGGAGTTTGGGAAGACAGCGGTGGGTCATCCAAGTCAGTTTTGGAAGAATTTACAGGGCAAATTCCTGGTATGTTTTTAAACATCCTTGCAACCCTGAGGGCTAGAAACCTGGCTTGTTTATAAATGCGCCAGCCAGCCTGAAGGAAGTCCCTTGACTGTTTCAGCCTGAGACATTGTCCTGTCACACACACACAAACACACACACACACACACATTGATGAAGCAAAGGACAAAGTAATGAGCTGGATTCAGGTTCTTATTTAAGAGCACATTTCTGAAAATTCAGACGGGGATGACTGCCTAATACTTAAAGGCAGTGTCCATTCTTGCCTTTGTGTGTGTGTGTGTGTGTGTGTGTGTGTGTGAGTTTTTGCGAACAGATTCCTGCCAAAGCAGCACATGATAAAATCAGCAGCTCTTTCACTGCAAGGCTGCTTCTAGCTGCAAATTATCAACCGGCAAACCGTTGGAAAGAGCCACCCTCTCTGTGGGAAACGCCTTGTTCAAAAAGGCCGCTCAGGCCCTTGTGAAGGTATTTGGGGCACAAACTGCAGCTGGAGACTCTGCTCTCTCTCTCTTGCCCCAAACGCTTTGGAGAGGAGCTGCTCTTTGGCTAGGCTGAATCTGGGGGGCCTTGCTGGGGGGTTTAGGTCCACATAGAATCCATGGGCTCCTTGATGCTTTTTAGCTCCCTGGATGAGCTCCGGAGAGGAGATGCGGATTAATTTTGGCTGTTGGGGGCTCTGAATTCAGCTGTCTGTACCGATTTATTTCCGGGCTTCTCCAAAGAGAGGTTCCATTCTGGACCTTTTTGTCTCACAAGGATCCCGAGAGGTAAACCAGCTATTGGCCCCTGGGGTTCATCTATAGGTAGCCCTTGACTTACAAGCACAACTGAGCCCCAACATTTCGGTTGCTGAGCGAGACTTCTGTGAAATGGGTTTTGCCCCGTTTTACCACCTTTCTCGCCCCGACTGTTTAAGGGAACCCGTGTTCAGTCAGTCACACGGTGGTTAAGGGGATCTGGCTCCTCTATGGACTAGCTAGCCCAAAGGTGGCAAAAAGGGACCCCCTGACTCCGGGACTCTGCCACCGTCGTAAACCTGAGTCAGTTCCCAAGCGGTTGAACGTTGACCCTGTGACTATGGGGATGCTGCAAGTGCGCAAAAGAGCCCTCGTCCGCTTTTCAGTGCCATTGCAGCTTCAAGCGGTCGTGAAATAAACTGCGTTGTAAGCCGAGGACCACCTGGAGTGGTTAGGAGTCTAAAACCCGTCACCTAACTAACCCACAGGCCTGTTTCACCTGTCCGGCTAAGCCCTGGCTTGCTTGTGGCTTATTGGAAAGTTGACCTCTAAACCTGCTGAAGAGGCTGGCTTACCCAGAGCGGCTGAGATAGGCCAAAGTGGGGGGGGAGGGTTAAAGGGGAAGGGGAGGGGGCGAATCCCGGTCCGTTCCCCGTTTCTTTGGGCCAGATCACCCTGGCCCAGTTGAGGGCGCGCTCCCGGCTGCCCTCTAGGGGCGGTGGGAAGGTTTGCAATCCGGATGGGCTGGCTGCGCAGCGCGAAGCAGCGGCAGCGGCGGAGCCAGCCAAGCGGGGGCCAGGGGGGCTGCAAAGGCGTCGCGCCCCCCGCCCTCGCCGCCTCCGGGAGCTGGGCGTCGCTGGTCCCGGAGTTGGCCGACGCTCCCTGGGCTTCTGACAGCTCGGCTCCGCAGCCTGCCTCCTCTCTCTCTCTCTCTTGCACACACACACAGACACAGACACACACACACACACCCGCCTTTCTTCCAGGCGGCCAGCCGTGCGCCAAGGCGAGGGCGTGCGCGTTGCGCAGGGCGTCCCCGGACCGGCTCGCTCGCTCGCTCGCTCGCTGCAGCTTCTGGGCGCGCGGTTGGAGATGCGCCTCCGCGGCTGGTGAGCGGCCTCTCGCCCGGCTCTCCCCCCTCTCCCCTCCCCGGCGGCCAAGATGACGGTGGAATTCGAGGAGTGCATTAAGGACTCGCCCCGATTCCGGTAAGGGAGGCGTCCCTTTCTCCCCTTTCTCCCCCCTTGGATGGCGCCCGCCTTGCCCCGGCCGTCTTCTGGCCTCGCGTCCCTTTCGGCCGCCGCCGGGTTGGGTTGGGTTGGGTTGGGTTGGGTTGGGTTGGCGGGGTTCAAGGTGGAGGGGTTTTGGGGGGAGGGGGCGTTGGCAGGGTTTCTCGGGGGGAGGGAGGGGGGGCCAGAGCAAGGGCTGCTGCGGGTTCCCCGCGCAACCCCCACTCATCACAGGCGCACCGCGCGCTCGCCCATTGTTAGGATTCCGCCTCGCTTCGGACGACGGCCCCGCCGCCCTGGGAGCCAGGCGAGGAGGCACAACGGGGATGGATGGGGCTTCTCCCCTTTGCCTACAGCTGCTTGCACGGGGTGGGGTGGGGGGGGGAATAGGGCTTCTTTAGGGCTTTCCCCCCTTCCCCGTCCCCCCGCCTCCTCCACCTCGTCGGTAGATTCCCCTGGGGATAAGGCTGCTTGGTGTGCCTCATGAGATCTAGTCACCTGGCTGGCGTTTTGCAAGGGGCCCGGGCCTGGTGGCCACACGAAGCTTGGTTCCATTGACTTTGCTGGGGGCGGAGGGGGGGGGAAGAGTGGCATGCGCATGGCTGGGCGGCTGCAGGAGCCCCAGGCCAGACGGACAGCGGTGGTTGGAGGACCAGGGGCCTCCGTGCATCTGCAGCCGGTGGTGGAGATGCATCGCCAGCCATCGCCAGCTTTCTTGTCTGGTGTGAGAACAAATAAAGGAGCGTGGAGGAAAAATGGGTGGTGCAGAAGCATCCCTCAAAAGCCAACTTGGACCCTATCCTGTGTGTGTTGTGTGTGTGTGTGTGTGTGTGTGTGTGTGTGTGTAAAAGCAGACTGGGGAGAGCAGCTTGGGAGTGGGTTTTGACCCTCTGCCCCAGACCCGAGGTGATGACTTGGAAGGAGGGAAGGGACTGCTGCAATCTCCCCCTCCCCTCCCTTGGTCACATCAAGGTCGTCCGTGGCCACGCGCCTGTGTGCTAGAAGGGTGGAGGCTGGGAGGGTGAGACAGGCAGGGCTGGCTGCCATCCTGATGCACACGGGCTAAAATGGACAGGCCGGGATGCGCTGGCCTAAAAATACGTCGGAAGGGCAGGATGGCTCAGGGAAGGGGGAAGCCGGCCCCGTTCCCAAAGCTGGAAGAGGGCAGTGTGTATGTGTGTCAAATGCTTGCTGGCGGACGTGGGAGCGTGCTAATGCGTGTGTCTGTGAGGATCAGTACTGTATTGCGATCTATTATTTATTAGGTATTGATTGAAGCATGACGTCTGCTCCACTTTTCAGCCCGAAAGGTTCCCAGAAAGGAATTAAAGGCCTCACTCGGAAAAGACACAGCATAAGAGGATAAAAAGAGGGGGGAGGGAAGAGGAAGTCCCTGAGCCAGCCTTGCTGAGAAGAGAAGAAAAGGCCGGGGGGTCACAAGAGAGTAATTTACTCTTTCCCCCCCCCCACACACACCTGTTAATTTCCTCTGGGATGCTGAAAAGCAGGGAAACGGTGGCATGTAGTCTCTGAGCATGCGCTGAAAGCTATCAGATCAGGGTTGCCGCTGTCCAGATGGCTCTTCGATGGTACAGGAAAGCTAGTTTCCTCTTTCTTTTGCTTGGCCTCTTGGGATCTCGTTTTTTTTTTTTTTTTTTTGCAGCACTGTTCTGGTGCAAGGTGGTAAAAATGGGGGGGGGGGTGTTTTGCTTCGGGCCCTACCATCTGGATCGAATTTTCTTTCCTCTTGGCTTCCCCTGCGATCCTCCAGGATTAAGATTAAATATTAAGCACTCAAAGCAACATTTGCTTGTTCACAGTTTAGGATCTTCTCTGTTCCCTTTAGTACCTTGAAAAGGTACCGGATTAGGGAAACAGATATATGTATGTATGTATGTATGTATGTATGTATATATATATATGTATGTATGTATGTATGTATGTATGTATGTATGTATGTATGTATATATGTATGTATGTATGTATGTATATATATGTAGGTCTTTGGTTCTTCGGGTTTTCTCCCACGTAGAATTTGAAGTGTCTTGGCAACGTTTCGACGAAGTCCCATTCGTCATCTTCAGGCTGGTGCTTTCGGCTTTGTGCTTCTAGGAGCTACAGTCACACATTGCTCCTAGAAGCACGAAGCCGAAAGCACCAGCCTGAAGATGACGAATGGGACTTCGTCGAAACGTTGCCAAGACACTTCAAATTCTACGTGGGAGAAAACCCGAAGAACCAAAGACCTACATACAAACACCCGCGAAAACCTCAGAAAAGCTTGCATGACAAGACCAAAGTATATGAGTTTCTAGAATAGGACTGGGCAATTACGGTCCTTTTACGACCTGTGGACTTCAACTCCCAGAATCCCAAGCCAGCCATTCCTGATGAGCTACTCAGGAATTCTGGAAGTTGAAGTCCACAGTTTGTGAAGGGGCCATAATTGCCCACCCCTGTTCTAGATCATTATTTAAGGACAACTTGGTCGAGGCCTGACTGCCGCTGTCCGTGGTACTCAGGGTACTTTAGATCCCCCAAATTTGCCGGTGTCCCCCTTCTTTCTCTTCAAGTGTGGCCGGCTTTCCCAGCCACACCTTTGCCACGTGAGAATGCAGAACGAAGAGGAGGTTTGATTCTTGTGGGGTTTACTGATGGGATCCAATCCTTCTTTTTCAGTAAGGCCAAGCAAATTTATTTTGCCTACTTCCACAGGCCCTGAGCTGTTCCATTCCATCCCTGAGCTCGGATGCTATTTACTCCAAGGCAGAGCTTCTCAATGGAGGCAGGCAGAATTCTTTCCTAGCCTTACCTGGAGATATATCCAAACTTCCAGGGACTTTTCGCAAAATGATACGGTTGAAGCTCGCATTTGTAGTCTGACCCGGGTTCTTGTGGGTATGCAAATATGTGTTTCCTCCACGAGAGAATTGTGGTTTGCCAGCTCTCTCGGTGCTTCTGAGACAGAGGTATATTTGAGTGACTTTGTTGCTCTGTTGGCTGGGAACAGCAAGCCAAAATGATGGGAGAGCTTGCCTAGAAAAACTGCATTACGCTTTTGAGGGATTGGGGATTTCAGAAAGAGAAGAATGGCCTTATTGACAGAAGACAACTGATTTGCTAGACAGCGCTGAAACTAGCTTGACACAGCCTGCTGAGTGCAGTGTGGTTTTCCTTTCAGGTTATTACACACAGCGCTGTTACTTGTTCTTTCCCCCTTAATGCTCAGTTGTTTGGGTATTGCCTTGAGAAGTGTACTTCACAAGCCTCCAATTAAAAAACAAAATTGGCCTGGATTGGGGAAACTGCATTCCGTCAGGATTATAGAGGCATGTTGGTGCTCTGATGTAAGTTGCAGACGTTGCTGGCCTTGATGAGATCTTGAGCTTACAGAGGACGGACTCCTCGGCTTGCTGAGTGAGCAGGGCCAGGGAGTTAAAGCTTGTGGATCTTGCTTTAAGTCCCCTGCGTTCTCTGCTTGGGAAAGGAAGTGCTGTGGCTGGGCTTTTTTGGCAGCCGACTGGCCCAGAAACTGAAGATGCTGTTCTACCTTGACCTTTCCACGTTTCCAACTCGGCTGGGTGATTTGCAACTAGAGGCAAAGCAAAAAGGGCCAGATGTTAGAGAAACGCGTGCACTGTGCAAAATGAAAAGCGCGGGCATGTGAAATAAGAGGAGTGCCAAGACTAAGAGAGCACGTGAAGAGAGGTCCCCCTGCGTACTGCTGCTTTCGCACCCGGGCCTCATTCGAAATGGAACTTTGGAGGTGAGATCTACACAAAGGTGGTGAAAATTTGGGTGGAGTTTTTCCACTTGAGTTGATCTTTTGTTCCCCCCTTCTGGCAATCTAACCTGGCAGATCAGTGGCTGTGTTTCAGTTCTGCTGCACAGAGGAGAGGGGTGGGTGGGCTGGAAATGCATCCTTGGCCATGGGCCAGATCAGTGACCTCACTGATCAGATAGCCTCCCCCCTGTGGCTGTGACCCTTTGTGATGGGACTCGGGAGGTGGAGCGTACAGGCTTTGGTGTGTGTTTATTTAACGCATCGCTGTGGGGCTCGCCATCTTTCTTGGGATGTGCTCTTTCGAAAATCCCAGGCTCTCGTGGCAGCTACCTATAGTTTGTGCCAAGCTCTTCACCATCACCGCGGAGTTCACCACCACATTCGGCTGGGTTAGGGGCAGGGGGGCTGCTTAGAAATCGGGTGGAAGATCAACAGGAAAGCTCAGGGCAGCTAGACTGGCCAGGAAGTGGAGAAGGCATCCTAGAAAAAAGGCAGCAGGAAATGGCGTAACACAACACAGACAAGAAAAATAGAGGGATGGGTGTCTATAAAGCCACCAAGAGTTAAACTCAGTCCAAAAGAGACTGGATATTTATTAACGTAATTGTTGCCCAAGGAGGCAGTCCAGACAGATTCAGAATGGATATCAAGGGTTGTGGGGGGGTTTCGGTTCAGGATCTGGACATCTTTCAACGCTGGGTTTCAGCTTTTGGATCAGATCAGGGCAAAATGTTAGATCGTTGTTTCTTAAACTTTTCCAACAACGGAAAAGTGGACGGTTATTTTCTTTTTAAAAAATGTAGAATGCCTGTGGTTGCTGCTTTTTTTTTTTTTTTTAAAGAAAGGACTGGGCGAGTAACCGGAATACTAAAAAGAAAGCATGTTTTAATGATACTCTGTTTCTTCCTAGCTTTAACGCTCTGATGATAAACCTCAATAGAATGAATGAGTTTGTGTGTGATGGATCGTTTCTTCTCGCAGGGGCTTGTGAGGATTGTTGCAGTTTATGGGTCATTTGGCCTGTTTGGAAGGTTGATTTAAACGTATTGTGTTTGAAAAGCTTTGCAAACTTTAAAACCGGCTGCTTTGTTAGCCGCCCTGTGGAAACATAGCTTGGGAAGGTACAGGCGGTGGATCCCTTTTGACGTCGAAATAACGTGATCGTGATAGGCCTCAGCCACAACTCAGCCCAACATTTCTGTTGCTAAGCCAGACACATGTCAAGCCAATTTCGTCCCCATTTTATGACTTCCCTTGCCACAGTGGTTGTTAAGTGAATCTGCCTCCCCCATTGACTTTGCTGGTCAGAAGGTTGCAAAGGGGGGGGGAATCACGTGACCCTGGGAAACAATGCAACTGTCATAAAGACGAGTCAGTTGCCAAGCGTCTGAATTTTCATCGTGTGACCACGCGGATGTCGCAACAGATGTAAGTGTGACAAATGGTCTCAAGTCCCCTTTTTCCAGTGCCGTTGTAAGTTTGAACAGTTGTAAGTCAAGGACTGCCTGTGATGATTTTCTTCCTTGGAACTGGGAGAACCAAGAACTGTCTTCCCACCTGGAGGGCGTCAGGCTGGGGACCCACTGTGATACTATCTCAGGTCATCATCTTTTGGGGGACACTCCCCCCACCACCAAAAAAATCTGCAAATAAATTTCCAAATAAGACACAACCGCTGTGAATACGGCTTTTTCCAAAGCACAGATCTGCAAGAAAAAGTGCAAACAATATGCAGAGAAACCAGAAAGCGAATAGGCAACATCGGAAAGGCTATATTTTAATTCAAAAAGGAGGCATTCGTGGAGTGGGGAAATTGCCAGCAGCTCGTAAATACCCAGCCTCCTTTTTGAATTAAAATATAGCCTTTCCGATGTTGCCTATTCGCTTTCTGGTTTCTCTGCATATTGTTTGCACTTTTTCTTGCAGATCTGTGCTTTGGAAAAAGCCGTATTCACAGCGGTTGTGTCTTACTTGGAAATTTATTTGCATATTTTTTTGGTGGTGGGGGGAGTGTCTCCCAAAAGATGATGACCTGAGATAGTATCACAGTGGGTCCCCAGCCTGACGCCCTCCAGGTTGGGAAGACAGTTCTTGGTTCTCCCAGTTCCAATTTCATTGACACCAATTGGGATTTGCGGAGGCTCGGCTCTGTAAAATATCCAGCTGGGGGAGGCCAGTGGGTCAGTCTGAAGATAAACAAATCAAAGTCCCATAATGGCATATTTGCAATTCAGAGCTTGCCTGCAGCATTCTCATTTCTCTCTCCTAATCCTCTTCCTTTTGTCAATTGGTTTTCAAAATGTGTATTAAAATGTGAACAACAACGGATTTGGTGTGCAAAGGAAAGGAGGCCCAAATCTCGCAAGGACTGGGAATATAAGAAATACACAACGAGTGTAAAGTAAGGGGAATCTTTGTGGGGTTGGTTTGTGGGCTAAAACGTCAGTTGTGCAGTTACCTTGAGCATAGATCTCGGTTAACAACAGATATTCAGAGCAAACAGAAGAGTGAATGAGGAGTTGAGGGCGATGGGGGTTGTAGTCCAGCCCCTCTGGGAGAACTAGGCTGGGAAGAGGCGTATAAAAGTGAATTTAATTCTGTTTAATTATAAAAAAAAAAAACAGATGGAGAAGAATTGACTTAAATCTGTGCTGATTCTATCCAGCTTCTCAGCCTGGCTGGTGCAACGTGGACCTTGTAGAGGCAAGCTTAATTTCACGAAAACAAACCTAATTACCTGGAAAGACCTGTTTGGAGTGCATTTTTTCCCCTTTGGTTCTGCTCGGCACACTCACCCAATCGGCACTCACGGTGAGGAGTCACGTCAGCCGCCACGGAGCGGCTTGGCTGACTCAGTGTCACCTGTGACTGGGGATGCCACTCAGATCTACGTTAGGAAAGCGGGAGGTTATTTTGTCCTTTGGGATCCCTGCTTCATTGTGGGCCGGTCCTGAAACCTATTTTTAAAAGAGGCATCCAGCATTTTAATGTCTTCCAATGGGGATGTGTTGGGAGTAACTTAGCCGTTTCGGTTTGGGAAGCGTGGGATTCCCAGGATGGCGCCTTCCAACCGAGGGATGAAAAAGTTATCACTCCAAATAAAATTAAACCCCTCGCTCTCCTCTTATAGGATTAGTTTGACGGTATCCTGGGGTCCAGAGTTACGTTTTGCAGGGATGCCCAACGAGATCTTGTCTGCGTGGTCAAGGCTGCACATCCCCGATCTATTTAGATCGCCAACTGCCACCTTGGGAATAGAGTTCTCCCTTTATAGGTAAAATGTTTCCTTAAAAACCAACATAGAGGCCCCTGCCTTTGTCCGCCTCACACCAGACTTTTAAGCTACTTTCCACCGCTGCAAACGTTTATTCTGGAATTGAGCCAGGCTCAAGAGCTAAGCCCTTTCTGTCAAAACTGATTGGGTGGATTTAATTCTTGGTAAAATAAACACAAAAGGTGTGTGTCTGTGTGAGGAAGCTGGATTGGGTGGTTCGAGTTGGAAAAGTTCTCAAAAGTTCTGGGGTTGCCATTTGCTTTGATCCAAGCCGGTGCTTCTTCCTGCCTTGGAAGCTGCAGCCAAAGAGAGATGCAAAAGGATCTTCCTTAAATACATGGTTGATTCCTGGGGGTCTCACCCAGGGCTCTCCCATGGAAGTGGCTCTAGCCAGAGTAGACACAGCACCTGCTTTGTTCTCCCTGGGAATCTCTTGGGCCGGCAGGAAGTGGGGGGCCGGGGCCGTATCCTGAGGGGGCATGAAACAGCCTTTTGTAAGAGGCTGGCCAGAACGGAGAGGCGGGCTGGTTCCGATGGGGCCGGCAGAATACTAAACCTGCCTCAAGGGCTGGTGGATATACAGGTCGTTCTCCAATTCGGACAGCCGTTGAGTTTCTGTTGCTAAGCGAGACAGTTATTAAGTGAATCACTGCAATTGCTGGATGAGTCCCCTGGTTATTAAGTGAATCTGGCTTCCCCCCCTTGTCAGAAGGTCGCAAAGGGGGATCCCGGGACCCCAGGGACGCTGCGACCGTCATAAATAGGGGTCCGTCGCCAAAGGGTCCGAATTTTGATCACGTGACCCTGGGGCGGTGGGTGCTGTCACAGTTGCAAGGGTGAAAAACGATCGATCATGAGTCCCTTTTTTCAGGGCGGCTGTAACTTTGAACGGTCATAAGTCATAAGCCGTAAGTCGAGGACTGCCTGTCTTGGGGAGCAGGCCATAAGGCTTTTCTGGCTGGCTGGAGAAGCTTCAAGATCAAAGGCAGTCTATCTCTGAACGTCGTTTGCCAGGGAGGGGGGGCGGGGAGGGGGGCAAAGAGCAGGCCCGTTTCTTAAGGGTCAGATTTGGGGCACCCGTCAAATAACAGACCTTGCCTTCTCTCAGGCAGGCGAATTTCTCCCTCTTGATTCTGCTTTGCTCCTGCTGCTTTTTTTAAATTTTTTTTTAAAGCGCAAAGTATATATTTATATCATGTAAAACAAAAAAAGCAGTGAAAAATGTACTACATAAAAGAAAATAATGTAACAGAAATGTCTAGGATATCTAACATAGGCGTGCTCTTACACCTAAAGAAAATATAACATTTATAACTATATATATCTGAGAGTTGTGTTTCAGAGTTCTCTAATAGAAAACATCTTAAAAGATAGAAGTTTTTCACCCAAAGGAAAAAGTGTCACTTTAGACAAACGTACAAACCCGCCTCTTGTATAAAAAGTCTCTCCCCACCCCCCATGATTGCAAGTGAAGTCATTTTAATATGGATTTTCCATATGTGCAAAAGATAGGCTACCATTAATTGCTCTTAACCTTTCAAAGGATGTGGCGAAAACGTACGACTCCGCCGGTGGTTGTAAAGGGTTAGAAACTGGCAGTTCCCTTTGAAAGATGGGAAGGTATTTGGTGCTACCTTTGTGGGTGACTTGGTCGCCTTTGGGTGACCTTTCAAGTTTCAAGTTTAATCAAATTTATATGCCACCCTTCTCCGAAGACCCAGGGCGGCCCACAACAACAATACAATAATACAATAAAAATTTAAAAATTAATTTCATTCACACCACATACAAACACAATCAGCTGACAGTCGCTGATGGCGGGACACTCCTAGGGCCCAGGGGCAGAGCACAGCTCATACGCCCCAAGCCTGTCGGCATAAATATGTCTTCAACAGTTTCCGGAAAGCTACCGGTAGGAGGGAGGGAGCAGTACGAACCTCTGAGAGAAGCTGGTTCCAGAGGGCTGGGGCAACAACGGAGAAGGCCCTCGCCCTAGGTCCCGCCAGATGGCATTGTTTAACAGATGGGACCCGTAGGAGGCCAACCCTATGTGCCCTAACCGGTCGTTGGGATTCATGAAGCAGAAGACGGTCCCGCAAGTATCCTGGCCCATTGCCATAAAGGGCTTTATAGGTCATAACCAACACTTTGAATTGTGTTCGGAGACCAATTGGTAGCCAGTGCAGCTCGCGGAGGGCTGGAGTGATGTGAGCGTGTCTTGGGAGACCCAAGACGGCTCGCGCGGCCGCATTCTGGACTACTTGCAGTCTCCGGACATTCTTCAAAGGTTGCCCCATGTAGAGAGCATTACAGTAGTCGAGTCTCGAGGTGACAAGGGCGTGGGTGACTGTGAGGAGTGACTCCCGGTCCAAATAGGGCCGCAACTGGCCCACCAGGCGAACCTGGGCGAATGCCCCCCTCGCCACAGCCGAAAGAGTCCTTTGGACTCTGACTTAGGAACGCCCTCTGTAAGGCTCCGGAGCAGGGAGGAAATCTCTCTGACCAGGTAGGGAAAATATTAGACAAGGAACCAGCTGGCTCTAGAGTGGCGGCGGGGGGTGGGGGGGTGTCCAACCTTGACAACTTTACGACATACGGACTTCAACTCCCAGAATTCCCCAGCCAGCACCTGCTCTAAGGAAAAGTCTGGGAGACCCTCCTTCCTCCAGCCCCCCACTCAGGCTACAGCCAGCACTGATTTCTGCCGGCAGAAGGATGCCTGCCCAACTTGTTAGATTGGTTATGCGGCCTTTTCTCCATTTTCCTCAAGGTCAGGGCAGTATTAGCTACAGAAAGTGTTGGCGGGTGGGCGGGCGGGTTCCCAAATCTGTATGACTCCCGGTTTAACCGCTTGGGATTTCTGAAACGGAAGGGGGCGTTTACAGCCATCCGTCCCTTCAGTGCTACAGATCCCGGGTCTCCGGAGAAAGGCAGGTACATACATCCCTTGGCGATATTCAGTCCTGCTCCACTTGGAGACGGCCCTGCCTTCCCAAAGAGGCCTGCCAGCAAATGGCAATGCTGGAGAGGGAGGGGTGGGGGGCATTTAGCAGAGAGCAGACTAAAATCCAGAGCCCGGCCAGGAGGTTGTGCTTTGTTGTGATGACCCCTCCAGTTCCTCCCCCCCCACATACCACAGCGTCCTCAAAGGCTCCCCTTGTTTCCAACGAGCCCGGGAAGCCCAGGGGCTGATGTGCCTGGCAGAGGCTCCCCCATTCCCTCCTCCTCCTCCTCCCTTGACACTCACACGGGTGAATCTTGTTTTAATTTCTTCCAGAGATATTCGGCTTCTCATCCCCCTCCTGCCCCATCACCAGCCACAAATTCTTTTCTCTTTTTTTGGGGGGCTTGTTGATCAGCCCAGGATCATCTGGATCATCTGGCTGGGGTGGGGGACTTGTGCGGTTGCCCGAGTCTCCCGGGATGCCCTTTCCCCTGAGCTGAACGCCCGGTGACGAGAACGGGACATTTCGAAAGGCAGGCAAAGAGAGTGGCTGTTCCAGAGAGCCCCCCTAAAGCCATCATCCCCACCCCATCTTTGACAGCCCCCTAGTTCTCATGTGACCCTCTGTGTAACTGCCAATTCTTTCTGTTTCGCCTGCCTGCCTGCATGTGTGTGTGTGTGTGTATGTTTTCCATCTTAATTTAATTTAATATTCACATTTATATGTGAATAATTTCAAAGTGACTTGCAGGAAGGGATATCCTCCCTTCTGACTTTAAAAAACACACTAGCCTTCCTGATGATATGGCTTCTCAAGCAATGCATTATTCCTTTGGCTGGAGGCTAGGTTGCCCATTCAAGTTTCTAGTCCCTATGTTTGGGGTTGTTTGAAATCTAATCCCGTTTAAGAAGGACTTTTTCTCTTTCAATTTTGCCCCTCCTACTTCAAATATATTGGCTTTGTAGTGGTGGTTTTGCTTGATGACTGATCGCATTTTCTGTTGGGTTTTTTTGGGGGGGGGTGGTTTTGGGGGGGAGGGGTTATCTTTGGAACTGCCCACACAGGATAAAGACTCCCTCAAGCCCTGATGTTTTGTTGGCAACAGCACCAGAGTGGTTTGTCTTCTCTGGTGCTGTGTTTTTCATTTCCCAGCTTGGCCTATTGCCCTAGGATTTCCTGGTGGTCTCCCATTCAGTTGCTAAGCAGGCTCAAGGCCACCAGATTCCTTTAGAAGCAGGACTGTGAGCCCTTTGTGGCCTGGCTGGATTTCGAAGAGGTGGTCTTGCCAGCTCTTTAAGAAAAAAAAAAGTCCCCCAAGGAAGCTATTTCAGCACAGATTGTGAAGGGGACAGCTTTACAAGTGCTTCCTGTTAAATAAATAAGCAAGGAGGGGCCACCTTAAAGTAGGTCCTGCCTCTTGGGGTATGGCATGGGGACAGGACCACAAGATCTTCAGGCGCTGACACAAACACTTGGCTAGCTATAAATCAGGCAAGAGCGTTCTTAGAGAAGTTGAGATAACTGAGTCCCGGAGATCAAGCTGTCCCCCTTATTATTTATTTATTATTTATTATTTGGACTTATATGCCGCTCCTCTCCGAAGACTGGACTTTGACTCCTCTTTGACTCCTCCTCTGTGGAATAAGACCTCTTTGCCCTTATTCCAAAATAGGAGACTGCCAACCGCTCATCCTAATACCCGCTAGGTAGCCAGTTGGTCCGATGGTCTGAGATCGTCCTCTCGCAGAGGGACCATTTTGACACGAAGAGAAAATGATGAGATGAAAAGAAAAGAAAAAAAGA
>JARGCV010000296.1:1020000-1021236 GCA_034064705.1 Bothrops alternatus
GCTGTCGAAATCAATGGCCGGGGCTCCTTCTCGCCCTCCCTCCCACCCACCCACCCCCCAGCTCACTGGGAAAAGAAAAGACGGACGGGGATCCCTGCCAGAAGTCCAGGCCACTGGAGCAAACGCCAGCTGCAAACGGGCCCGGAGGAGAAAGGGGAAAAAAAAAAAAAGGTAGTCCCCAACTTAACGGCCACAGTTGAGTCCAAGGTATCTGTTGCTAAGGAAGACAGTTTTGTTAACGTGCTCCATTTCACAACCTTCCATGCCGCAGTCAAGTGGATCGCTGCAGTTCTTCAATTAGTAACAACGGTGGTTAAGTGAATCTGGCTTCCTCATTGAAGATCGCAGAAGAGGATCGCGGGAGAACGCAACCGTCGTAACTACGAGTCGGTTGCCAAAAAGGGCCTGAATTTGGATCACATGGCCAGGGTTGTAAGTGTGAAAAGCGGCCGTCGGGCACCTCTTTCGGTGCCGTTGTAAGTTTGAATACTCGCTAGACGAATGGCGGTAAGAGAAGGACCGTCCGTATATGTCTGCAGCCTTTTTTAAAATACATACTGGCTCCTATATTCTTTTTTTATTTTAGAATACAGAATAACACAGTTGGAAGGATGGTGGGCCTCCTCCGGGGACGTTGGACTGCCGGGTAGCCATCGAATGTTGCCGTGTGTGTGTGTGTATGTGTGTGTGTGATGAATCTGGTCCATAGCTCTGCATCAGGGAAAGCTATTTTCCTTGGCTGAGTATTCGCTATTGTTTTGTTCAGCAAAGGGAGTACAATTTTGGAAGCGAGGAGAGGATATTTGTTGCTCACCGTTGAGTTGTGGGACTCTTGGTGCTCTCTGAGCTTGGTTGGATTTTGTGCAGACGTTTCATGACCCTGCTTGGTAATCATATCAGTTTTGGGCGTCCCCCGTGAGGTTTTGTGAAATTGGGTGTGTGTGTGTGTGTGAATGGATGTATCATCCCAGCCAATCAGGGTTGCTACCTGATCCCAACCAATAAGGAGTCGTGGGGCAGCACCCCCAAATACAGGGAGAGCTGGGCAGACTGGACCAGATGTATGGCCAGGAGCCCCCCCCTCTCTCTCTAAGGAGGTTTAATGTAGTTACAGGGGTGTCCAAACTTGGTAATATCTGGGACTTCAACTCCCAGAATTCCCATCCCCAAGTCTTAAAGTTGACCAAGCTGGACATCCCTGGTGTGGGGGTCTCAAAGAACCTTGCTGCTTCGGAT